>JAANYP010004239.1:0-192172 GCA_020465985.1 Centrapalus pauciflorus
TTTTTTTTTTTTTCATGTAGACACTGTTGATACACAGGAGATGAAAGCATCTTCTAGTCTTCCTTCGTCTCGTTGATTATTATACTCTTGATGTTAATGGTATACTTCTTTTATCGAATCTGTTGATGGTCACTATATATAATAGTACGTATTCTTTCTCCTGCATGTTTATCTTACAGTTTGTTATATTTAACCCACTATATAAGCAAGAAAGTCCCAAGTTTCATATTATTTAAAAAATGGATAATGTGATGAATCAACAATTTTCCAGGTTTGAAACTTTTTTTCCTACATTTACTGTTGTGATTTTATCCAGATATTAGTTGCAAGTTGTTATCTCAGTTTTAAATAAAGGATAAGTCGACCAAATAAGCAACAACAAAATATAATTTGTTTTGAATTGTTCAATTGACCACGTGAGCAGTAATTTTTCAAATTATTTATGCTATTTAAATTGATATCTTGTAACCTTTAATTATTTGGAAACATATTCGAGCAGATAAGCAGCAAAAATATTTTCTTCTTTTTTTGAATTATTTGGCCATGTTAGCAGTATTTTTGAGAATATATCTGCATTTTTCTACTTCTGTTGTGATTTAACCCAGATGTTTTTTACAGATCGTTATCCATGAATAAATAAATAAATAAATAAATATATATATATATATATATATATATATATATATATATATATATATATATATATATATATATATATATATATCTCCATCTTTTCTCCATGATTTGTCTTCTGATTCTTAGTTATATCCAGCAGATTTTTTTTGAATGTATCCATGCAGTTAGGATATCCAACAGGCAGCAGGAATCAACACATCAGTAATCAACACCAGTACAGGTTTGAAACCATTTTTTTTCTGCATTTTTAGTTAGGAGTATTATCCAGCTGCATATTGTTATCCAATAGATAAATATCCCTTCTTTTCTTATATTTGGTTATATCCAGCAGTCAAGTTTGAATATTTCTGTTTTCTCGGCTCTATCCAGATGGATAATTTTTTTTTTCCCTGTTGCCAATCTCAATCCGCCTAAAAAATCTGAATTACTACCAATCCCAAATCAGCCTAAAAATTCTGAATTATAGCCAATCCCAAATCAGCCTAAAAAATCTGAATTATAGCCAATCACATATTGCCAAATCAGCATTAAAAATCGGAATTACTACCAATAATAGAACGCCACGTCAGCTTTTTTTCTCTCTGCTCCGTCGGCAATATATATATATAATAATTGAATTGAATTGCATATGTAAGAGCCATAAAATACTATATTTAAATCAATAATTTAAATATTTTGAATCACATTTTAGTCGTCTTCTTTGACTTAAACATTGACTTAGAGTCATCATTTTTTACCATTGACTCAATGATTTTACATGTATGCCATCTTTTTATTGATTTTTATTGTATTTTAATTTTAAATTTTTTTTGAAGGTTCTTATGGGATCTCACCTCTTTATTAATATTTAATTTATAACAAATCTTTTACATCAATCCATGTAATACATGGGTATTAATCTAGTAAATGAATATAAAGAAACTGCGATTATAATTGGAGGGGAAAATACAACGTATATATGAAAGCAATGATAAAAGTTTCAAAAAATTTATAAGAAACATTTTTTGCATCAAAATTTTTTTGACAATTTTTTAGTTATAATAACAAAATAGAGAGAAAGATTATCCTCTTTTATTAACTATAACAATTATAGTATTCTAAACCAATTACTGAAAATTTCTAAAATTTTCAAATCATAATTTATATTTGCATTTTCCTATTATAAGCATTCGTTTTTATATGTAACTTGGTCATCTCACTTTTCAAAAAAATGAATACTTATTTACTTAACAACAATTTCATAAATTTTCATATCACTTTTTAAAATACAACTTTTTATACAATCTCTCTTACTAATCTATTACCTACGATACATTTCTTTGTAATATTCTCGTTCTCTCTCTTACTTTTCTATCACCTAATCTATTTTTTTTATTTTATAATTACTTATCTTATTTTTCCTAAACTAAAACTTTATCATCTAAACATGTTTTCACTTTCTATAGAAACCCTTGTTTTTTTTTCCCGAAAACTATAACTTGAAAACTGAAGTTGAAACACGACCAGTTTTTGTTAACTAAACGCAACCTAAAATATTTCTACAAAAATTTAGACTACTTTTTTGGTTATTAAAAATCATGTTAAAAAAAAGAGGGAACAAAAACAATTTTAAAAAAATATACGGTAATCACAAAAGTATAAAAGAAAATGGCCTAAGTAACATATGATTTTAACCATGGTTTTGGTAGTAAAGTATTTTTTATGAATAGTACCTTTTGATGTTGTTTTATTATATTTTTGTGATAAATTCATTGTATCACATAAATATTTAAAATTTTTAGTGATCATATCTTTTTATGTATAATCAAAAGATTTATTTTTTGCCCCCATTTTGGATTTGACAAACAAAAAGTAAACACCGCCTCACAGTAAAAAAAAAAAAAAAAAAAAAGTCTATTATAAAATAAACCAACATGTGTTCACATTTTTTGCATTTTCGTCCCTTCAAGTTATTTTTTTTTCATAAAAGTCCTCAAGTTAATTTTTTCTTTTTGGTTTAGTGAAAAATGAATATTAGAACCCGCTTTTTCAGTCTCTAAAATCCCGGTTTAATAATTAAAACCGGGATCTAATAGTCAAATTTCACAAAACTAAAAAAATAACGTTAAGGAACGAAAACAAAAAAATAACGTTAAGGAACGAAAACAAAAAAATCGTAAAAACATGCTTGTTTTTCTCGTTAAAACCCAAAAAAAAACACCTTAATGCAAATGATAATCACGAGACAGATTTTGAAAGTAATATTATTCGAATGGTAGAAGATAATGTAATAATCAAAAGGAGTCGAATGAAAAAGTATGTTACTATTTAATGACGTAAAGCCGTAAACCCTTTTCTTTCTTTCCTAAAACTCAAGCAACGAAGCGTATTCGACTAGGGGTGTTCAAAATATTCCGAAACCGAAAAACCGATACGAAAAACCGATATGAAAAACCGAAAAACCGTACCGATTTTAAAGTTAACCGAACCGAATTTTCTATTATTTTCGGTTTGGTTAACCGAACCGTAAAAAATCTTCGGTTTCGGTTCACGATTTTGGTGACGGACGGTTAACCGAAAAACCGAAAAAATTTTAATTTTATATAGTTTAATGTTTATACCTATAAATATTAGCATTTATCTTAACAATAATATAAAATTTTAGCTCATCTATTAGTCCACATTAATTTTTAAATCCAAAACAACAAAAAAACAACATTTGAACGACTAATTTAGAAAATATTATAATTTTTTTTTGATTCTATTATATTATGAAAAACATTGTTCAATCGTTTAAAAATCTTTTGTAGATAATTTGTAGTCTTATTCATCGCATTTATTATCTTGGACTTTTGAAGTTTTTAGAAACTAAATATTGGGGTTTTTTAATTAAAAAAATAATTTATTAAATAAAAAATGGTTAATTGGTTAACCGAATAACCGAACCGTTAGGTTTAGGTTCACGAAATAATCGAACCGATATCTCCGGTTAACCATCCGAAATGCACTTTCGGTTTCGGTTAACCATCCATAAACACCCCTAGTTCGACTGCATAGTTTGCTGGAATGTATCTCATGCTCACTACATAGAGTCTATATGCAGCATACTCCTACCAAACGAAACCAAAATTTTGAAAAAAATTCTAAACCGAAAACAGGCTAGGGCATGTTTAACACCAGACTACAGCAAGTTCAACCAAATGGAACCTACACATCAGAAAGAAAATGGTTAATTACGTCAAAAGGTAACCTACTGTCACATTTTTTTCAATTTAGGTAACATACTAATTTTTTTTTCTAATCAAGGTAACATACTTTCCAAATCAAGTCAATCAAGGTAACCATATCGGATTGAAAGGTAGAAATTACTGACGTGACAGTTTCTTTGTCCAGACAACATTTTTTACAAATATGACATTTTAATAGTTATATGATGTGCACTATTTTGTGCTTTTTAAAAGTACTTTTGATAATACCTTGCTATTTTGAGCAAATTTTAAAATAATTAAGCAATATCAGAAATTACAAAAACTGATGACCGGATAAAGAAACTATCATGTCAGTAATTTTTACCTTGCAATCCGATACAGTTACCTTGATTGACTTGATTTGGAAAGTATGTTACCTCAAATAGAAAAAAAATTAGTATGTTACCCAAATTGAAAAAACAATGACAATAGATTACCTTTTGACGTAATTCCGTAAAGAAAAACGTTTTCATTGATCAACTGAAGTAATACTAAAACCGGTGACGGTTTTTTCCAAGTTGGCATAATCATCATGCCTACTAAGCAGTCTGCATACTTTTCATTCGACTAGATCGCAAAATGAATATGCAAAGTTTATCAACTCAAACATTCCTTTTTTTTTTTTTTTCCCTTTGACTATAGACTAAGGTACATATAATACATTGTAAATTGCTTACGTTAGTCTAGACACATTTTTACAAACCACGAGAGTACAACATATATATCCAAGTGAAAAAGACTGCTTACGTGTAATAAGATCGCTTGCTCGAACTTGCTTTCCTTTTACTTTAGGTTAGTGTTGGCCAATAGCACAAAAGCTCCACCGTAATCTCACAAACCTCATTGGTAACCATGTCATCTTCTGCTGGTCTTTTCCTTGCCTACAACATGAGTGGATATGTAAGAGATCAAAATCCAAAACGATCCAAGTTTTTTTCCATAAAAAGGTCAACAACTTTAGGGTTTTTTCTCGTCTAAGGTAGTAACTTTAAATTGCTGATTTAAGATGACAAACTTTCAATTTTTCTATTTAGATATAGAAGTGGAAAGGAAACGGCTATTTTTGGTATTAGTCACCAACTAAAACAATAAAAACTGATAGTTGATTGCCTTAGGATTGGGATGAGCAAAAAAAAAAAAAACCTGTTTTACCTTAACCGACTTTTTATTGTTTAAGGGTTAGACAATAAAAAGGTATTGTCTGTTTAAGGTAACCAACTTTCAATACTTTTTAGGGTGAATTGCTCAAAATAGCAAGCAACTTTTTTCTTTTTTCTTATTATAGCAATCTTGTAAATTTTGTCCCAAATAATGTAACCAACTTTTGGTTTACTTCCGATTATAGATTATAGTATTTAACCGGTAAACAACAAGTAGGTTGTTATTTCAAATAATATATTAAATGGTAAAAAATAAAACTCATTGTCATAATAAGAAAAAAAATAAAAAGTAGGTTGTCATTTCAAAAAATAAACCCTATATTTTTTTACCGGTTAACGTTTGTTGTTTAACGGTTAAATGCTATAATCGGGAATGAACAAAGAGTTGGTTCCTTTATTTGGTACAAAATTTGCTAGCCTGCTATGATAAGAAAAAAAGGGAAAAATTGCTTGTTATTTTAAGCAATTATCCCTACTTTTTATTGTCCAAACGCTTGGACAATAAAAAGTTTTGAAAGTTGGTTACCTTAAACAGACAATGCCTTTAATAGAATTTTTTAAAAGTTTAGTCCTATTATCTAGGATAAGTTGGGTTACCTAACACGATGAAAATGGTAAAGTTGGTTAACCTTTTACGAAAATGATACAGTTTTAAACATCAAGCAGAGTAGAAAACTTACCAAATATGTTTGATTTCATGGGAAATCGAACAGCTGATCCCTTGCCTGAAATTCGTTTACCCGTCTTAGCTGGACTACTGGTATTGCTACCTTCTCCTCTCAACATTGCAACTCCTTTCTTCACCTTTTCATGATAAACAGCTGGTGGTGCAAGCCTCAACTGTGGCATGTTATCAACTTGAACCATCCTCTTGTCTTTATGAAGGTTAGTCAATATTTCATACTGTTGGTCATAACAAGGTTAGTCAGTATCATCATGCAACCCAAAACAAGAAAGATGAAGAGAAAAGGCTTTGCTATATAAATGTGTACTTCTGTTTGCTCCATTTTGGTAATTATATAAAATGGTCCATCTTGATAACTACCGTTTAAAATGGTTGGTAATTATAGTTTTTAAAATGGTCCGTTTTAGTAGTTCAAAGTTATGAAGCGACTCTCATTTTAATACCAAAATGAGACATTTTCGGAACTTCTAATTACCATATAGACCATTTCGAATAGTATAATTACCAAAATGAATCGTTCCAAACTCTTAAATTGTTAAGTACCATTTTGACCATCTAACTTTCAGATTTGACTCATTTAGCCACTAAACTATTTTTTGTCCTGATTTAGCCACCTTAGTTTAGTGTTTAATTTTGGGGGAAAATAAATAAAACTAATGGCTAAATCGGTACAAAATATGATAGTTTAGTGGCCAAATTGAGACAATTTCAGTGGTTAAATTGGTAAAATAAAAAAAAAGTTTAGTGGCCAGATATATATACAAAAATAGTTTAGTGGCTAAATCGGGATAAAAAATAGTTTAATGGCTAAATTAAAAAAATCTGAAAGTTGAATGGTCAAAATGACACTTTACCATAATTACCAACATCAACTTTTTCGTAAAGTTGTAATTATGAAATCCAAACAAAAATATATATAGGCACCAAAATGGACTAATGTCAAAAGTACGTAACTAGTTAGTGACAATTTCCCCAAAAGAAACAGAGAATTAACTGACCCTTGATATTTGCCGATCAAGTGCATCATTCTCATGCATGTGAACAGCACCAGTCCCTTGTGATGACTTGTGTTTAGATAAAGTCTTCCTCACCAATCCATTCTCTCCAGGGACAGAGCTATCTGTAGACCTTAGGCCCTTTTTCTTAGGCGTACAAATTGGGCAACCTGCAGAAGCACCTCTATGTGAGGTACCCTTGGACGGTAGTTCGCAATGCAAATGGCTTGCATGCCCACAATTGTAAACTCGAATGCCTGAGGTAGACGAGTCCTTGGTAAGGAGACAGTTACATATACAACAAACAAGGCTCCGAGGGCCATGCCCATGAGAAGCTCCTCTCCTGAGTAATCTCATGGTATAGTACGTATCATCCTCAATCAAAGATTTGGCTGTGTCCTGATGCAAGAATACAAACGAGTCAAAATATAGACTGATAAACTAAAGGGATAATTGTAAAAGGTAACATGTTAAGATCTGAATATCTGATTTTGTTTTAGGTAATTAACTAAATTTGTCTTAAAAGAAAGGGATTGTACTTCAAGAAAATTCTAGAAAGGGTATTTCCTGTTTTTAGTGACAGTATTGAATATTGATACTTTTAGCTTGCCCTTTCTGGTGACACTTTTTCATTAAAATTGACCAGATTTACCTTCTTTTTTTTTTTTCCTTCTCGTGGAACAAATTTAGTTCACTACCTAAAATAAAAATCAACCTAGAGTATGTTATCTTCTATGGAATCGGAACAACGCAGTACTAGTTTTCTTTGAGCATGGACATAAGTATTAAAATCATGATGAATTAGAGTTAATATATCCTTCTCGTTCTGATTCTATATGTTTACCGACAGGTTTTGGATATGGCCTAATTCATGAGCACACCAAATAAGCCTGCCACATGACCTTTCCTGGCTTGACCAGAATTTGGATACAAGGTCTTTTGTTATTTATTTAGCTATACATTATGGCTCTACCAGACAGCAAGACTTGGAATATAGCTACAGTGATCAATAGAACTTCATTAAAGAGGCCAAAACCATTATTTAGATAAAAAGGCCCACATGAACAGACTCCCAGATTATGTTAAATTGAAGTACAATGCCAGCATTAACAGGAAGAAGGGGATTAGGATAATGTTTGCACCGCGTCAACCAGTTAAGAGTGGTAGAAAAAGAAAAACAAGAAAGCAGATCAAGCCGCTATAAGAAAGTCATGAGATGAGACACCTTCTGTAACATCCCGATTTTGAGATAGGTACGTGGAATTATTTCATTGGATTAATTATTTAATTTGGGACCCGGAGATATGAATTTGTATTTTGGGGTATCGGGATCGGATTTTTGGGTGTCGGACCGAGCTAAACCCAAAACGTATATATATGATGCTTCCTTTATCTCCTTAGCTCATTTCAAAGCCAGAGATAAACGTATATGTGTGTGTATTCCGAATTTCAGTAGCGATAGCAGAAATTGAAGCTTCAGGTTGTGATTCAAGCTTCTAATTCAACCTCAACTTCTTCTTTTGAGATTGGAACCATATTGAGGTAAATTTGAGCCTTAATTCGTGGATTTAGTGTTGTTGGTTGTGAATAAGTGACTGAATTAAGTTTAGTTGTGTCCTTGAGCAAATTCGAGCTATTAACTGCGATTAAAATCGAGCTGAAATTGATTTTGGGGGAGAAATCCCCTGGCTGTGAAAAACAGAGCATTTCTGCTACTGTTCGTCCGTGAGCGCGACCGCGATCCTTTGATCGCGGGCCGCGATGTTCTTGAGATGATCGCAGGCGGTTTGAGCCCGAGCTCGGACCGCGATGTGAGCTCGGCCGAGTTTGAGGTCAGCGCGGCCGCGACCGCGATAGGGTCAATGCGGCCGCGATTGGTTGAGTTCGGCCGCGATGCGGCTAGGGTTTGAGTCGGGATTTTCGGGTTCTGTGAGTCGTGTATTTGGGTCCTTGGGGTCTCGAGATTTGTTGAGAATTGTGTATAGAGTTGTTGGGCTGAGTTTGTGATGTTGAGATTGTGTTATTGTGATTTCAGGGTCTCGTGTTGACAGGGTAGGGAAAGGGCAGGGAACCGAGACTTAGTTTATCTAGCTGAGCAGGTGAGTTTGCATGTTTTTCTGAGATACTTGTACGATTATTTATTAATACTTGCATGATCTTTTACTGAGCTTTTTACGAGATATCATGAGTTTCTTACGAGTTTTTATTGAGATATTATCATGCATGTATTACTGTGCTTTATTGAGAACTGTGTTTTAATATGAGATTTGGGACACTTGAGCTGTTGAGATACTAAACCGTACGGCTGGGCAGGGGTCGGGTCGCTCCCGATTCCCTTTTGAGTCCTGACGACTGCTTTGTGCGGTCTAGGGATTTGGGTACGTGGATTCGTCCACACGAGTTGAGTACCTATTTGAGTATCATGTGGGATCTCATATACTTGTTCAGTAGAGAACGCTGAACGTTTTATTATTGAGCTTACTTTTTATTGAGATTTATAATCGTACACTAACCCTTGCATTCTCACCAGCGTTAGCTGACCCAGTGTGTGTTGTTGTGTATAATCCAGGTGACCGGACTGCTAGTAGGCCTGCTGCACCAAAGTAGGTTTACATTCTGTGATTGAGGAGTTAGCTACCCGCGTAGAGGTAGTTACATTTTGCGGACTGTTTATATACTTCGGATAGGTTGTGTAATATTCAGGGACTTCCGTGACTGTTTCTTGTGTAAAATAATGTTTTAAATTATCGGGTTTTCCGCATGTATGTTTGGGAATAGTGTAGAGATTACTATATTCTATCGTTGCTGATGTGGTAATTACGTGGCATTGTGGATTAGTTTGAGGGTGTTACAAGCTTGGTATCAGAGCCTAGGTTTAAGAGATTAAGTATCTAGTGGATGCTTAAGCTTAAACCCTAGAGTCTAGATCCTTGGATTGTAATCCGAAGTAGAGTATTAGGTGATGAACGAGTAGTGTGTAGAGTTTTGTAGAGTTGATTTGTGTTATTATCTTATTGTGCAGGTTGTTATGGACCGTCAGGGCAGCGGGCCTCAGGGGGATGACCATAGGGATGATGAGCCTGTGCGTAGATCTGACTTGTATTCTGTGATAGGTCAGATATTAGATGAGCGTTTCCCGGGTCAGAGCATGGGTAGGGGTCGAGGTGCGGTGCCTCCGCCCGAGGGAGGCCAGAGTTCTGGAGCTGGTGCTTCTTCTTCTAGCCAGCCATCGCGAGGGTCCTTTAAGGACTTCATGACGGGTCGCCCTTCCGAGTTCTTTGGTGGAGTTGGTGCCTCGAAGGCACTGGATTGGTTGAGAGAGGTCGAGGCAGCATTTCGTATAGCTCATGTGGATAGAGCAGATAGAGTGAGTTATGCTTCCTACCTTCTGAAGGGAGGGGCATTGAGATGGTGGAGTTCGGTTGTCAGTGCTCGTGGAGTCGATGAGGCCTATCTGATGTCTTGGGAGGAGTTCCGTACAGAGTTCGAGCTGCAGTATTGTCCGTTGGACACGAGGAGAGAGTTGGAGCGAGAGTTCATTCATCTGCAGCAGGGATCCAGATCCGTCCAGGAGTATATTGATGTGTTTAATGATAGAGCTCAGTTTGCGCCGCATCAGGTAGATACGGAGGACCGGAAGGTCAAGATGTTTATTGAGGGTTTGAGGCCGGACATTCGAGAGTTTGTGGGGATGTTGCGTGACCCCACCTTTTCATCAGCGATGGAGTATGCCCGCCGCCGAGAGCGGGAGATCGAGAGACAGCGAGAGCAGTCAGCTCCCCAGAGACAGCGTATCGAGCCATCGGGCCAAGGTCAGAGTCCTGGATCTTCGAGGTTTTATCGGGAGAGCCGTCAGGGTGGGTATTCTGAGCAGCAGGGACAGAGTTCAGGGGCGCAGCGAGATCAGAGACGGGATGATAGACAGTTGGGGGTTGGTCAGAGTCAGGGACAGGGTCGGGGTGGTCAGAGACAGCAGGGACAGAGGCAGCAGGGACAGAGTCAGAGGCAGTCACAGAGTCAGGGTCAGAGTAGTGGTGGTAGAGGTTCCAGGGATTCTGGGAGCCGAGTTGAGAGTTCAGCGTCTGTTGAGAGAGATTGTCAGCGGTGCCATCACCGTCATGCAGGGCCGTGTGCCCGGGAGCACCTTCGTTGTTTTAGATGTGGCCAGTATGGTCACACAGCTGTTGCATGTACTTCTCAGGAGTCTCTTTGCTTCCGATGCGGGAAGCCGGGTCATATGTCTCGGGATTGTCCGAACCCGAGCGCGGGGTTTCCAGGGTCGAGTTCGAGTGGAGCAGGGCCATCTGGGTCATCTTCGGCACCTCGGGGACCGAGGGCTCGTGGCAGAGTTTTTCAGGCTACTGCTGAGGAGGCGCGCGAGTCGCCTGATGTTGTGTCTGGTACGTTTATCCTTAACGGACTGCGCGCCTTTATTTTATTTGATTCGGGATCTGATCGTTCATATGTATCTACCTCCTTCTGTGATTATTTTGCTATCCCTTCATTTGAGTTATCTGTGCCTGTTATTGTTGAGCGTGTTGATGGTAGTACTGTGTTAGTGAGCCGCATTTATAGAGATTGTGCATTAGAGATAGATGGCCATCGGTTTTCCATAGACTTGATGCCTATGGAGATTAGTAGTTTTGATGCCATTATTGGCATGGATTGGCTGACAGTGCGTCAGGCAGATATCTTCTGTTTTAAGAAGATGATCCGCATTCCCGTCTCCGAGTCAGAGTCAGCAGTCGTGTATGGCGAGAGGCGCAGGGGAGAGATGAGTATTGTATCGATGGCGCAGGCGCAGAGGTATGTGGTGAAGGGGTGTGCCACTTACTTAGCTTATGTGGTAGATTCGAGGAAAGAGAAGAGGGAGGTCAGTGATGTGCCGGTGGTTAGAGATTTCCCCGATGTGTTTCCAGATGAGCTGCCTGGTCTGCCGCCGGACCGGCAGGTTGAGTTTAGGATCGACCTAGTTCCCGGGGCCGTTCCTATTGCGCGTACGCCGTATCGGTTAGCTCCTACCGAGATGCGCGAGATGATGACGCAGTTGCAAGATTTGCTAGATCGAGGGTTTATTCGCCCCAGTTCTTCGCCGTGGGGAGCCCCAGTATTATTCGTGAAGAAGAAGGACGGGACGATGCGCATGTGTATTGATTATAGAGAGCTTAATAGGGTAACGGTGAGGAACCGTTATCCCTTGCCGAGGATTGATGATCTCTTTGATCAGCTTCAGGGGGCGAGTTTCTTCTCGAAGATTGATCTGCGTTCAGGGTATCATCAGCTGCGAGTTAGAGACGAGGACGTGCCTAAGACTGCGTTTAGGACCAGATATGGTCATTATGAGTTCTTAGTCATGCCGTTCGGGCTGACTAATGCCCCAGCAGCATTTATGGACCTGATGAATAGGGTCTGCAGGCCGATGCTCGATCGTTTCGTGATTGTGTTTATTGATGATATTCTGATCTACTCGAGGAGCAGCGAGGAGCATGGCCAGCATCTGAGAGAGGTCTTGAGTACTTTGCAGCGAGAGAGGCTATACGCCAAGTTTTCGAAGTGCGAGTTCTGGCTTCGAGAGGTGCAGTTCTTAGGGCACGTGGTGACGAGCGAGGGCGTTAAAGTGGATCCAGCAAAGGTCGAGGCGATCATGAGTTGGGGTCAGCCCACGTCTGTATCTGAGGTTCGTAGTTTCTTGGGTTTGGCTGGATATTATCGGCGGTTTATAGAGAATTTTTCGCGAATCGCTGTGCCGTTGACGATGTTGACTAGGCAGTCAGTGCCATTTGTGTGGGCTGAGGAGCAGGAGAGTGCTTTTTTAGAGTTGAAGAATCGGTTGTGTAGGGCCCCGATTCTAGCATTGTCAGAGGGTTCTGAGGATTTTGCTGTGTATTGCGATGCTTCCTTCACTGGGTTGGGATGTGTGTTGATGCAGAGAGGTAAGGTGATTGCTTATGCCTCGAGACAGCTTCGGAGTTATGAGTTGAGTCGGCCAGTGCATGATCTAGAGTTGGACGCCATAGTCTTTGCCTTGAAGATATGGCGGCATTATCTATATGGGACGAGATTTACTGTGTTCACTGATCATAAGAGTTTGCAATATTTGTTCAGTCAGAAGGAGCTGAACATGAGACAGAGACGTAGTATGGAGCTCTTGAAGGATTATGATTGTGACATCCAGTACCACCCGGGGAAGGCTAACGTGGTGGCAGACGCTTTGAGCAGGAGATCCTATAAGCAGACGGTTGTATCCAGAGCTTCTCGATTAGAGGTCACGTCGACCTTGATTGATAGTCTGCGGTTAGCTCAGGAGGAGGGTTTGAGAGGCGAGAGTGTGCAGAGAGAGAGATTAGCTGGTCAGCTGGAGTTATTGAGCAGAGACGATAGAGGTTTGATGACTCTCCGTGGTCGAGTATGGGTCCCCAGAGTAGGTGGCTTGAGACAGCTGATTCTAGATGATTCCCATAAGTCTAGATTGTCGATCCATCCGGGTAGCACGAAGATGTACAGAGATCTGCGAGTTCATTATTGGTGGCCAGGGATGAAGAGGGATGTAGGGAAGTATGTGGAGGCGTGTATGACGTGTTTGAGAGTTAAGAGTGAGCATCAGAAGCCGCATGGCAGACTTCAGCCGCTAGAGATTCCAGAGTGGAAGTGGTATGATATCACCATGGACTTCATAGTGAGACTCCCGCGGACTGTTCGTGGGAATGATATGATCTGGGTTATTGTTGATCGGCTTACGAAGAGTGCCCACTTCTTGGCCGTTCGTGGGACTATTACGATGGATCAGTTGGCGCGCCTCTACATCAGCGAGATTGTTGCGAGACATGGAGTTCCGAGATCTATTACGTCTGACCGAAATAGCCGATTTGTATCGCGATTCTGGCAGAGCTTCCAGAGAGAGTTGGGCACCCGAGTTCAGTTGAGTACGGCTTATCATCCGCAGACAGGGGGTCAGACAGAGCGAACTAATCAGACTCTGGAGGATATGCTGCGGGCTTGTGTGATTGATTTTGGGGGTAGCTGGGATCTTCATTTGCCGCTTGTTGAGTTTGCGTATAATAACAGCTACCATGCATCCATCGGCATGCCTCCATTCGAGGCTCTCTATGGGCGTAAGTGTTTGACTCCGGTGTGTTGGGGAGAGGTTGGGGAGCGTCCTATCGGCGGACCAGAGGTTCTTCAGGAGACTAGCGACAAGGTCGCTATGATTCAGCAGCGGATTAGGACAGCTCAGAGTCGCCAGAAGAGTTATGCAGATCGCCGGATGTCTGAGTTAGAGTTTCAGGTCGGAGACTCCGTGATGCTTAAAGTCTCACCCTGGAAGGGTATTATTCGATTTCGTAGGCGAGGTAAGTTGGGACCGCGTTATATTGGGCCATTCGAGGTTATCGAGAGGATCGGGGATCAGGCTTATCGTCTAGATTTGCCTTCAGAGTTGTCGGGAGTGCATAATGCTTTTCATGTTAGTCACCTTCGTAAGTGTTTAGCCCGTGATGATCAGCGAGTGCCGTTATCTGAGATTGAAGTCGATGATAGACTTCAATATGCCGAGCAGCCTGAGGCAGTGACAGATCGGAAGGTGAAGAGGTTGCGTAATAAAGAGGTGGCGTTAGTGTTGGTGCAGTGGAAGCACCATAAGGGTACCAGCGCCACATGGGAGCCAGAGTTAGAGATGCGCAGCCGTTATCCTCACCTCTTCGTTTCGAGCTAGATTCTGAGGACAGAATCTTCATAAGGAGGGAGGACTTGTAACATCCCGATTTTGAGATAGGTACGTGGAATTATTTCATTGGATTAATTATTTAATTTGGGACCCGGAGATATGAATTTGTATTTTGGGGTATCGGGATCGGATTTTTGGGTGTCGGACCGAGCTAAACCCAAAACGTATATATATGATGCTTCCTTTATCTCCTTAGCTCATTTCAAAGCCAGAGATAAACGTATATGTGTGTGTATTCCGAATTTCAGTAGCGATAGCAGAAATTGAAGCTTCAGGTTGTGATTCAAGCTTCTAATTCAACCTCAACTTCTTCTTTTGAGATTGGAACCATATTGAGGTAAATTTGAGCCTTAATTCGTGGATTTAGTGTTGTTGGTTGTGAATAAGTGACTGAATTAAGTTTAGTTGTGTCCTTGAGCAAATTCGAGCTATTAACTGCGATTAAAATCGAGCTGAAATTGATTTTGGGGGAGAAATCCCCTGGCTGTGAAAAACAGAGCATTTCTGCTACTGTTCGTCCGTGAGCGCGACCGCGATCCTTTGATCGCGGGCCGCGATGTTCTTGAGATGATCGCAGGCGGTTTGAGCCCGAGCTCGGACCGCGATGTGAGCTCGGCCGAGTTTGAGGTCAGCGCGGCCGCGACCGCGATAGGGTCAGTGCGGCCGCGATTGGTTGAGTTCGGCCGCGATGCGGCTAGGGTTTGAGTCGGGATTTTCGGGTTCTGTGAGTCGTGTATTTGGGTCCTTGGGGTCTCGAGATTTGTTGAGAATTGTGTATAGAGTTGTTGGGCTGAGTTTGTGATGTTGAGATTGTGTTATTGTGATTTCAGGGTCTCGTGTTGACAGGGTAGGGAAAGGGCAGGGAACCGAGACTTAGTTTATCTAGCTGAGCAGGTGAGTTTGCATGTTTTTCTGAGATACTTGTACGATTATTTATTAATACTTGCATGATCTTTTACTGAGCTTTTTACGAGATATCATGAGTTTTCTTACGAGTTTTTATTGAGATATTATCATGCATGTATTACTGTGCTTTATTGAGAACTGTGTTTTAATATGAGATTTGGGACACTTGAGCTGTTGAGATACTAAACCGTACGGCTGGGCAGGGGTCGGGTCGCTCCCGATTCCCTTTTGAGTCCTGACGACTGCTTTGTGCGGTCTAGGGATTTGGGTACGTGGATTCGTCCACACGAGTTGAGTACCTATCTGAGTATCATGTGGGATCTCATATACTTGTTCAGTAGAGAACGCTGAACGTTTTATTATTGAGCTTACTTTTTATTGAGATTTATAATCGTACACTAACCCTTGCATTCTCACCAGCGTTAGCTGACCCAGTGTGTGTTGTTGTGTATAATCCAGGTGACCGGACTGCTAGTAGGCCTGCTGCACCAAAGTAGGTTTACATTCTGTGATTGAGGAGTTAGCTACCCGCGTAGAGGTAGTTACATTTTGCGGACTGTTTATATACTTCGGATAGGTTGTGTAATATTCAGGGACTTCCGTGACTGTTTCTTGTGTAAAATAATGTTTTAAATTATCGGGTTTTCCGCATGTATGTTTGGGAATAGTGTAGAGATTACTATATTCTATCGTTGCTGATGTGGTAATTACGTGGCATTGTGGATTAGTTTGAGGGTGTTACACCTTCCCAATCAGAAAAATCAAAGATGATACTAATGTCAGTTAGGCATTAGTTACTTCTACAGCTAGCTACTTGGCAGTGAAATGATGCAGGAGGATTTCAAGGATGAATTTGATGCGAATTCCAAGAACTAAAAGCAACCCAAATGCAATGTATAATAATAATGCATGAGAATATAAAGGCTTACCAAAATCCTTCTTTCAAAATCATACGTTCCAAGCATTCCGAGTATGGTAGGCTTAAAATCACCAAACTCTTGGCTTCCATTATCAGAAAGAAGTTTCATCATGATAGTCGGTAACCGGACGTATCCTATCATTCCGTCAACTATCTCTTTAATGAAAATAGAAAACAATTTTCTCAAGATATGAGAACCTTTATCAGACCCTCTTATCTTCCACTTAGTTCTCGGTTCTTCTCCATTCTTCTGTCTTCTCATTAATTCAGATGAAGTGCTGTTCCAATCATTTTGCTCAGAACTTGTCTTATCAATGCACGGATTTGTTAAAGGTTCACAAAATCTGCATCAAGACTCTCATAATTACAACTATGGAGATATACTAGGATATTAGCATGGCTGTCTAAGTAGTTACACGTGTGTTGAGAAATACACTGATCGTCTTCCAAGACACTTTGCAGTGTTTTAGGTATTATCATAAGTTTTATGAACAGATACAATATCTTAGGTATCCTTTCCGATGATCAATATCATCTTCATCTTTAACCTTATACATTGAGTTCTTGATTAAATAAAGGGAAGTGACCGTCAAACGGAAAGAATGTAAGAATGAATAGGCGCATCACATAGAGAACTAAGAAGCAATAGGGTGACAAGGTTCAAGCTGCATAAGAAATTGATATTGCAACAGAAGTTCTAAGATATCATGCAACTTTAAATAAACTATTCTGTAACAGGTCTACCTTATATCGACTATCAAACAAAAAACCACTATTTACTTCAATTTATCCTGAGATCTCATCAAAATCTCACGAAATTATTTTTTTTCTTCTTCAATGAAATCTCATCAATTTATATTTAATACTTCTCCTCAAGAGGTCTGGACATTTTATCATGATATTTTTCCTTTCATTCTTTGTATCACCATCTCACATCTTATTTCAAATAAATTAATAAACTAAATTTAACAAATATATATTAGATTAAAAAAAGTTCAATTGCATATTATTAATGCATTGTGTTACATGCTTGATTATAAAATACTTTATCTCCTACACTTTCTTATCAGACTACATCGTATGCCACACATTCAAAACTAAACTTTAATAAATTGGTTGATGAAAACATAAATTTTTATTTGCTAAGATGTTATTTTAGACATCTGATTGTTAAAATATAGTTTTAATAGCTACTTTTACAATTCAAAAACTAGACTTCAATAAAATAGTAAATAAAAATTATGAACTTTCTAGTTTTATACGCTCTAATAGTTTGTTTTGTGCAAAAGATATATCACAAAAAAATGTGACAGTTAAAAACTAACATACGTAATTAAAAATTTGATTTTTACCGATTTAAATGTAATTCTAAATACTATAGCACACAAAGAGAAGCGGTCTATCATCTTGCATGTGTGGAGGGAGAAGACTTACGTATCGAGCAACTGAAACCAGAGAGCCTCAGACTCATCAGGATCCAATCGAGAGCTGTTCCTTTGGCACAATCCAACACATGTATACACAAGATATAGTATGTCATTAACCTACAATAAAGATCAAGATTATTGTGTTTTTAATTGACCATATGAAAAATATGTTTAAGTGAGAAAGGAGTAACAAACCTCCTTCTTCTTCATCACTACATTGAAATGATCCTCCCCAGAATTATTACATATGTTGTGTGCAGCAGTATCAAGCATGCTAAATTTATCCGTGAGATCAGAAAGTGTGAATGTAAGAGCACTACCAACGTCTCCAACCCTTTCTAATAAGAAAGCCGTAGCATCTATGATCCCATATTCCTGGCACAAGCGTAAACAATGGTCTACCCTATAGCTTTCACAAGTCTCAAGGAAATGGAGGACAGCTTTGGGTTCATACTGACATAGCAACTGCAAAGGAAATAGCAACATGCTTTAGATCCAAGTGCAATAAAAGTGTGAACAAATCTGCATCTAATCTGAACAAAAATGAGGAAATGACAAAATGCTGTCAATGAGAAGACTTTCTGATAAATTTGGTAAAATCAAGATAAGCAAGGAAACTGACTTTTATGCAGTTAGATAACGAAAATTGGCATGGTTAACTTTAAAATATGAGAGAGAAGGTTCAAGTGCAAGCTAACAAAACAAAATCCTGGAAAGACCTTCTATAAAGAATAGTTGAATAAAATTTAAGAAAAAATGGACATATGGAAGCTGTCTCTAACATCAAAAAATTGAAGATCGCATATAAGAAAACTAACAGATATGAAGATTCGACATTGCAAGTCCCCACATGTAACATACAATAGTGAGAACAATTACCTCAAGATACAGCTCAGTCATTTCATCAGTTACATGAACTGGATTCTCACGCAAAAACTTTGGGAACTCAGAAATTCTTTCTAAGAAATGATGTACTCTGTCAATCTGATTACTTCCAGGAATACACAGATGTTCACCTTTTCTTAGAGAACTGAAGTTCATGACTCCTCTCGAATGAACTTCAACAACGGTCTTAAGGAAGAGGTAGAGACTTTCCGGGTGGGATCTCAGCTTCGTTAAGATTTGTTCGATTTCTTGAAAAAAATGTTCGACAACTAGAAAAAATGTACCCTCTCTGTCATGTTCATCATGCATAACATATAATTAGGAAAAAATTCTATCATTAGGAGTAAATCTAGAGTAATTCAGCATCTGAAACAACTAAATCTGAGCTGTAACCTGCTTAATTGAACTAAATCTGGGATTCTTGAAATGACTGCAGCTTCCAAAGAATCAGGCCTCTTGTCGCTCTGCCGTTGCAACAAATTATTGACATAGGAGAAAGCATGAATTGGTTCATCCACAGCTTTCATAAAGCTATCGACAGCAGCCAGGTATTGGTGTTTGATGTCGTGAATGAAGCCACAGACCTACAAGAATACAAAAACACAATTGCGGTCACATATTGCCGTACTGGGTATTAGTGGAAGGGGGAGAGAGTGCAAACGTTTAGAACCTGGTAAAAGTGAGCTTTCTCACACATGTCTAACAAGTATCTGTCATCCCAGTCTGTCTCTGGCACAACTTCCAAAAGAGCTAGGACCTCCTTTTCTCTTTTTTTAAAGGAATCCATAATTTTGCTTTCGACATTCGGTGGATTGTTAGCCTCTATAGTCAAATGCTCAAATATTTGAGCTAGTAATTCATTTGAGACTTTGGCATCTCGACAAGCAACAAAATGAGAAATAAATTCAAGTATATGACCTATATCATCCTTTGAAGGCCAGTTTGCATCAGGTTGAGCATCCTGAATGCTAATAGACTTGGCAGTTTCAAGTACTAGAGCAAGAACATCTACAGTCTTTTGGATCAGATCTTGGCTTCGAGATGTAGAATCCTTTTCAACTTCAAACTCGTGTAAAAGATTGTCTGACTTTGGAATTTCATCTGCTAACGCAATTCTCAAAACATCCAGTGTTGCTTCAGTGTCCAACTCTAGGAGATGATAGAGATTCTTATATGCTTTTGTGGATGATAAGCTTGTCAACCCCCATGAACTTGGAGCACTAGAATCTTCCAGTAAGAAGCGTATAAGCTCCATTCTAAGAGATGGCAAACGTGCAGGGGAAAGAGTTCCATGTCCTGAAAAATGCATTTTTCATTAAAAAGAAAAATCAAAAACGAGTTACGTTCCCTTTTTCAATTGAGAAAAACTTTTAGCACATCTAAAGCTTTATTGAAATAGTTATTTTCTAGATAGAAGCACCATGCCTGGAGGGAAAGCTAAGCCTGAAAAGCAGTATTTCAAGTAAACTAGCATCCTGTACCTGAATTCATAAGCTTAATGCATGAATACTTGAATTTGGCAACAATAACAATAGGATGTTTCAAAATACACAAGGGGATAAAAATATCAAAAGAAAGAAAACAAATAATACGATAAATCATATCCACAATGGAGGATCATCTATGCTCAATCTTAAAAATTACTTTCGTCAACAACAAGATCTATATTGTGAAGGCTGTAATTTAGGAATGATTTTTATACAGTTAGCCGAAACATCATCCTAATTCCCTAACCTTATGTCTGAATCAGGTCATATCAATCAACTGCACCAATGCAATTCAATACAATGGCTTCTTTATATCATGTCATGCTAAGGCAATAGCACAACCTAAAAAACTGTGAACAGCCTTTACCAATAGCGATGATAAAATGGATTTCTGTACATGGTAAACTCACTATGAATACAGTTACATCTGAAAAGAAGCCTATATCTAACAGGACAAAACAGATATCACAACTATAAAAAACTATGAGAGGTTATGATATTCCATCAATGTGACATACCCAAGTGATGGACCAGTCTCACTATCATTGTTTCTAAATACTAGCAGCAACTCCTCTAAAGGTGTCCTGAAATCATCTAGACCTTTATTGAACAAATATATCAGGGCCCCATATAAACTGTGTTCTTGGCATAGCCTGACCACCTGAAATACAAGTGCGAAATCACAGTCATGAATAAAAGCTATGATGGAACAAAATTACAAAAATGTTCAATTCTGGTAAGAAATCTGTAATTTCCTTTTTCTTCCTCACCTTCTAACAAATATATGCATGCTTCATATTTGTATATCAAACTGCTAATGAGGTGAGAGTGTAGCTATTTAGGTGCTAAATGTTATTTCTGGCGTTCATCTTTGTTGTATCTCATTCAGGGTAGGTTACAGTGAAACTTTCCCCTTCAAGAATGTGCTTTTACATGTGCAACTATGTAAGAGCGTCAACTTTTTAAATGCTTTTTTTTCTTTACGGATGTGAAGTTAAAACTAAGGGTGGCAATTCGTGCTGTGTTTTGGTAGGCAGGTTCATGTTCCAAGATTTGTGTTGATAATTTATAATTGTGTCGGTTTTGGTATCATGACACTTCTTTCGTGTCACCCATTTCTAGGGGTTAACACAAATCAGTTTTCAACTTCTTCAAATGAACAAAAAATTTACGTATAATGTAAATTCGGAAACAATTTATTTTCAGAAAGTAAAAGTTTAATAACAAAGTAAATAAATTCATAATAAAAAATAAATGATCAAAAAATTGTCAGTTGTGACATGCAATGGAGTAGATATGTCATAATAAAATAATAATTATTATAATAAATTTTCCGTGATGAAAGGGGCATAAAACGGTGCGAATACAAGCTGTGATGAAAATTTCATTTGAACGTTTTTGGTTGAATGATGATGATGATTTTTATTGTTTGTTGGTTAAATAATAAACAGAAATGTCGATATCGAGATCAATAACCGCCATCGCCAACTCCAACCCCATCCAATTCATGCACACCTGTCTTCACAATCACAAACCTACCTGATTGAAGTCCAAGGAAGAAATGTCCATGTGGAGAACACATTGTTCAACTCTCTGCAGCCAACCTTTTGTGCTATAATGCTCCACCAGTGATTGCATAATCTTAAACAAAAGAAACACTTGTCATTTTAGTTACAAGATCTTGTCAAACAAACATCATCGCATTGCCTGAAATTTAAAGCATATGAAATATATAAGCAAGAAATACCTCGGGTGGTAGTGATCCAAGCATGTCCTTCAAAACATATGGCTCCAAAAGCTCCAAAAATGTCTCTGAGAACAGAATAGTAGCATAAATATAAAATCTGCATAATGTCTATTCAGCCAGAGCCAGAGTTTAATGATAAAAAGACTTTCCAGTCCACCTACAATAAATTCAAAGAATACATATTATTTTGTTTCCTGAATCAGTAAACAGAATATGGAACGCCATGCAGAATATATGTTGTTCGAGAACTGAACACAATTTCATAAGCTGGAAAATAGCATTCATCTAGTTAAGGCTTGCCATTAACAAGACATTTGGGTAATCTAGTAAAATAACAGATCAAATGTACTTGCTCAGTTCGACCTTTCGAGTTCGAAAATCTAAAAACCTGCTGGAGGAAATGTCTGAGAAGAAATCCACATGTCTAAATTGCTATGAAGTGCAGACATGTCCAGGAAATGTATATAGAGAAACAAGGCTCTTGAAGTTTAGGCTACAAGTAGCATTGCTAAGTTAAATTTGTATTTTAATGCCTGTCGAAAAAGAAGGAAAACAAGCAATGGTGATAAAGTGTATTTCTTCAGTGTCAAGGAGTTATCTTTTCATACTATGTACCAACCCACATCTTCTGGAGCCACCTTAATTTACTTGCTCTGACATATTTTGATATCTTCCGGATGCAAAGAAAGCTGTCAGCATTAGATATTTGTAGATAGGCAGATAAATGTTGTCATTCTATAAGATTCGGCTTGATGTGGATGTAGGGACACGCCACTTCATGATTTCTAATGGGTTCCAGTTTTCCAGCCTACCCAAATAATTTGGGATAGAGGGTTCAAACTTCAAGAAGACTCCGTTTCATTGGTTATGTATTTATTGTTCAAAAGCTTAGATTTTTTCACCACTCCCAAGAATTTCCAAAGTTTATTTTCATCCTAACCAACTAGTTTGGGACAAGGCTTTTTATATGGATCCAATCAAAAAATAAAATGATGAAGGCATACCAAGAAAAAAATTTTATGTACAGTGATCTACCTTTTTGTCGAACAGACTCAAACCGAGATAAAATTTCATCAAAGAGTATGTCAGTTCTCTTGATGTGGACACAAAACTCAACTGCAACACCACCAACGCGTGTGTACTGCTCTTTTATTTCTGAAGTCACAGAGGTGCTAGCTCCCTTTAAGTCATTCAAGTGCTCCAGCTTTTCAAGCTGGTTGCATAATGCGACTGATATATAAGAAAAAACTTCATCTACGTATGCTAATAGCAACTCTACTAGGTAGGGCATTATTGCCTTCTGCACATCGTCCAGTGCTCTAGGAAGATCAAAAACACCATGAGCTTGACCATCATAAAGCATCATTGCCATATTGAAAGCACCCATCCAGTCACCGCCTTTGCGCAAAACTTCAATGCGTTCCTTCCATGGGAGAAGGCGTGAGACAACAAGATGTGTAGGTCCAAGTAGATACAGAGAAGCACCCCTAACAGCTATACAATTGTGATGAGCCTTCTCTGGGTTCCCAACGACATTGGTGAAATGTGTGTGATATCCAATAAGATCATCTCCTCGGCCTCCATCTACAGCAAAACTTGTGCCATGAATTAAAGTCCCATCATTTGCATACAGACAGAGCTGTCCAGCTGATGTTAGAACCACCAACATCTGAACAAGCATATGATTAATGTTACTTCTTTTATATTTTTTTTAAATGGGTAAAAATACCTGGTACTAATGATTTACAGAACACCAGAAAGCAAACAGAATCACCTGATCATCTAGCCAAGCAACCCCTATCGCTGAACTCTCAAGAGTCCAATTTGCATACATTTTCAGCTCAGACTTCTCCAATTTTGCAACCTGTACCTTGCAATCCCAAGCAATTGCAAGCAGTGGAACAGTCTCAGAATCTTTTGCCTGTACATTATCTGAAAGAAAATGTAAGGTTACCAAAAGAAGAATCAATACATAGTTCATCAACTCCATTGGTAACATACCAGCAGTAGCACCCAGTGAAGGAGCTATGTATTTCCAAGCTGTATAAGGCATGGAACTCTCGTGAACCCCCTCAGGCTTAGGAATTTGAGCGTAGACTTCAGGGGAGCTAGAAATGACTTTTGCCTATATATAAGGTGAACATATTATAGCAATTTGTACAAGAACATATTGTAGCATTCATCCAAGACAAATAAGAAGCGATACAAAAGTAATTTTCTAACAATCCCATACCACTAGAGCAGATTGATGGGTAACAAATATGACCACACCTTCTTCAGCCAAAGTTGAGTCTGCTGAAACTACGCCCATCATGCTTCCAATGCCACTTGGGCCAACAGTGGTGCTTGCAGAAGAACCTCCATAACTTCCCTCTGATAGGAGGGGTGAAGCGCAAACAACCGTACGTGTTGTTTCATCAAGAAGAGTCTATTTTCATGGATTAAGGTTAGGTGTTAGACTTGAAACAAGTACATACAAATTTTCATTTAGCTCAAACAAAGGTAGGGGGTTTACCAAGGGTTTAGAGTTTGAGAACCTATTGAGCCATGAAAATGGAGAAAAGCGGATCAACTTAACTACACCTTTACTATCACCACTAACTATGTTGAACTGGCGAGTCACTTCAGAATCCATCCCCAGATATAGCATGTGCACTACTGGAGCTTTATGTTCTGTAACAACTTTTGCAGCAGAGACCCTCTGGACATCCCAAACAGTATAATGCCCATCCGCATATCCTGCAAAAAGTAGGTCTCCTTGCTGATTGAAAGACATCGATGTGACTGGGGCATAAGACCTATCACCTTGTAATCCAAGCATTAACATCTAAAACAAAATATATTTAGGTCACTTCAGCTGGTAAAAAAGATATTCAGAAGAATGCAACAGCTCAGACTTGAAATAAACATCAAACAATAAGATAATATCATGTGAACATATGGTTCCAGTTCTTAAAGGTCCTTTACCAAGGCATGGTCATTGCAGGAGCTTCAATATGGTCAATAAATAACTACATATTCCTCACAGCAATGCAGCATATATAGATTCATATGTTTTTACTTAAAGACCCATAAAAAGAGAAAATTCGCAATAGGATTTGATAATATTAGTGATATGAACTCATGAAAGGACTGTACAAAAGAGTAAGGTGAATGGAACCTTAGCATCCATGTTATCAGCATAATGTGGAGAGTATTTGCTGGGAACAACAACAATCACCCCTCTAGACATTCCCACTGCAATGTAGTTAAGATGAACTGCCAGGGCTTGTGGGGTCCCATGGTCTCGCCTAAATGCTGGAGAAGAAATGGCCCTGGTGATGGTGTTATCCGTGCTAATACTGAAGTAGCCCAACACCGTCGATCCTCTGTGAACACCCTCAAGCTTCATTGGTTGAGCAGCTGCGCCCTCTTCCCAATGCAAACCCGTAAACGCATGCTTCTTTTCAAGCTCCTCGGCAAATTGAAGGGGCTTCATTGAGGAGCATGATATCCCTCGTGTCTTTCCATCATTTTCTTCACTTCCTTGATGAATCATAGCACCCATGTCAACAGAAACATCAGTTTGTGAAGGCACGTCATCTGCTGCTTGAAGGCCAACTTCTACATCTTTGTCATTTACTTTAGCACTTTCATAATCGTTTCTCTCTGTTACGTTTGTTGACTCCTCTTCAACCTCTTTAGCATCAGCCTGCTCATGGGAAGAAGGGAATCCTCCCTCAACAGGTTGTAAGGTAGAAATAGGTTCAGACTCTGAACGATTGCCATCAATGTGTGCATCACTGCTGTCATCTAGAACTGGACTGGAACCATCCTTTTTTAAAATCAGACCCTCATTATTCAAAGGAGAGCCGAACGCTGGTTTGGGAACAGAACTAAGAGTAACATCACCAAAATCAAGCTTAAATTCATCCACTTCGGAGGCATTGGTCACGTCTGTTGTCATCTCCTCACATGGGAAATCTTCACCGGTATGACTCCATGTGTTCCTACTTCCATGTTCAGCATTTACTTCCCCGCTAACTTCAAAATTTTCAGCCGACTCTACCAGTGAAGTTTCTAATTTCTCCAGTTTAATAAGATCATCCTCGACTAATTTTGCATCTGCATGACTAATTTCCGAACCTGTGCCACTTTCATAACTAATTTCAGAACCAACACTGGCTTTGTGATCCAAACTTTCGGTACTAGGTTTCTCCCTTCTCAACTTAATAGCAGTCGCATGTGGAGTCGGAATCGACCGCGAAGCAGCCACAGCAGCTGCTAGGGCCGCCCCAGGCTTAGCATTGGACCTAACGACTCCGAATAATGGAGGTAATTGGCGTGAACCACTAACAGTATCACCTGAACTTAATCGACTAATTGAAGAAAAATTTGTTTGTCTCAAATTTCTATCTCTATCAGTTACCAATTTTGAAGGTGCTAATCGCAAGGAATCAAAAGAATTGACATCATTTGGATAAGTGTTGCTTTGGCGGTTACTTACATCGTTCGATCGAGGAGACGATGAAGGAGAAGATTCATCAGAATCGATGAGGAGAAGTTCATCAACGGTGCTGCGGTGGTGATCGTCGCCTTCATCTTCGTCGTCACTACTGGTGGTGTAGTGTGATTGCAGGAAGGCATCTAGATCGAGCTCCATAGCCATAGGAGATTTGCTGTGATTTCTGGTCATCTTACTGATATGTAAAACACTGAAATACAGTAGCAATCAATCGCCATGTTTAACTATTCAATCTCCGTCGTGAGAAATCAGGTTTACCAGAATTGGGCTATATGCTAAAAATACCAACATCTTTTTGCATTTTTACCGATTATACCAACATTATTTATTTTTTATCATTAATAGCCTCAACTTTTGTTTTTTTTACCGTTTATACCAACCATTTACCTGTTAACCTGTTAGAGCAGGTTCCCATTAAATGACGTGGCATTTTTGCTGAGGTGGATGCCATGTGTATATACATATAAGAAATTAATCATTTAAATAAAAGATGATGAATTTAGGTTTTGAAGTGTGAAGTCTTCATCCTCATACACCCTCTGCATCGCTCCTCTTCCTTCGCTCCTCTTCCTTCGCACCTTCTGTCCAGAAATAATGAAATTAGGTTTTGAAGTGTGAAGTCTTCATCGTCATATCCCCTCTGTATCGTTCATCTTCCCCCTTCGCACTGTCAGTCTAGAAATGTCATCATCTACAATCAATCGAAGGCAACAGATTGCCCCCTTGCTGGAAAATGAAGGTCCTCCATGCTACTGTAAGAAAGCATCGATTTTGAAGACCTCTTGGACTAAGAATAATCCGAATAGAAGATTTTGGTCTTGCCCTAGATTTGTGAAAGGTGAGCAATGTGGGTTCTTTGAATGGATTGATCCAAGACTACCAAGTGAATGGTATAAAGAGTCGATGTATGAGCTTTATGTAAACAATGGAATGAATAAACATGAAGATGAGACAACAACTTCAAAAGCTCTGGAAAAAGATGAAGAGCAGATGCTAATGCTCATTGCAGACATGAAGCAGTTGGAGAATGAAATGAAATGCAATAAGGCAAAGATTAAGTTCCATAACTGTTGTTTAGTGATCATAGGTTTAGTTGTTATCATTTTAACATATGTTGTTTTTGTTTAATGTAACCTTTTGTTTAACATATGTTTATGATTATGCAATGGAAATGGTTATATGTAACCTGCTATATTTATGGTTATGAAATGGATTTGGTTCTATATAAGTTGTTATGTTTATAGATTAGCTTCTTTGTTGTGTATAACTTGCTATGAAAAGATGGAACAGATGAGCATACATAAGTGTAAGATGGAACAGATTAGCTTCTTTGTTGTGTATAAATGATCTGTGTCATGGATGGAATCTGTTGTTCACATATAAAAGTATGAGCATACATAAGTGTAAGGTGGAAATCTATTGTTCACAAAGAGAAACAAATGAAACGAAATAAGATAGGGATATATTAGTTTAGTAATCTGGGGATACATACAAGTATGGGCATACATTCAAAAATGGGTATATCCCATAAGCCCCCGATCAATGTAATGTATCTGCACAATGATCTTTACAAAAAAAAAACACAAAAGCCCATTATGGACTGATCAAAGTAATGTATCTGCACAATGATCTTTACAAAAAAAACCCCATAAGCCCCTGATACACAGTTACAAAAGTAAACCCCATAACCCTTAATCTAAATGGACTGGTTTTTCACAACTGCTTCCTTCACCTTCTTTTTCAACTGTGATTTTAGCAAGTTTCTTCAAAATGATCCTTTGACTCTTTTTTCTTTTGTTGACTGATGGTGGTGCATAAGGAACTGATCGTGGAATCTGAGATTGTGTCTCATATTCTGTCTGGTCAGTGTCCATTGCTACCACAGATGGATTTCCCTCCTCAGTTTGAGCATCTTCTGGTGCTGGTGCATCTTGAGTTGGTGCTGGTGCTGGTGCATCTTGAGTTGGTGCTGGTGCATCATCATGTATGGTTTCAACACTTGCCCTTGGGAGTGCTACCCATGAAGGCCAAACAGG
Organism: Centrapalus pauciflorus; assembly: GCA_020465985.1. Classification (NCBI taxonomy): domain Eukaryota; kingdom Viridiplantae; phylum Streptophyta; class Magnoliopsida; order Asterales; family Asteraceae; genus Centrapalus; species Centrapalus pauciflorus. Next base: position 28,338 of record JAANYP010004239.1, read on the forward strand.
TACAGGATTTCCTTTACCAGACTATATAAGCATATAGGTTTTAGTTAATAGAATGAACAATGAATAATAAAGCAAATACGGTTGAGAATATGTTTACCCCAATCATTGTCTCTCCTGTAACAGCATCTATTGAGACCCCTGCACCATCAGTAGTTCCTCTTCCCCTACCAAAACCTCTTCCTCCACCCCTACCAAAACCTCTTCCTCCACCCCTTCTAGTTCCTCTTCCTGAGCCCCTACCAGTTCCTCTTCCTGAGTCCCTACCAGTTCCTATAATAGCATATATTAATTGTGTTTATAGACTGCCATTACCAGTACATAGTTAGTATACACATACCTTGGCCATCTTCTGTTAGTGGGTGTATTCTTTTCCTGCCAGGTTTAAGTTTAGTCTTCGGTGGTGAATCTCTTTTCTCATTTTTGCATGTTCTCTTGTTGTGGCCAAACTGCAAACAATTTTTGCATTGAAACTGGTTGGATCCACCACGTCCACCCTCACTTGAATCCTTTCTTCTGTTAACCTTTGGCCTTCCAGGCATCCTTTTTGGATGAGGTGGCAATGGTGTGCTATAATTAGTTTTAGGCCACATGTTCATGCCATTCAATGGCATCAAGTGATGGTTGTATGCCTCTTTGAAAGTCAGCACTTTGAAGCATGTGGGCAAAAAATCTTCTGGCATCTTGTTAATGTAAAAAAGGACTGCCACAACATGTGGGCATGGTATTCCCGACGGCTGCCACATCCTACATGAACAGATGCTTGCATTTTCATCAACTATGAATGCCTCCATGCCTTGTTTGACCTCAAATTTAGTACCTCCACTAGGATAAACCTTCCAAAACCTATCTCAATAAGAACAAAAATTTATGTAAATAACAACTGACACTTATTTACTGGTTTAACAACAAACAATTTTATGAAAATAAAAACAAACCTTTGTAATTCTTTGTTAAATTCCAGCTTCTTCCTAATTGAAGGACAAATTTCATCCCCCCAAGATTCTGCATTCTTTCTCATCCTTTCCATCATTATGATCCTTATGGATTCTAACATAGTAATGATTGGCCTTTTCCTAATTTCTACAATAAGTGAGTTGAAGCACTCACTTATTCCATTTTCAACAGCTTCACAACACCTACCAGTCTCAAAAAAAGCCCTAGACCAACTCTGAGGGGTTCTTTCAACCAAATATTTATATGCATCGATGTTAGACCCTTTAATCTCATTCATTACTTCTTCAAATTTCTGTGGGTAACTAGCCTTTGAGGCTGCCCAAAACAAGTTCCTATTAAAAGCATGAATTACAATTTTATTACTTCTTCATAACCTGAAATTAACATCATGCCACAATGTTAAAAGCATAAATATGTTACCTGTACAATGTCCCATTGAATTTTTTCCTGAAATTTGCATAAATATGTCTGGCACACTGTCTGTGCTCAGCATACGGTAACACATCCTTCACAGCCTCAATAATACCCTGAAATTAACATATGTATGTAAAAGCCAGTATGTATATATAAAAGTCAGTATGTATATGTAACAGTCAGTATGTATACCTTATGTTGGTCTGATATTAATGTCAATTCAGCACCATCATTGAGGTCAAGATCATCTTTCAGTAGGTCCACAAACCATGTCCAGTTTTCTTTGTTCTCAACACTAACGACAGCCCATGCCACTGGATATATTTGATTGTTACCATCCCTCCCTACAGCTGAAAGTAACTCACCCTTACATATACCTTTTAAAAAACAGCCATCTAGCCCAAGAACCCTTCTACAACCTTTAATCCACCCATCTTTCAGACCTTTGAAACAAACGTAATAACTTTGGAAGTAGCTTTTCCCATCTGGATTTTCTTCAGCACAAAGTTTAACTGTGCTACCTGGATTTGTCCGAAATATCTCTTCAGCATAGTCCCTCAACTTTGCATAATGCACATTCATTCCTTGTTCAGCCTCATTCTTAGCATATATCCTAGCCCTGGTACACTGATTTAATGTGATATTGCAGTTATATTTCTTCAGAAAAGCAGCTTGTATGTCTTTCAACTTCATCTTTGGGTTTTCTCTGATTTTATCTCCTAACCTCTCTCCAACCCACCTTGAGGTCACTAATGGACACCTCCTGAAATTTCTTGAACACCTATGTTCATCCTTAAGGGTCTTTACTTGAAATGAATCTTCAGTCCTCATTTTTGTTGCCCACAACCTCCATGGACAATGCCTCTTTCCCTCTTTGTCAGGTTTACCACACCAAGCCAAAAGAGTCCTATGGTCATTTTTATCAAAGTTTATCTCATATCCATTTGATAAAGCATAGTATATAAGACAATCCTTGAGTTGTTTAGGACTTTCATATCTTTCTCTTAACACTGGTTTCATTAACTTCCAATGAACCCTAGGATTATGCCTAGGACTTCTTTTCTGATCCTCATCTTCCTCACCTGACTCATCAGTTTGTACCAAAACAACATCCTGTGATTTTCCTTTTAGATAACCATGAAGTTCGTTTAAAAATGCTTCATGTTCCTCAACCACATCAGTTCTATCCACCCTTCTACTTGTATCAAAAGTTGGTGTTACATCCACATACCTTTTCTTTCTAAACTCACTGATTTCATCCTCTCCTTCTGACAAGTGATCTAGTGATGCTTCTGATTCATCATCAGATTTACCATCCACACTCTTTGACTCATCATCAAAAGTATCCTCCACAGTCTTTGCTTCATCATCAGATGCATTTTCCCTATCTAATTCAGTCTCGAATTGAACATTGTCTTCCCTATCTAATTCAACCTCATCTTCCCCATCTTTCCTATCTAATTCAGGGAGGTTATCATCCCTATTTTCCCTATTTTGATTTTCTTCATCTATAATGAAATCTGATAGATCAGTCCCAAATACTTCTAAGTACACTTTAATGATCTTATCACTATCCACAGCATGATTAATAAACGCTTCTAAATCATTATCATCTTTCAAAACCCTCAAACCATTAATCATATCCTTTCCAGGAAGACAATAATATATAGATTCAAATACACTTCCAGTTATATCCTCAAGCAATTCGTACATTTCATTGAAGTCGAAGTCTTTAAGGTCAACACGTACTCTTTCGAAAATTCCACCAGCATATTGAACCGGATGCTTCATAAACATGCCTTCATAGTTGACATCCATGGTAACACACTTTTTTCCAGATGAGGACGAAGCCATACTGCACAATCAAATTAAGAATCAGTTGATTTCCACGATTACATTCATTCATGATGCTCAGTTGGGTTTAAGAAAAGAAACCTAGGTTTTGAGCAGAAATCGAAACCCTAGTCATGTGTAAACGAACCTGGAACCATAATCATGTCTAAACGAACCTGGTTTTCCACGCACATACGAAATCGAAACCCTAATCTCTGTGTTCTTCGCGTTCCTTCAGCTTCTCGTTCTGCTATTCTTCTCCCGCTCAAAATAAATGAGATAGTAATGATATCCTCTGTTATATAATTGAGAAGTTTGTTTATCCATGTCATTTAACACGTTTACTGACTTGACATCCACCTCAGCAAAAATGCCACGTCATTTAATGGGAACCTGCTCTAACAGGTTAACAGGTAAATGGTTGGTATAAACGGTAAAAAAAACAAAAGTTGAGGCTATTAATAATAAAAAATAAATAATGTTGGTATAATCGGTAAAAATGCAAAAAGATGTTGGTATTTTCAGCATATAGCCCTACCAGAATTTTGCTTCACGGCAAGGAATTTAACATATCAAAACCTTGGTATCTTGGATATTGACATTTTTAGTCCTCCTATTTTGTAAAAAAGTACGGATAATAATGTTGTGTTTTACTGGACTGAGAATAAACGACGAGAAGAAGCAGAAGAAGATAGCAAGTGATCGGAAAGGGAAGATCTTGTTTCAATTTGTTTTTTATCTGTTTAGGACGGGAAAAACACAAGCCAAAATCAACTCTTATTTCGATCTGTTTCCTTCCTTCAAAAGTTTAAAGAACACGACAGAAGCTACGATAAGGTAAGACACCCTCTTAATTTTCATGTTTCTAAACACCTTTGCTTTACATAAATTTTTTTTACACCCTCCACATTTTTATCTTTTCAAAAGGATGAAATAACCATTTCTTAAGGTTTATTATGGAAAAAGCCAAAATGTTTTCATGTTTTTTGTATTTTCATCATTCATGTTGTTTTTTTTCATAAAAGTTCTCAAGTTAATTTTTTTCTTTTTAGTTTAATGAAATTTGTATATTAAAACCCGGTATTTCAGTTTTTAAAAACCCGGCTTACTAATTATAACCGGACTCTAATAGTCAAATTTCACAAAACAAAAAAATATATATTATCTGGAAAAAAATATTATTAAAGGACAAAAACCGTAAAAACATGTTTTTTTTTCATAATAAACCCTTTTTTTTATCTTTCTATCTTTTTTTAATTAAAAAAAAATACATTGATAATTAATAAACAATTAAAATCAAAATATTTAATTTTATAATAAACAACTAACAATACAAAACTAAAAAAGAAATACATTACGATACTATCTATACTATATATAATAAGAAAACCACTTGGAGTTTCTGGACCATTGGATGGAAAGAAATCAATGGTCCAGATCAATGACAACTCATAATTATTTATGAAATGTCTCTTATACCCTTAACTAAAATCAATAATTATACCTATGCCATTGTTTTAATTCATTTTCCAAATTTACTAACTTAACTTAATTACATTACATTAAATTTGATTTTAATTTTTTCATTAATGAATTAATATTAAATTAATATTTACCTAAAATAAATATGTGTCATTATTATCTTAATGATCATAGTTAAATTCAAATTTAAAAATTTGGATTTAAATGTAGAAGTAGTAAATAAAGTTAAAAAATTTTATTAATTATTTTGTTAACAAGATTTAAAATTTAATTGATAAAACTTCAATTGTGAATATGATAAATTTTGATTGTTGATTTTCAGATATTCCATTTTTATATTTTATCATTTTCAAAATATATACACATTCACATAATTGAAGTTTTTTGTTTCTTACATTGATATTTCATATTTGAAGTTAATAAAAATTAAAAGAAACATTTTTTTCAAACACATATTATCTGTTTTTCAATATAATAATATATTTTTATTTAATATCAAACAACTAAGTATTTTTTTTATCTTTAATTTAACTAGCTTTCAATTTTTTTTAATTATATATAAGTTTTATAATAATTTATTAAATTATAAAAAATATGTATTTTCTAAATCAACCCATGTAATACATGAGTTGATTAACCTATATATTATAATAAAACAAAACAATTTATGTCATATGTCACTTCTACAATACAAGAAAATGTTATTTTTCCACCTCTTTTTTCAAATTTAACACATTAACTTAATTGCATTAAATTTTGACTTTATTTTTTTCATTAATTAATTAGTAATAAATTAGATTTTGTAACATTTAAAATTAATGTTTACCTAAAACAAATATCTATCATTATTATCCATAATAATCATAATTAGATCCAAATGTAAAATTTGAATTAGTTGTGTAAATTATTATTATTATGTATAATAAAAGAAAACATCAAATGTCACGTGTCACATCTACGTTCAACAAAAAGATAATTACAACTTATAAAAAATAAAAGATAAATACAATTTAATATTTTTAAAAAAGATAAATATACGATATTTTTTAATTTGTAAATAATAAAAAATAAACACAATTATTATTTTTGTATGTTTTTATTTTTACTCATATACATTTTATATAAATAAATTTAAATAAAAAATATCCACGTAATACGTGGGTCATAAACTAGTAATTTCATAAATAAAAAAATTAAAATAAAACTAAAACGACTACATTACTAAAAACTACAAAACTAGATTAGGATACTATAATTTCCTAAATAATAGAAATTAAAATAAACAATACAACTTTTGGGCCACAAGTCCACAACAACATAAATGCAGGATGGATGGATATACAAAATAAACCAAGTAATATAGGAGTCTTTATATGGTGATTAGTGGGAGCAACACAACATATTTAAGAGCTCAAGTCTCGTAGAAACAGCGACGGATCCAGAAAGTTTTTCATCAACGTCACTATTTTAAAGGAGGTTTAATGGTTACATCAGAGTTTTTCTACAGACGAATCGTGTCACTTTATGTACAAATGGTTACCTTGTCTTTGAGCAGAAATTAAACTTCGTTTTCGGCTTGTATTTCTTGAGCGTCGTAACAAAATTCGTTATAAGCAAGGTGTACCTGGGATTTGCATCCATCTGTCTTCTAGCCGTTATGTGCATAGCCGGTAATTTTGTTGAAACAAAGGGACAATCGTGAACTTAACCCAGCCGTATGACGATATGCACATGTTAGCTCTTGCTCTTGAGTCTTGATGGGAATAATAAAGGCAGATTCTGCAATCTGCACTTCACTAATCTTGATGCAGACAACTCTCTTGTTCATGGTATGAAAATCTGCCCACACTGTATATTTATGCTATTATGGGGTCCTTTTTTTGACAATGGAAACTTGGATTTTTAGTGATGTTTGATATTGATATTCCATTACTGAATTTATGTAGGTGCTATTTGTTTTTTAAGAGGTTAAATGTAAGTCTGAAAACCACATATGAAATTATGAGATGGTCTTAAGATCTGAAATTAAGAGATGATCTTAAGATTGTTTGTTTGGAGGATATAAAATTAGGTTTGTAAACTAAAAAGGGTTAAGGTCCTACAATAGCAACCTACTTTTAAAAATGTATCGATATGGTACGTCTACTTTTTTAATTGTCTATATGGTACGTGTACATCATTTTTCTGTATCGATATGGTCATTCTACATAAAAGAGCCCGGTTTTTACATACGAAACAGGGTTCTAATGGTATGAAAAACAGAAGTTTATTACATATATGGTCATATCGGTATGAAAAATTGAAGTACAGGTACCATATCCACATTTAAAAAATACGTACCATATTGATAAATTTTCAAAAGTAGGTTACTATTGTATGGCTTTACCCCAACTAAAATTAAAGAAAAAACCCTCTTAATTTTTTTAGACCAAAGTCTTCCTCTTAATTTTAAGAGGTAAATTTAGAGGTTTAAACCTCTTAAGCCTAAACAGACAGTCTTAGGTGGTATTTGTTTTTTAAGAGGTTAAATGTCTGAAGTCTGAAAACCACGTCTGTAATTAAGAGGAGATCTTAAGATCTGAAATTAAGAGGCTCTTAGGGTGTGTTTGTTTTCAATTAAGAGGCTCTGAATTAGGTCTGAAGTCTGAATTTCAGATCTTAACATAATTTGTATTGTTTGTTTAAATTCAGACTTAAGAGGTTACAACCTCTGAATTTCCCTCTGAATTTTAAGAGAATGCGACTAGTCTGAATTAAATTCAGAGCCTCTTAATTTCAGACTTTAACGGCTCCTCTTAATTTCAGACATGGTTTTCAGACTTCAGACATTTAACCTCTTAAAAAACAAATATCTCCTTAATTTTAATTCAGACAATTCCCATCCTCTTAAAATTCAGAGGAAAATTTAGAGGTTTCAACCTCTTAAGTTTGAATTTAAACAAACAATCTTAATTTATTATAGATCTGAACTTTAGACTTCAGATGTTTTTAAGAGACTCTAAATGAAAAACAAACGAGACCTTAATTTATTATAGATCTGAAGTTTAGACTTCAGACCTTTTTAAGACGCTTTTAATGGAAATCAAACAAGGTCGTATATTTAGCACCACTTATGGCTCAATCTTGAATGCATGGAAGGGACATCCTTTAACATGTGAGTTTCACAAACCTCTACATGGCAAAGAAGCAATTTAGTAACATCTGAACGAAAAATGATAGAAAAGACCACAAAGCTACATATTTCATACAAGAAAACACATCCATAACCCTAAAAATCTAAAGCAAATAGATGCCCTGGAAGATTATCACGATTGTGTTTGCCAAAAGAGTGATCTGCTTTTTTATCATGTTCATAACAATCTTTAACCAATCGTTAAGACCAAGACCAAGAGGCCAACCTGGATTGTGGCATCTGGTGACACATCTACATGTTGGATTTCCTTTCCCATCTTTCTTTCGTATCAAGCCTACAAATAACGTACCAAAAACGGGTTAAAAAAGCTCTTGTACCCTTCAGGTATGGAAATTATATCCGGTTTTGAACAGTAATATTTTTGACACAGTGAAAACAATTTACCCCCAATACAGCTTCTGTGGTTTTGTTGATGCTACTGGTGCTGCCACCGCTTTTTGCCTATCAGCAACATTTTCCTCCAATGAGATAGAAGTGCTTGTATCTCCTGCTTGGATATCACTTGCACCCGCTTCTGAATGATCATTAACTTCTAATCTCCTCGACCCAGATGACTTCCCTGTAATAGATTTGCCTTTATATTTTGAATGACAACAATAAAAAACGAAGTGTAAATGAGGCTGTTGAGCAACCTTTTGATTTCTTTTTTATCTTGGATTTTTCTTTTATTTGTAAACGCCTCTTGTGCAGTTCCTACCAATGAGACGATAACAAAATTCAGAACACATATACAGTTACATCAAACAGATCAAAGTCAATGAAGTCATTTGTAAACAGTGCCGTTTTTCCTCAAGTTTTATCGTAAAATATCTGAAAGGTCCTAAATGTCTGAAGTGAACAGAGAACAACGATTTTCATGACCAGATATTGGCTACTTTCGAAGCTAAAAAACCGCAAACTTATTAATAGCATATAGTGATATGGTGAGCTTCACTTTCATGACACTAAATCCAAATATTGAAGGGAAAAAAGGTTCATTTTTAACTAAAGCCTCACACTTTCAAAACCTTGGTGAGTGGGTGGCTTGGTCCGACAGTCAGTCCATCACAAATGCCATCAAGTCTTGTATGCACTATGCAGTCAGATACGAATCATCCCAACCCACAAAGTGATATTTCAACTTCAAGATACAAGAATTACAATAATCATTGGGGGAGACGAAACTCGTGAGCTACTAGGGATCTACTCGTAAAAACTCGAAATCGACTCGCAGTTAATCGAGCCGAGCTCAAGTTCGAGCTACTCGAGTACTAATCGAGTCGAGCTCGAGTATCAAAGTAGCCTACTCGATAGGCTCGCGAGCCTAATCAAGCTTAAGTTTACATGTTTACATTTTTACCCTATAACTTTGTAATATTATATTTTTATCACTAACTTTATTATATAAATCAAACTATGCAATCCTAAACCTAAAATACATTCTTATATTTTTATCCTTATTGCTTGTTGTTGGGATAAAATTAGATTGGATATTTTGTATTTATATTTCGATTTCTTTTATCCCGAATTTAATCGATCCGGGCCTCGATAGTACCGAGTAGTTTATCGAATCGAGCTCGAGTTTCAAATCTAAGGCTTGATTGACCTCGAGTTTTATTGACGAGCTCGAGCTCGAGCTTGGTGATACTCGACTCGACTCGGCTCGATTACACCCCTAAATCATCCCATAAGGGAAGATCATGATTTGGTTACATGACCCTCCATACTCCCTGAATATTCAAAAAGAAGCCAAGTGGGGATTCTATCAGATTGGTCTCTATCTCCAAACCAATTGATCATGAAAATTCTCATAGGGTTTACTCACATCAAAACTTGGGACCTAGGGCCTGTTTGATTTCTCTTAATGACCCTCTTATTAGGCTTTACTCTCCTATTCGGTAAGAGAAAGGAGAATGAGATTGTTTGACAAGAAATTATGATCACAGGCCATATTCTCTTACCGTGTTACGATTGAATAAGGGGGAATTTCATTTCTGATCAGCCTCTCATCCCATGGCTTGATCGATCCTAACTCCTTCTTTGAACCTTTCTCCGCCCAAAACCTCACGCCATCACCGGCACCGCTGCACCTCCGACGTGCCCCCACCGCCGACGCTCTGCATTTATGACGTTTCCTCACCGCCAGACTCTTTTCAGGTAATGCTATACTCCATGGACGGGTTTTATGATTTGATATTTTGATTTCTCTCCTTCCTAAACCCTAGATTTCTGAAATCTATTTTTATTTAAACGATCATTTGATTCCATATATATATATATATATATATATATATATATATATATATATATATATATATATATATATATATTAAAGGCTAGATTTCTTTTTCTTTTTTTTAAGCAGGTGATCCTGCTTCTTCTATTGTGATTTTTTCTTCTCCAAGTGATTTCTTCTGCTGGTAAGATGGTCTAAGTAGCTTCACTTGATTTTGGTCCCTAAGTTTGATTTTGGTTTGATAATTAGTTGTAGACTTGATTGCTTGCATTATCTAGGCTCAAACAATTCATGGGGTTGTTCGTTTGGACCCAATTTTTCAATATCATTGAAGTGTTCTATTAACATGGATCTGCTAGGTGTTAAATGGCCATAAATAAGAACCAGTAGCAACAGCACCTTAACATTTAAACTGAAAAACAGAAGGAATGTGTAGGTAATGTGCAGTCCGAGACTTGATTTTCTGATATAGTCTCGGTGTGGCCTACTGGCCATAAATTGATGATTTTTATTGATCAATCAACACTTAATACATCCATTATCCTTCTCAAGTTGCTGCATCTAACAATTAAATCAGAAAAGTGTATATATGTATGTGTTTGTGAGTCCGTAAAACAGCATATAGCTGAGTCTCGGGACCGGTAACTTGTCCATTTACTAGTTCCTCAACTCGCAATAATTGATACCTTAACTCGCAAACAACTTAGCACCTCATCCCATTATTTAATGTAAGCATATGTGTAAGTGTTTATGGTTTTAAAACAGAAATCTCAGCAGCAAAGTGACAGCTATAACAACATAAAAACAGAATTATTGATGTGTGTATGTAGTTAGAATCCGTAACTCAGCATATTGCTGAGTTACTGGACTTTATTTGTTCCTTAAAACAGAAATCTCAGCAGCAGCCAAATGTATAGGGTGATACCATTTGAAATAAATTTTTTTCAGAAATGTTGGTGTTGGAACTAATCAGATTGATTGTTAGGGAGATCCCTGCAAGAAAATACCCTTCATGGCTACTGTTCTTGGTGTTGGAACCCTCTTTATTAAACTTTTTTTCATCCTTTCCAGCATCTGGATTGGAAGGTTCTGTTACGTATTTGGTATGAGTATTTTGTATGCTAGCATGTAGATGTCTGATACTTGAATAATTGATTATAAATGCAAAACGCCATCATGTTTGAGCTATGGTTTCAAGATTATTTTTATGTGTTAATACTTGAATTTTATTATTGATTTATTGTTTTATTGAATGTTGTTTAGTGTTGGAGGATAGTACACAATTTATGTGTTAAGCTCCACTTGTTCAGCCTCCCATCTTGCCTTAGCCACCATCCACAACCATTTCACCACTCTCTGCTCCTTCTCCCTTATTGTCTGGCCATCGATTTCCATAGATTCTTCACCGTTGTCCCTCGATTTTCATGATTTTGAGGTATCCCAAATGAACTCCTCTTCATAAATTTCCATTATTATCTTCTCTCCATCACGATTTTAGTTAATCGATGATGATTATTTATACAATTTTAGGAGTTGAAAATTACTGAAAGCAAACAGCCGAGCACCCCCTTCTCATAGAAAAGAAATTGAGACATTGAAGGTATGATTTTATCTATTTTGTTTCGTTGTTGAGGTGCTGTTGTTCCCTTTTCTGTTTCAAGCTTCAAGCACACAAAACATTCTGTTTTGCTATTGAAGTTTAACTCACTGCACATATACTTAAATGTTAATGTGCTGCTGTGTTTTTTGTATTCCAGCATCAACACTGCACATATAAAAATAAGAAACTTGATTATGTCAGTTGTGCTACTTTTTAACATTTATTGGGAGTTAAATATCACTTAAGGTTGCCTTTGAGTTCTGTATGGTTCAGGTGAAAGGTCAAAGGCTTGCTTATGAACCCATTTATGGAATTTTTATTTACTATTTAGTAGTTCCTCTAAACTTGGTCAACCATTTAAGTTTGGCATTTTAGGTGAAATTATTATGTGCAATTGTTGGGTTACAGTGCCAATGGTGTGTTCATCAGGGTATCACTCTTCTTCAGCCAATTTGCTCTTTTGTGTTTTTGTTTTAATCTTTGAATTAATCCGAGCATTGGATAGGATATTGGGACACGATCACCAAGGTTGTGTTTGGTAGTGAGAATCAAGATAAAGGAAAAGAAAACCAAATTATTAGTTAGGAGACTTGAATTATGTATATTAATTCTCTGTGAAATATCACGTTGCACATATAGGGTAAAACTAAATTATCTCATTTCTCTAGCAACGATAGAGAATCAAGTACAAGTTAAAATTAGGGAAAAAAACGCAATCGAGTACCTGCAAATCCTCTTCTCTTCACTTCACAGTATTTGATCTTCTTGCTTTGTGCTTTTAGTAGTTGGCTTTCAAGTTTCAACTTGGTCAAGTTTTTTGGTCCCAATGGTTTCGGTGTTGTTTTGAAATATTTGTATCACTAATCTCTATGACCATGTAACTTACTAAAGTCAATGTTATAGGCTTTTTAAGTTATAAAGAATGGCACAAATGTAATGTTTTCTGTTATATGCATATCCCAAATGTAATGTTTTCTATACATTACAATATGCATAAGCTGCAAATTACATTTCGATAGATTGGGGGTACACATTATTGGGAATTTGGAGAGCTATAAATGCTATTGGACCGAAGTAACAATCAAACATCTTATATATGAATTATGATGACAAAATAGTGAGAAAGTGGTCAATGTTGTTTTTTAATTCCCTAACTAAAGTCTTGTTATATGCCATGAGGTAATCAGGTTATTTTGCTTATAAGTTTGCCAAATGATGAATCTTGTAGTAATAATGTAATATTGGAGATCGAAGATGGATATTATAGTAATTCTTATAGGGTGGATGTATTTGGAATAGATGTTTAAGTTCATGTAATCATGTTATAATTATGTCTTTTGATTATTTGGGTTTCTTGAATTTTGATTATATATAGTTACAATGTACAATATTTTTGGCACCTAAGTTTTTCAATAGTTTTAACATCTTGGTTTTTTTTTGGAATGAGAATGGCCCCTTTTACACTTGAAGTTCAAAGAGACATTGTGCTTTCATGTTTTGCGGTACATAATTTTATACGAAGGAAGATTAAATGATGAGTTTTTTTTAGTATGATCAAGTGGATGACGAAAATGCAGATGTAGAAGGGGATAATGAAAATGAAGCAGTTTAAGAAGCTCAAGCACATGGAAGTGTTGTTGCTGATCAACAATATATGAATAAATTATGTGAACAAATTTTGAACGGACTAATGTAGACTGAAAGTTGATATTGGTCATTTGTAAGAAGTAATAGTTGATATTATCAATTGATTGTTGATTTTCTTTTGTTTGAAGAATTACTGCATATTCGATAGTTATGATTGTTAATTGATTGTTATGAGTTATTTGTTTGCTTCGAAATATGTGTGATAGTTGAAATTTTGGTTAATAAGATAGAAAAGTCACATATATTTTATAGATCGTAAAATTTTTATTAATTTCATAAATAAAGTCAAGAAAACATATATGATTAGACATTTAAAATTTTAAAAATCAAACAATCTTATTGCAACCTCTTATGAATTATCGAGACATTTCTTATCAATAAGAAGTGGTAATAAGCAATAAGACAATTATATCTTAATGAATCAAACACACCCTTGGTCTCAACATAATTCAGGACCTTCCAGAAAATTTACAAACTAATGTCCTGATGTGTATCATTCCAACCTAACTATCACCCTAATCTAATAACTCCACCTCTAACAAATCTACATGACCATGTCTTCCAAAAACTAGCAGTGTAGTTTATACAAGTAGTACGGTCTAATATGCCCCAACAAAGCTTTCTACTAATTCAGGAAAAGTTAAAATTAAAAAAATTGGAATAAGAGGTCACGTATTGGAATCACTTTGCTATATAATATATATCTCAGTTCGATTTCCTATTTGATGGTAATGCATATCAGACTTCAAACTTGAAAGAGATATAAGATCCTAAATCCAAAATCAAAGGAAACAATCAAATATCATAAGTTCTGATCACTTTACGTCATATATTGCAGAGGATTCAACAAATTATCACACGCAGAAAGTGAAAATCATAATTTCAATTGAAACGGTACACAATTGAATGACCGAACCTGTAATTTTGAAATCCGAGCTTGGAAAACAGCAGATGAGGGCCTGAATTTAGGGTTTAGACATGCAGCCGATGCGATTGCTGCTTCTCTCCTTTCGTCCTCCTCCATTCGCGTTTTGAGACCTAACGTAAACGTTCAAAACTCAAAAACCCCCAAAATTTTGTTTTGATTTTTCGTGTGAATCACAAAAACAGATCCTCAAGTTTTGTCTACGTGCAAATGTCATAGCTTTAAATTAGACATGTGAGCTGAGTTTTTTGTTTTCTATAAATGTTACAGGCTGCTTTGAGTATTAAATAAAATAAAAAGACACTAATTTTAATTAAAAATTGTAGCTTATAATTATTTGGATGGTAAAAAAATAATTTCGTTTGAGTAAAAACTCAAACTCATTTTGAAAGCTACTTTAAATAGCTTATCGTGCGTGAGAGAGTTTTTAAATCTGAATCAAAAGGTTAAGCTTCAATCAACCAAACGGAGCTTTTAGGCTTTAGCTTTCAAAAATTAAAAGTTGAAGCTTCTAAAAGCTCCCGAAAGCTCTAACCAAACGCACCCAAAATTTTAATTTAAATACGAAATTGAACCATTTTGCTATTCAATTTTAGGTTGATTATTATAAGTAACTAATTATTGTTTGGTTGGCAGGAATTGAATAGAATGAAATTAAACTTCATTTCTTGTTATCTTTTCTATTTAGCGTTTAAAATGAGATGAGACGAGTGATTGTACGATAGGTGGGATAAAATTTGGTGGAGTAAGGTAGGATGGGGTGGGTGAGTATGGTTAGGTAGGATAGAAAAGGTTAACTGGGTGAGGTATGGTAGGATGGGGTTAGTGGGGATGGGTGGGTTGGGGTATGGTTAGGTAGGATAGGGTAGGATGGATGAGTAATGTAGGGTCGGTATATGGTAGATAGTGTCGACAGGAAAATGTATTATGATAATGAAATCTTAATTTTTTGGCTTAACTTTTTTTTATTAGAATATTGTTTGTTCATTATAAAGTTTTAAAACGTAGATTAATTGATGGTTTATAGTCCATAGGTCGCCTCACATCCATCTTAGGCGCCATTAAGAAATTTCAGTACAAGTAACAAGCAAGTGGTTATATACATATGAGTTTGATATCAATTTATGAAAGTTTTACATCTAAAGTTAAGAATATCCACAGATGATAGTCCAGTCAGTCTTGCATCTAATGTATATCAAAAATGTTTCGTGCACTGTATATTATTATTGCTTTGTGAGCTTTGTGTGATAGTTGCATTTTGTTTTGGCTCATAATCAAGTCATTTAGGTGTTTTTTAAAATTTTTCATACGATCTTGTTTTGTGTCAAAGTCAGTGGTCATGAAAGAAAGTATGTTCATGAGTTCCGATGGAAAATACTTTAAAAAACCACAACGGCATTTACATCATTTAGACTACTTTTCAAGTTGATTTGTTGTGTTTAAATACTATTAATATATTTTTATGTCTATTTGTAAGATTTCTTTAATCTTTGAAGTATAATCCATTGAACTTTTAGATCTTCATTAGCTGAAAATGGACCATGAGTATTGGGAAATAAGGAGTACACATCATACATTATCATCATCAGGCCCGTTCTTTGGCAGGTGCAAACAGATTAATTGCACAGGGCCCCAAAATTAAGTCGGCCTCCCGTTTAAACTATATAGAGGAACCTTATTTTGCAATCAGTTATCGACAACACAAACTCTAGGAACATGATGCAATTAAGGATGTGGAACCCCAATCAAACACCACAGTTCCGACCGACTTTGTAGCTTCCAAGGGATGATCGAATATTCGAATGTCATGAAAAATTGATGGGAACGTGCTTCTTAATTTTAAGCACGAGCCTGTAAATTCCAAGCAAAATCATAGATAGGTTTTCAATTTCTGATTGTTGAAGGACCGTCGTCATCGATTCAATATCAAAGGTATGCTACAATTTGAAGCACTATAAATTTTGGAATCGATGGATAACTTTGTTAAATTTTGAGTTTTATATATATTACCCTATCACTAATATTATGTTTGAATTTGGAGTTTGATTATTGGTTAATGTGGCTGTGATTTTAAAATTTTAATGTGGTCACTGATGAACATTCATGGAGTTGAAGCATGGGGTAATCAATCAATAACCTTCTTAGGCATTGTTTGTTTACCTTTTAATGGAATCATTAAGAGGTCATTTTACCTTTGAATGACTTCTTAATGATCCCATTAAAAGTAAACAAACAACCTCTTAGTTAGCAACATACCAATAACCAGGGACATTTGCCTAGAAAAAGAGCAGGTGGCAATAGAGGTGCCATTTAGGAACACTAAAAAGAAGACAAATAGACAAGCTAATAAGGGAACTCTCCAAACAACATTAACCCGACCTTAAGAATATCACCGAAGACACCGACAAGTGACACCCTTACCATCGGTGGTAATAGATATGAAAAGTATTCCAATTTATCCTTGCGTATCAAAGTTGATCTTCTCTTAATTATTTGGTTATTTGGTTTAGCATCTTGGTTTGCTTTCTTTATACAACTAGTGATTCCATAGTAGAGGTGTAAATGAACCGAGCTACTCGTGAGCTAGTAAAGCTCGGGCTCGAGCTTGTTTATTAAATGAGCTCGAATTTAGGCTCGAGCTTTTAACGAGTCGAGCTTGAGTAGCTCACGGGTAACTCGGCTCATTTACACATCTAGACTTGACAGATCTGTTGTTATATATTAAAATACTTTTATGTTGTGGAGTTTAAAATTGCTTTGATTTATAAGGGTGTTTCAGATGTACTGCACAACTTTTTTTTTTATATACACGATCAATGATAGTGAAAAAGAAAAAACCAAATCCATATGATCTTATTGGTATGATAGATTGAAGGACCTAATTTAGTGCAATGATAAAATACTTATTTAAATATTAAATTATAAAGAAAAAAATATAAAATTAAACTTAACTGCATAAAAACTTTTTAGTCGAGAGAGGATTTAAAATTTAATTTTTAACATAAAAGGATACGATGATCAAAGACAAATTTAGAGGGAGTTTAATTGGTTTTGCGTTATTAATGACATTATCAACTTATTACGTTACAATAACGTAAATAATTGATTTAAAGTGTTTGGATTGCATACGTTAATAAGTGATTATTTGCGTTTAGATTTAATCTTACCACACTTTTTCATAAGTTAAAAATTATAGCTTATTTGCTTAATAAGTGATTATTTTGTCATTTTACAAATTATGACGCAAATCCAAACACTTTAAAAACTGATTGTTTGACAATTACGGTAGCAAACAACAAAAGCTAAACCAAACACTACATTTCCGGCAACACATTTTGTTACAGCTTTTATCTGATTATTAGTTTCCAAAACGCTAAAACACTTTTTCAAACGCAAATCCAAACACCCTCTTAGTTACGTTAAGGAAATGATTATTTGATTATTTTATTAGAAGAAAAATCTGTGTTATCTTTATGGTTAAATCTTATATTTTATATTATATTTATTTACAATCTATATCTATATATAACAAAGGAGAGTACAAATTAGCAAATTGTCATATGAGATCACTACATTTCACTATACATATTATTGTTTTTAAAATGAAATAAAATAAATATTTATACAATTCATTGTTTCAAAGATAAATGCAGATTATTATTTTTAAAATAAAATAAAATAAAAGATGAATACAATTCATTATTTCTAGTATCTATAAACATTCATAAATATTAACTCAATTTGTGACATAAAATATTAAATAAATAATATTACATTTAAAAAAGAAAAAACATAATATTAATAAAAAACATAAATCATAAAGATTATATAAATAATATAAACCATTGCCGCTACCATGATCACGAAGCCACGATGATCTCTTTCTTCCTCTTTATATCTCTCACAATTTTGGAAGTCGGGTGATTAGGAATTGACGATTTGAAAATCAGATGGTCAAGAAACGAAGATCTAGAAGTCCGACGGTTAAGAAAATGAAGATTATTTGTAAGATATTAAATTTATAATTAATGTAATAGTTATTAGATAATTTTTGTTAAAAAAGTTTTTGTTTACGATTCACAAGATTAATGGTTTTTTATTGTTTAAAAATGTGTTCTTGGTATATTTTATATTAGTTGCATACCAAGTGTTTGTTAAAATGTCTAAATTAAATCTTTCTTTTTGTTTCAGTTCGTCTACGACACTCTATGTAGATTATCATGTAATCTACGTAGAATATACGATACTTGACATTCTACACGACATTCTACATATTACGTAGATTACATGATAATTTACGTAGACTGCATGATAATCTACATAGAATATGTTCGTCGATACTCTACATAGAATATGACAGATTCATTTTCCATGGATTTTGAAGTTTAAAATCATTTTCAAACATGTTCTTTTGTTAAAAAAGATTTTTGTACATGATTCACAAGATTTGAATGTTTTTTTTTTGTTAAAAAAATGTGTTTTTGGTATATTTTTTTGTTAAAAAATGTTTTATGGTTTCAGTTTGTCTGCGATACTCTACGTAGAATATATGATACTTGACATTCCACGTGATACTCTACATAGAATACTTGACATTCTACATAGATTATGTTCATCGGTTCGTCGAAGGTTCTGGTTCCTAATGGTCGTGTCTTTGATGGTTCAACGTCTTTATGTATTATATCTAGATTTGGTTTGTATTTTTATAGATATATGATACTTTATATAGAATACATTATATTCTATACAAAATTAGCTAGTTTTGTATCTATGTAGAATTTTGTTATTGTTGTACTAGTAATTTGTTATTGTTGTATCTATATAAAATACATGATATTCTATACAGAATAGATTGTAGCTAGTTTGTATCTATGTAAAATATTGTTATTGTAGTACTAGTAAATTGTTATCGTTGTATCTATATAGAATACATGATATTTTACATAGATTATATGATAATCTACATAGAATATGTTCGCCGGTTAATTTGTTAAAACTGTGTTTTTAATGTATTTTACATAGAATAGGCGATACTCTACATAAGTTATGAATAGTAATGTTAATCTACATACATTATGAATAGTAATTTGTTAGAATTGTGTTCTTACATATCATTCTATGTAACATTCTACATAGATTATGAATAGTACTGTTAATCTACATAGATTATGAATAGTAATTTGTTAAAACTGTGTTCTTACACATTCCATGTAACATTCTATATAGATTATGAATAGTAATGTTAATCTACATAGATTATGAATAGTAATTTTTTTAAAACTGTGTTTTTACATATCATTCTATATAACATTCTACATAGATTATGAATAGTAATGTTAATCTACATAAAAAGATACAGAAATGTATAATAAACATAAAAATATATGAAATATATAGAAAACAAAACATTCTACGTAGATTATGAATAGTAATGTTAATCTACATAAAAAGATATAGAATTATATAACATTCTATATAGACACATAATATTTCTATATACAATACGTTAATTGTTTAGCAATTAAATAATTTTGTATATAGAAAAAAATAGTTTTTTTATAAAATACGTTTTTTACTATAAAAATCAATTCTTATGAAAGAAAGGGAAAATGAAAATGAAAAAAAGTAAGAAAGAGAAAGAGAAAGAAAAAACAGATTTTTTTTCCAAAAATATCATTTGCACACCTTTTCAACATTCCCCACTATCAAAGTTTCAAATAATTACAAAAATGTCATTTGACAATTTGATCTAATGATTCCAAATGGTTCTTAGGTTGTCATAAATATTTAAGTTCTTAGAAAAACCATATATATATAGTTCGAGAGAGTACCACTCTTATGCAGCGCACCAGAAGGTACCACCTTTAAAAAAATTTAATTTTTTTTTCATAAACATGTTTTAATTAACATTATGAAGATCATATGTAAATTTCACATAAATTCACATCCTATAGCTCCTAAAAAGTGATGTGAACACACACTTACATAATTTTGCACATAAGTGAACGTGCATTTATGTGATGCGTGATTTCATGCACTTAGAATGTTCAGATTTGCGTGAAATTCACATATGATCTTCACAATGTTAATTAAAACATGTTCATGAAAAAAAATTCAAAAAAATTACTTTTAAGGGTGGTTCCTTCTGGTGCGCTGCATAATGAGTGGTACTCACTTGAACATATATATATATATATATATATATATATATATATATATATATATATATATATATATATATATATATATATATATATATATATATAGGGTCGGGATCAATGGAGTACCATGTTAGACTGAGGAACCAGAGTCCATCCATGTTTGGTTACAAGTTTACAAGGGTAATATAGTCAATTATGTTTATCTTAAACAATAGATGACAACTAATAAATTAATAGATCCCATAATTATAGGGATTCACTTCCATAACACATCTATAATAAATTTCAAAAATGGGTTCTAATGAACATGTTCAATCGGATTCGACAATGGGTTTTAGTGAACATGTTCAATCGGATTCGACAATGGGTTTTAGTAAACATGTTCAACCGGAGGTGTCAAATACATGTATTTATTATTTTCTTCAAACCGTTCGTGAAGGTTCAATTTCATTTACACGTTATTGAACATGTGCAATCGGGGTTTATTGTGTTTTTAGTCGTTGTAAACCGTTTTGGTGATAAACCAACATTAATGGTATTGAACATGTTCAATCGTGGTTTATGGAGTGTCATCATTGCGCATATTCAGTATGGGTGTAAGGAATGATATTAACTGAAATGGAGATTTTCATGAGATACACAAAATCTTTGATTTTAATTTAAACTTTTTAATATCATTTTTACCCCAATATTAATTAACGTGAAAAGAATTTTAAGCAAAATTTTTTATTATATAATAATGATTTTAATGATAAATAATTGGCTATAAATGGTGTAACATCCCGATTTTGAGATAGGTACGTGGAATTATTTTATTGGATTAATTATTTAATTTGGGGCCCGGGGATATAAATTTGTATTTTGGGGTATCGGGATCGGATTTTTGGGTATCAGACCGAGTTAAACCTAAAAACGTATATATAGTTTGCTTCGTTGTTCTTCATATCATTATCCCAAGCCAGAACTAAGAGTGTGAGTGTGTGTATTGTGATTCCAGTACCTAGCAGCAATCAAGTGAAGGTGAATTCAGATTGAAGCTCCTAAGATTTGTTGTCACCTCCTTCCTCAAGTTTAAGTGTAAGTTGGGGCTTGATTTTGTGAGATAATTGTTGTTAATCATTGAAAGAAGTTTGAATTGGGTATATATCTGTTTCTGAATAAATTCGTGGTATTTTGTGACTATAAATCGAGCTGAAATGGAGTTAGGGATTAAATCCCTGGTCTGTGCAGAAACAGAGCATTTCTGGTTCTGTTCGTCCGTGAGCGCGGCCACGATCCCTTGATCGCGGGCCGCGATGTTCTTGAGATGATCGCAGGCGGTTAGCCTGAGCGCGGACGCGACCGAGATGGTCAGCGCGACCACGACCGCGATGGTTAGTGCGGCCGCGATGCGGCTAGGGTTTCGGGTCGGGTTTCCGGGTTCTGTGAGTCGTGTGTTCGGGTCTTTGGGGTCTCGTGAATTGTTGAGAATTGTATATAGAGTTGTTGGGTTGAGATTATGATATTGAGTTGTAATATTGTGTTTTCAGAGTCTCGCGTTGATAGGGTAAGGGAAAGGGCAGGGAACCGAGACTTAGTGTAGCTAGCTGGGCAGGTGAGTTTGCATGTTTTTCTGAGATACTTGTACGATTATTTATTAATAATTGCATGATCTTTTACTGAGCTTTTTATGAGATATTACGAGTTTTCTTACGAGCTTTTTATTGAGATATTATCATGCTTGTATTATTGTGTTTTATTGAGAACTGTGTTTTGTGATATGAGATTTGAGACACTTGAGCTTTCGAGATTACTAAACCGTATGGCTGGGCAGGGGTTGGGTCGCTCCCAATCCCCTTTTGAGTCCTGACGAATGCTTTGTGCGGTCTAGGGATTTGGGTACGTGGATTCATCCACACGAGTTGAGTACCTATTGAGCTACTTTGTGGGATCTCATATACTTGTTCAGTAGAGAACGCTGAACGATTTATTATTGAGTTATTTATTTATTGAGCTTTATAATCGTACTCTAACCCTTGCATTCTCACCAGCTTTAGCTGGCCTGTGTGTGTTGTTGTGTGTATCTCAGGTGACCGGACTACTAGTAGGCTTGCTGCACCGAAGTAGGTTTACATTATCTGTGATCGAGGAGTTAGCTACCTTCCGTAGAGGTAGTTATATTTTGGGGACTGTTTATATATACTTCGGATAGGTTGTGTTATATTCAGGGATTTCGTGACTGTTGTTGTGTAATTAATATTTTAAAATTATCGAGTTTTCATGTATGTATCTTGGGAATAGTGTAGGGATTGTTATATTATGCCACGGATGATGTGTTATTTACGTGACATTGTGGATTAGTTCGAGGGTGTTACAAATGGTTTCCCGGTACCCCAGTCTAACATGGTACCCCATTGATCTTGAATATATATATATATATATATATATATATATATATATAAGTTCCATGGAGTCCCATATTAGATTGGAGTCCTGGAGTCCATATTAAATGTACATATTCATTACAATATAAAATTTTATTTCATGCAAAAATGTAATATATAAATGTTCAAAAGTGTACTACTGTTGAACATATCATACAATTTGAAGTTCATTACGATAAAAATGTTATATTTTATGCAAAAATACAATATGCACATGTTCAAAGTGCATCATTAGATCACATGTGCATATTGTTTAAATATTATAATTTTGCATGATATAGAATTTTTTTTATCGTTATAACTTCAAATTTTAAATGATGTGAACTCGTCAATTGTAATGCACCTTTGAACATGTGTATATTATACTTTTGTATAAAATGAAACATTTTATTGTAATGAACATGTACATTTAATATGGGACTCCAGGACTCCATGGAACTTAACCCTATATATATATATATATATATATATATATATATATATATATATATATATATATATATATATATATATATATAGGGTCGAGATCCATGGAAAACTATATTAGACTGGAAAACTTAAAAACCATATCAAATGCACATGTTCATTATGATAAAATGTTAAATTTCATGTAAAATTATAATATACATATGTTCAAAATTGCATTATGATTAACTAATTCATATCATCTACATGTTCGTTAAGACAAAATGTTTAATTTCATGCAAAAATGCGTAATATACACATGTTCGTGCATATTGCACATTTGAACATGTGCATATTATTATTTTGCATGCAATGGAACATTTTATCCTAATGAACATGTAAATTATGTGAACTAGTCAATAATAATGCACATTTGAACATATGTATACTGTAGTTGTGCATTAAATTTAACATTTTATCGTAATGAACATGTGCATTTAATATGGTTTTCCATTTTTCCAGTCAAAGATGGTTTTCCATAGATCTTGAACCTATATATATATATATATATATATATATATATATATATATATATATATATATATATATATATATATATATATATATATATATACACACACACACACACACACACACACACACACACACACACACATATAAGAACGTTGTTAGCCATCTATATCTATATATATTAATAAAGCAAAATGTTTTTCACCACATGACATCCTCTCATTGAAACAATATCTCATTTTACCGCCTAATTTGCCTAATTTGGTTTTCCATTTATACAAGTTAATTAATTGAAAGAAAAATACAATTATGTCTTTTTTCTTTTTTATTCCTTGTAACCATAATTATGGTAACTCATAATTTGTTTTAAAGTATCGTAAACTTAAATAACAAAAATTATGTTAAAATGTTAACACTGTTTATAATTCATATAATTATATTTTAATATTTTATTTTTAATGTATACTTAATTAAATATTTAAATATATCATTTAGAAATCTTTTTTCCTTTCAAATTTTCTTATAAACTATTATTTTTAATATACTATTAGTTTATTTCTTTTTATATTTAATATTTTTTTATGTAAAATATCTATGTAATACTTGGGTTTACAAACATAGTATCAATCAATGAGTAAATAATATGTCACGTGTCATGCTTTCACTTGATATGTGTCACACTCTCCTTTGGTCATTTCAGTTATCTATACAATATAAAATAAGAAAACCACTTGGAGTTTCTGGACCATTGGATGGAAAGAAATCAATGGTCCAGATTAATGACAACTCATAATTATTTATGACATGTCTATTATACCCTTAATTAAAATCAATAATTATACGTATGCCATTTTTTAATTCATTTTCCAAATTTACTACCTTAACTTAATTACATTAAATTTTGATTTTAATTTTTTCATCAATGAATTAATATTTACCTAAAATAAATATGTTTCATTATTATTTTTAATGATCATAGTTAAATTCTAATGTAAAAATTTGGATTTAAAGGTAGAAGTGTAGTAAATAAAGTTAAAAATTTTTGTTAATTATTTTGCTAACAAAATTTAAAATTTAATTGATAAAACTTCAATTGTGAATATGATAAATTTTGATTGTTGATTTTCAGATATTCCATTTTTATATTTTATCATTTTCAAAATATATACACATTCACATAATTGAAGTTTTTGGTTTCTTACATTGATATTTCATATTTGAAGTTAATAAAAATTAAAAGAAACATTTTTTGCAAACACATATTATCTGTTTTTAATAATACAGTATAATAATATTTTTTTATTTAATATCAAACAACTAAGTATTTTTTATCTTTAATTTAACTAGCTTTCAATTTTTTTTATTTTAATTATATATAAATTTTATACTAATTTATTAAAATATAAAAAAATATGTTTTTTTCTAAATCAATCCATGTAATACATGGGTTGATTAACCTATATTTTATAATAAAACAAAACAATTCATGTCATATGTCACTTCTACAATACAAGAAAATTTTATTTTTCCACATTTTTTCCAAATTTAACACCTTAACTTAATTGCATTAAATTCTGACTTTATTTTTTTCATTAATTAATTAGTAATAAATTAGATTTTGTAACATTTAAAATTAATGTTTACCTAAAATAAATATTCTAGAATTCAAAAAAAAAAAAAAACGGCTGGGCGAGAACAAGAAGGGGTCGTCGTCCGGTGGCCGTCTATCATTATTATCCATAATAATCATAATTAGATCTAAATGTAAAAATTTGAATTAGTTGTGAAAATTATTATTATTATGTATAATAAATGAAAACATCAAATGTCACGTGTCACTTCTACGTTCACCAAAAAAAGTAATTACAACTTATAAAAAAATAAAAGATAAATACAATTTAATATTTTTAAAAAAGATAAATATACTCTATTTTTTTAATCTGTAAACAATAAAAAATAAACACAATTATTATTTTTGTATGTTTTTATTTTTACTCACATACATTTTATATAAATAAATTTAATTATAAATATCCACGTAATACGTGGGTTATAAACTAGTTCATGTATATTCAAAAAGATAGATAATTAATATTTAAATTAATTATATTTTTCTTGAATTTTATTTATTGGAATTAATAATTATGTTTAATTATATATCGAAACTTCTCAACGTAATATCTAGGTCGATAAACTAGTTTATAATAAATAATTGACTGAAAAGAAACTTACATCCAAAATTAAAAACGACATTCAATTATTACACTCAATTACTACCCTTTTTTTTTTTAGAAAATACTCGTATCATCTCAATTATAAATTATTACAATTTTAGTAAATCTAAGAAAACTATATATGTAATAAAAAATTGGCCACACCAAACATCGTAACATTTCATTTATTGGCATAAAAATAAAATTACAATTACAATGTCGAAAATACTTTAGCACACAAAGTCCACATCAATGTGTATAACGAAAACACGACACACGAATTAAATGGACACACTATGGAGGACCACGGTCTCGACGGTTAGACCGGGTCCGAACCCAAACAACACGCCCCACTCGAGACCCTCGCCAGTCGTGTTGAACCCGTTTGTAGCCGAATGGTGTCTCATTTCGTTTAGGATAAAGAGGACACAAGCACTCGACATGTTTCCGTATTCACTGAGCACGTGACGTGAGGCCCGTAATTTATCGGGCACAAGGGCTAGTTTTTCCTCCACTTGGTCTAAGATCGCGGGGCCACCCGGGTGTGCGATCCAAAAAATTGAGTTCCAATCGACGATGCCTAAAGGTTGGAAGGCCTCGAGTAAGCTCTTTTCGATGTGCTTCGAGATAAGACCCGGAACATCTTTGAGGAGATGGAATGTAAGCCCGGCTTCACGAAGGTGTCCGTCAATTGCGCCCTCGCTATTGGGGAGAATAGTTTGAGCGGCAGAAACGATCTCAAAAAGTGGCTTTTCGACATCGGGCAATGGGTCAGACCCAATAATGATGGCGGCTGCTCCGTCACCAAACAAAGCTTGGCCTACAAGGCTATCAAGATGGGTCTCATCGGGCCCACGAAAAGTCACGGCGGTGATCTCCGAGCAAACAACCAATACACGAGCACCCTTATTGTTCTCGGCCAAGTCTTTAGCCAAACGAAGGACGGTGCCACCAGCAAAACAACCTTGTTGATACATCATAAAGCGTTTAACTGAAGGCCGAAGGCCAAGGAGTTTTGTAAGTTGGTAATCAGCTCCTGGCATATCAACGCCGCTCGTGGTGCAAAACACGAGATGGGTGATCATCGATTTAGGTTGGCCCCATTCCTTGATAGCTCGAGTCGCCGCTTCTTTTCCAAGCTTCGGTACTTCCACCACCACAATATCTTGTCTTTCGTCTAACGATGGTGCCATGTAGGCGCAAACATTCGGTTTTTCCTTCAAGATCTCCTCAGTCAAGTACATGTATCGTTTTCTAATCATAGACTTTTCACCTGATAATATTTATCAAAATAATCAATTTAATAAAAAAGAATAATAAATCCATATCGACGGGTGTGTATATACACGTATATAAACTTACACATGCGTGTAAACTTTTCTTTTATATCTTTCATGTGCTCGCTTTTTGTAACACGAAAGTAGTAATCAG
Source organism: Centrapalus pauciflorus (assembly GCA_020465985.1). Taxonomy (NCBI): domain Eukaryota; kingdom Viridiplantae; phylum Streptophyta; class Magnoliopsida; order Asterales; family Asteraceae; genus Centrapalus; species Centrapalus pauciflorus. Next base: position 55,765 of record JAANYP010004239.1, read on the forward strand.
GATACGTGCTTTGGAGCACAGAATTGGGCGGTGTAGCAATCCCGATGGCCATGATCGTAGCCGGTCCTTTGGCTCGTTGTGCCTTTCGGAACTCCTCAACGTTAACCATTTTCCGGTGAAAATGAAATTTATAGACTATTTAAGTTGGTTGCTATTTTGTGAGTTGTACGATATCAATGATATTGTAGCAATTTATACAAGGCCTAAAGGTTCAATTGGCATGCTATCGTAGAATGGTGGATATGGAAATATGAAGGCTACCACGTGACCACACTTGCCTATCAAACCATCCACGTGATCTAAATGCTTAACCACTTTCCTCATTTAAACACACACAAAAAAAGAAATGTTATATACATATGGCAATCATGGGCGTCGGTCCAGTAGATTTAGGTGGCCCTGTGCATATAATTATAAGTAGACCATTAATTATGAATATTTTTGATGTGTAAAAATTTAATTAATGCTATAAAACAAACAATTCATAATATGTGGTTTGAGGAAAATGATGCAAAATGCTTAGCACTGAACTAGTCTAACGAGTCAATGACGCTTTATTAGCTCCTAAATACCTTTATTCATATACAAATTATGAAATATAAAAAACAATTGGAACTTTTATTGCTTGACAGTTGGTTTGTTTTGAATTTTTACTTCTAAAACTATTATGATTAAATTATGGTTGCTAATGAAATTTGAGGCCCAACACAAGTGGGGCCCCGTGCCATTGCACACATTGCACCCCTCAATAGCCGGCCTTGATGGCAATAAAAAACCAATATGCATCAGAAAACTTTGGAAAATCAATCGTAGCCCCTAAATTAGATGCATATGTGATCCTAGATTAATGCATCATGATGCACTTAAAAATATATGCATAGGAGTATTTCAAGTATATATTTTTTTTTTCCAAAATTAAACTTTAATCAACTTTATATTCAATTTTAAAATTCTATAATTGATACATAAATGAAATTTTAAAAACCATATTACATCCAAATTTAAAACTTACAAAACGATGACATATCGAAAATCACCTACAAAAGATAATGTTGATGCAGTGTCATCATCATCGTTCATCATTCATATTCGCGTCATTCGCATTCATTCATCCTTCAAAATGACGATGCATCACGACCATTTTCATCAAAATGACGATTCATCACGACCATTCCAACAAAAAAATGTCATGTTTTTATGTCAAAATATGTTAATACTCACAAAATAACGATGCATCACGACCATTTTCATCGCAAAAAGTTTTGCATCATCTTCATAAAAAACTTTCTGCATTATCTTCGTCTTTGTTAATACACGTTCCGCATTTGAATCATCTTTGTTTCATCATCTTCAATTGCATTTGTTTCATCATCTGTTGTATCTTTTATAACGAAGACAAAGAGACATGGAAGAGGAAGACGGCAATGGTGATGACGATTTAGGTGTCGATAGTTGTTGCATCGGTGGCGGTGCAAGTGGTGGTGGTGGCGGCTTCGGTGCAGGCGGTGGTGGTGATGGATTATAGGAATATATCTTAAATTATTTAATATATTTTTATTTTTGTGAAAATACTTCGTAAACCAACACATATAATATATGAGTTTCTAAACAAGTTAATAAGAAATTACTAAAAAATTATAGATTTCAAATATCTAAAATGCTTTCACAATTAAGACTATAAAATGTTGATTGTACATGTTCATTCGATACACATGGATATGGAAAAAAAAAAGTATAATTCTGATAAAAATAATCGATATTTCACAAACTAGAGGCATAATTACTGAAATTGAAAAAAACGTCTAATTTTGATGGAAATAGTCAATATTTTGATGGAAAAATATTTCTGCATTTGATCTCGTATCCCTAATAAATCTGCATTTTTTGTTAGACATTATTTTATGCATTTATCTCAAAGTTAGTTAATTGTGTAGGGATAGAGTACCCGATACCAATTATAAAATATAAGAAATATATTACGAATTACAATCCAGAAATGAAATTACAATACACGGAAATAAATAAAGTACTGAAATTAAAATTACAAGTAAAAGAAATAATAATACGGAAAAGTAAATTACAATACGGAAAAATAAAGGCTGAGTCTCGTGTTTGACACGATTCCCTTAAAACAGATTCGAAGTCTGTTTCCCAGGGTACAACAGCCAAAGCAGCGTGTACTGCCGGAGGTAACCAACTTGCCTGAAAAATCACGTGAATTGAAGGTGTTCTTCGTTCTTGGAAGCAGCAACGTCTTGCCGTTAAAGTGCAAAAAGTTTCAAGAATACAAAGCGTTTTCCAAGTATATCAAAATGTGTGTTTTGGTGTTTGCATCTCCATCCCTTTTATAGGAGATAAGTTGTAACAACAACTTAATTATATTCAATTGTAATAATAATAAAAAACCATTTTTTTATTAATAATTAAATATAATAATTCTATCATTAAACCATGAGTTGTAACAACAAATTAATTATATTTAATTGTAATAAAAAAATATTTTTTATTAATAATTAAATATAATAATTCTATCATTAAACCATTTCTGTAACGGCTCTAGAATTGTCTAGATTCGTTCAAGACACGAACGCGGCTCGCACAAAAAAAAATACCTTATACAAAGTACGAGGCAGATGCGAGTGCACACAAGTTTAATGATTTGCTATTGTTTGGACCCAAGTTTTGTCTTGGAGTAACTTGTCATGCTTGTCAAGGCTCCTCATTATAAACCACTCATGGTTTGGTCCATCTTTCTATGTGGGACAAGTTTTCACACTTTTAACTTGCATTTTCTCACATCAAACACCAATCTTTGAGCATCGATATCTCATTCATCTTAGCTCCGTTTTGGACGTTCTTTATATCGTTGTAATCCTCTCTTCAAGGAGAATACACACCCATAAAATATTAATTATATATCTCACAACTATATATAATTATATTTGGTCCAAAAACATGGAAAATACACTTTTTCCTTTGAAAAATTCACACTTTTTTCCAACAATCCCCCACATGAATGAGAGATCGATCGAAAACACATTCCAATCATCCCCCACATGTATGAGATTGATCGAAGACACATAAAATTCCAATGAATTTTCAATGGTTGAAATCTTGCATAGGATAGGTAGGTGTAAACCTTTGAACCTTCCCTTATGAAATGCACTTAGCCTTCTAGCCGTCAGTAGAACTCGACGTTTTTGAACTGAGCTGCCATTTGTGAAGACGACAATACACTTCACACAAGAATCTCCCTAACAAGGTTAACTCCTCATAGTCGTGTCCGTTATGGTCATGGAACACTACCCTGGTTCTGCGAGAGCTACTAAGAATTGTGCCCCTACAATTCCACTCGAAGCGACCCCACTTCTCTCTCACATAGGTGATTTCTCCCGAATCATTAAAAGCATAAATGATTTCGACCGAATCATTATAAAATGCTTAACCTCATTGTCACTAAAATGATTTTCTTCTAGAAATCATATAGGAATGGACTAGGAGTTTTCCACAACCCCCCACAGTGACCACACTTTATTCATACAAATAGGTTGTCCTTTTGAACCAAGATCTTGGGATCTCTAGTCAACAAGGTAAGGTTTTCCTTCGTATGAATTTATTCATTCATGGGCTTTAGTCTCATTCCTTTTGACGACTTCAAAACTAACTCTCTATTTAGGCCTTTCGTAAGCGGATCCGCAATGTTATCTTTTGACTTCACATAGTCAATAGAAATAACACCTGTTGAGAGTAGTTGTCGTATCAAATTATGCCGACGTCTAATATGTCTTGACTTACCATTATACATTATGTTATGCGCTCTACCAATCGCTGATTGGCTATCACAATGTATAGTAACGGCTGAAACGGGTTTCGGCCACTTTGGTATGTCCTCAATAAATTGACGTAACCATTCGGCTTCTTCACCACATTTATCTAATGCGGTGAATTCAGATTCCATCGTAGATCTAGCTATCACTGTTTGCTTGGAAGACTTCCAAGAAATAGCAGCACCACCAAGTGTAAATACATATCCACTTGTAGATCTAGAATCTTTTATATCGGATATCCAATTCGCATCGCTGTATCCTTCTATCACAGCTGGATATCTCTCATAACGCAGTCCGTACTCTCGAGTATATCTCAAATACCGAGGTACTCGTATCACACTTTTCCAATGAATCCGACTCGGATTACTCGTGTACCTACTTAGCCTGCTTACAGCATATGTTATGTCCGGTCTGGTACAAGACATTAGATACATTAGACTGCCTATAATTCTTGAGTATTCTAGTTGATTAACACTTTCACCTCTATTTTTCGATAGATGTTGACTAGTGTCAATTGGAGTTCTAGCTATACTAGAATCACCATTACTAAATTTCTCAAGAATTTTATCCACATAATGAGTTTTACTTAACACAAGACTATCTTTGGTTCGTGTGATTTTAATACCAAGAATCACTTCCGCTAAACCCATGTCTTTCATGTCAAATTTGGATTTCAACATCTCTTTCGTTGAATTAATCATTCTTTCGTTACTACCAACGATAAGCATATCGTCTACGTATAAACAAAGAATGACATATCCATGTTTTGTATCTTTCATGTACACACACTTGTCGCACTCATTAATTTTGAATCCACATTCTAGCATGACGTGGTCAAACTTTGATGCCATTGTTTGGGAGCTTGCTTCAAGCCATATAATGACTTAACAAGCCTACAAACTTTCTTTCCACATCCGGGAGCACTAAAACCCTCGGGTTGCTCCATGTAGATTTCCTCTTCTAAATCACCGTTTAGAAAAGCCGTCTTCACATCCATTTGGTGCACTTCTAGATTTCTTATTGCGGCAATCGCAAGCACCAATCTAATGGATGTTATTCGCGTCACCGGCGAATATGTATCAAAGTAATCAACACCCTCCTTTTGTTTGTAACCTTTGATTACCAACCGTGCTTTATATTTATCAATGGAACCATCAGGTTTCATTTTCCTCTTAAAAAGTCATCGGTAACCTAGTGGTTTACAACCTTCAGGAAGGTCCACTAGTTCCCAAGTATGATTTTGTAAAGTTGACTCAATTTCACTCTTGATGGCTTCTTTCCATTGAGGTCCTTCAGAACAAGTTACCGCTTCTCGGTAAGTTTTGGGTTCACTTTCAACCATGTAAGTGACAAAATCATCTCCATATGATTTTTCAACCCTTTTCCTTTTACTTCTTCTAGGCTCAACCTCTTCTCTTTCAGGTTGTCCTAATGTCTCATCTTGGACATTTTCGTCACTTGATTTAGACGAACTAGCACGATCCTTTTGTAAACAAGGAAATATATTCTCATAGAAGGATGCATTCCTTGATTCCATGATGGTATTCTTGTGAATTTCTGGATTTTTAGACTCATACACAAGAAACCGATAGGCACTACTATGATGTGCATAACCAATAAATATGCAATCAACCGTTTTAGGTCCTATCTTTTGAGCCTTAGGTGCCGGTACAACAACCTTTGCTAGGCACCCCCACACTCGTAAGTACTTATAGGATGACTCTCTTCCCATCCAAAGTTCATACGGTGTTTTATCCATTTTCTTGCGGGGTATCTTATTCAAAAGATAAGTAGCCGAGAGGATAGCTTCCCCCCACATTTCTTGGCTCATTCCCGAACTTATTAACATGGCATTCACCATTTCTTTCAATGTTCGGTTTTTTCTTTCCGCAATACCATTTTGTTGAGGTGAGTAAGGAGCGGTGAATTCGTGTCGGATTCCATGTTGAGCACATAAATCCGCAAATGGTGACACATATTCACCACCTCGATCACTTCTTACAACCTTAATCTTTTTGTTGAGTTGGTTCTCAACCTCTTGTTTGTATAAAACAAACTTCTCTATTGCTTCATCTTTACTTTTCATCAAGTAAACATAGCAATATCTTGTACAATCATCAATAAACGTGATGAAGTACTTATTACCACCTCTCGTAGGAATGAATTTTAAATCACACACATCTGTGTGAATCATATAAAGTGGTTCGGTTATTCTTTCAACCGATTGGAAAGACGATCTTGTAAGTTTGGCTTCAACACAAGTTTGACATTTATAATTTGAATCAATATGAAAAGATGGAATGCAATTTAACTTAATTAAACGACGTAAAGAATTAAAATTGACATGTCCAAGACGACCATGCCATACGTTAGAAGACTCTGTCAAATAAACCGAATTTGTAGTCGTTTTATTAAAATTGCTTTTCAAAATCATCAAATTTATTTTGAACATTCCATTCAAAGCAAAACCTTCTCCAACAAAATGATCATTCTTGGTCAAAACAAATTTATTCGATTCAAAAACCATTTTAAATCCAAACTTGTTTAACAGCCATCCGGAAACCAAATTCTTTCGAATTTTCGGTACATACAAAACATTTGTCAACTTAAGATCTTTCCCGGATGTCATCTTCAAGATCACATCGCCTTCACCTTTGACATCAACCGTATCAAAGTTTCCCATGAAGATCTTTTTTCCATTAACTACTTTCAAAGTAGTAAACAAACTTTTCTCCGAACACACATGTCGGGTAGAACCAGTGTCGATCCACCATTCATTCGGTTCAGATCTTACCAATTCTACATCAGAAACCATTGCCGTGATATTCACATTCATCACACTTGCAACTTCACCATTGCCGGCAAGAACCACGCATGGTTCAAGATCCAAATCAGAAAACAATTCTGATTTCTCAATATGATTAGCAAATTTATTCTCATTTTGAACTCCAATCATATCAACCATCTCATTAATCGATGGTTTAGCAATAGATGTTATAGTTGAAGTCATTGACCGTGACACAACTCCATCTAACATTTCCATTTTTTTTTAACGCCAAAGAAAATAATTACAAGTATTTGTGAATATTCTTTTCAAACAAATACTTTATAAATTTTCAATAAAGAAAATTTTCTCACTTTATAATAAAATTACACTTTTATTATAAACAACGTCAAATTAATTGATCAAGCTTGATTCAACCGTTCAATTTAATCACTTTATAACAAAATTAATTCTTTTGTTATAAACAATGTCAAATACTTCAATTGACAAAACTTGAATCAACCGTTCAATTTAATCACTTTATAATAAAATTAAATCTTTTGTTATAAACAATGTCAAATACTTCAATTGACAAAACTTGAATCAACCGTTCAATTTAATCACTTTATAACAAAATTAAATCCTTTTTATTATAACCGATTTTATCACTAAAATTGAATCTGCCGTTCAATTTAACACCAAAGTGATAACACCAAAGTGAAGAATGAATCAACCGTTCATTCAAACACTTGTAACCCGAACGAGAATAGTAACAACTTTTATATTCAAAGTTAAAATTGAATCATCCGTTCAATGTTTAAGAAACCAAAAGTGAATAATCGAATCTGCCGTTCAAATTAAACACTTAATCAAGGCTGTTGCAAAAATTAAATCCGTCTCGAAACCAAAACTCGTTTGTAACGAAACAGAAATAATTAATGAAATGGAAACACAATTGCTTCGAGACAAAACTCGTTTGAATCGAAACAATAATGTAATAGAAACTTTTACTTCGAGACAAAACTTGTTTGAATCGAAGAAACAATTTCTCTAAAATTCCTAAATTTTATAACCGGTATCGTGGTTGTAAAATCTGTTTTTAAGATTGTAGGGATAGAGTACCCGATACCAATTATAAAGTATAAGAAATATATTACGAATTACAATCCAGAAATGAAATTACAATACACGGAAATAAATAAAGTACTGAAATTAAAATTACAAGTAAAAGAAATAATAATACGGAAAAGTAAATTACAATACGGAAAAATAAAGGCTGAGTCTCGTGTTTGACACGATTCTCTTAAAACAGATTCGAAGTCTGTTTCCCAGGGTACAACAGCCAAAGCAGCGTGTACTGCCGGAGGTAACCAACTTGCCTGAAAAATCACGTGAATTGAAGGTGTTCTTCGTTCTTGGAAGCAGCAACGTCTTGCCGTTAAAGTGCAAAAAGTTTCAAGAATACAAAGCGTTTTCCAAGTATCTCAAAATGTGTGTTTTGGTGTTTGCATCTCCATCCCTTTTATAGGAGATAAGTTGTAACAACAACTTAATTATATTCAATTGTAATAATAATAAAAAACCATTTTTTTATTAATAATTAAATATAATAATTCTATCATTAAACCATGAGTTGTAACAACAAATTGATTATATTTAATTGTAATAAAAAAAATATTTTTTATTAATAATTAAATAGAATAATTCTATCATTAAACCATTTCTGTAACGGCTCTAGAATTGTCTAGATTCGTTCAAGACACGAACGCGGCTCGCACAAAAAAAATACCTTATGCAAAGTACGAGGCAGATGCGAGTGCACACAAGTTTAATGATTTGCTATTGTTTGGACCCAAGTTTTGTCTTGGAGTAACTTGTCATGCTTGTCAAGGCTCCTCATTATAAACCACTCATGGTTTGGTCCATCTTCCTATGTGGGACAAGTTTTCACACTTTTAACTTGCATTTTCTCACATCAAACACCAATCTTTGAGCATCGATATCTCATTCATCTTAGCTCCGTTTTGGACGTTCTTTATATCGTTGTAATCCTCTCTTCAAGGAGAATACACACCATAAAATATTAATTATATATCTCACAACTATATATAATTATATTTGGTCCAAAACCATGGAAAATACACTTTTTCCTTTGAAAAATTCACACTTTTTTCCAACAAATTGTTCCTACTTTTTTTATTTTCAATGGCTACAATTGTGTCACGTAATCAGGGAATCGAAAAAACCCCTGAATTTCAATAGCTGAAAATGCGTCACATCAATATACAATTGAATTTTTCTCGTTTTGGATGATCAAAATTAATTTGTGATTTGATCAAACTCTTACAATCATGACACGTGAGCATAATTTTTCTATGTTTCGTCGACAATAAGTATCTCCCTCCAACCTTAAAAGTGTTAAAACCATCTCATTTTTTCGTCCTTTTTTATAAGTTTTGATTTGTTAGACAAAGATTGTGTGAGCATCCAATTGGAAGGTTTACAGGAATCACCTCCCAAAATTCCGATTGAATCCCAACTAACATAAGCAAGTGTGTCCAAAGTCCAAACAATTCATTGCATCATCTCATTAGAATGATTTATGTTTTATAACAACTACACCATTGCTATGGAATGTAAACCATGTATTTTCTAATTAATAAATTAGTAAAATAGAATAATATTTAAATTTATTATAATTTTGATAACTATTAGTTTAAATATTGTAAAATGTTAATAAAATAGGGTTTATTATGAAAAAACCAATATGTATTCACGGTTTTTTGCGTTTTCGTCACTCAATGTTATTTATTTAGTCTTGTGAAATTTGACTATTAGACCTCAGTTTTAATTGTTAAATCGAGCTTTTAGAGGCTGAAAAATCGGGTTCTAATGTTCATTTTTCACTAAACCAAAAAGAAAAAAATTAACTTGATTATTTTATGAAAAAAAAATAACATGGAGAGACGAAAACGCAAAAAAACGTGAAAACATGTTTGTTTATTTTATAATAAACCCATTAAAATATACACAAACTAAAACCTAAAAATTGATATCATATAGCTTTAATAACTTATTTTTAAAAGAGTTTATTATCAAATAAACCAACATGTTTTCATATTTTTTGTGTTTTCGTCCCTCCATGTTATTTTTTTTATAAAAGTCTTCAAGTTAATTTTTTATTATTGGTTTAGTGAAAAATGAATATTAGAACCCGGTTTTTCAGACTCTAAACCCCGGTTTAATAATCAAAACTGGGGTTTAATAGTCAAATTTCACAAAACTAAAAAAATAACGTCGAGGGACGAAAACGTAAAAATCGTGAAAACATGTTGATTTTTTTTCGTAGTAAACCCTTCTTAAAAACTATTAAATTGTTAAATATAAATATTAACTAAGATGACAATGTTCATAAGTTTCTTTAAAGAAAATAATACATTAATTAACAATTATAAATGATCAAATATATAAAGTTCAAATTGTCTTTTAATGAAATGACACAAAAGAACAAAATAAAATAAATGGTAAAGTATTTTATCAGCTATTTCAAAACATAATGTTATAGATTGAATATAGGAGCCACAAAAAATTTAGGATCGAAAGGAATGGATCATCAATCCATAAAAAAAATTGTAGCATTTAACTTTGTTATTGGGACTTGGAAGGTTTTGGTTAGTGTAATAAAATTCTTAGATTTAAATGGTAAAAAAATTCTTAGCACAAACCCAATCGCTACGGCCATTCTAAGCATACGTGAGGAGTTTGAGAGGAGTTTGAGGGTGTTCTTATCGATGTATTTTGTATGAACGTAACGATATATTTGGTTTGTGGAATTCATGAGAAGTGTATCGAGTTAGGCCAATTCCTATATTTAGTTCACACAACGAAAGGAATTAGATTCCTTCAAATTAAAGTTTTTCCTTTAGTCGGGGAAAATAACATCAATTTCATACCAATATACCATCGAATGGGCATTTGTACCAAACTGGTCCAAACCGAAATTAAGGAAATAAAAAAACCGAAACCGGCCCAATGTTTGTAATATGGGTTTGGCCCGGTCCAATTTTTGGCCCGGTTTTCGGTTCTCGAACCGGTTAGAGCCGGTACAAGTTTTATAGATGTTTCATTGTTTTGTTTATCTTTTTTTTTTTTTTTCAACTCGTTCTCTTTGTGAAATTATCAAGTTTATCACATTTTCTTTGAACAAATAAAAGATTAAACATACATTACTTATATTAAGTTCTCTACATTTTATCTTTATAGTATTATAACAATAAAAAAATAATATACACCATTAAAAAGACTTTAAATGGTTATATATTTACGAAAAAGCTCAATAGTTATTAAATAGACTTTTTATATGATTTAGAAATAATATTTAAAAATGTTATTTCTTTATGGACTACGAAAAATAACAATATAAAAAAAAATTAAAACTGATAACATAAAATTTAAATTCAGGTTTGGGCCGGGTAAAAAACTGATAACTGGTTAATCGAACCCTGAAAGACCGAAAACATAAAATAGTGATTTTAAAGAAACAAAAACCAGACCAATTTTATTAATAACGGTTGGTCCGAACCGATTTTTGGATTTTTTTTTTGTCCGGGTCATTTTTTTTTGTCTAAATGTTCATACTTCATCCTTACACCGTACGATGTGTTGTGAGGCATTGTGGTAAACACATAGGATAGCGTTGGGTAAGAGTGGGGTGACAATTTCGGCGCATTCAAAGAAACAAATCAAACGGGTTGATGACAAAAGTCATAAATTTAACATAATTTTAAATTTTTATTTTCAAAAAACAATTTGTTTAATACACCAATTTATAAATTTTTATTTAAAAAAAGATTATGTTCTCGTTTAGTTTTTTACTACCAATCAATTTAACCGTCTCGTTCGTTTGACTCGTTGGGTCAAAATTGCTACCATTAACGGGGTAATCGAGGACACAAATTGGGTAGCTGAGGTATGTGTGCCCAAGGCCCCAAGGGACGTCTGGCTAGGGCACCGGGGTCTGGGAATGTGCTTTCAAATGTTGATTTGTTTCGTGTCAACAAATAATGTATTGAAGTCCAATTCCAATTTTTTACATATTTTTATTTGTTAACAAATTTTAATCCTTTCAGAACTATTCTACGAAGTAAGCATAAATATTTTTTTTAAAGATCAATGACGTGCACCTATATCCATTTTAAAAAGCAGGGGTCACATTTAGGGTGTACGAAATGCTCGACCGCACAGGGCCCCTAATTTCATAGGGACTCACGGTTATAATAGATATCTAAATTTAGATCAATAATAATTTTCTATATTTGACATGTATACATTGTGCATCGGTGCGTTAAAATGGAATTCATGTCAAACACAATTTGATTCATATTATTTATTTTAACTTCTCACTGGTCAGTTTTTTTTTATTATTCACGAACTTGACTTTACCTGTTAAATTGAGTCTCAAAATGGTCAATTTACTATTTAAAATACTTAAGGGACTATGTTGTAATCACAAGCACATGACCTCTAAAATCTATGAGACGCCCTGTAAAAAAGTAATATCATGCAATTAAAGTAATAAATTTACCCTTAATTATTAATTACTTTTAAAAGTTTAATATTTTTAGACCGCATAATTAAAATTTACCTAAATATTTATGAACTACTTTATGAACTAATGCATTACGTGAATAATTTTTAATAAATAACTGGTTACATAAAATGATGTAAACTTAACAATAACCAAATAAATATTAATTTTTATAAAAAACAAGAAATTTACCATTACTTGTCATAAATATTATTTATTTATCTATCTTTTTAAATACATGCAAACAATAGATACTTTTAACACTTTTTTAAATCTTTTTATGTGTGTGTCTATGTATGTATGCATATATATATTATCTATATAATTTCAGATTTTCAATTTAACGTAAAACACAATATATGTGTGTGTAGCATAATATGTAAACATTTTAAATTATATCGATTAAGTAATATTTAAAAATAACATAATATATAAATATTATGTTTTATGTAAACTTGATATTTGAAATCATATCAATTAAATGTATATAAATTTACAAATTTTAAATTCAATGTTAAAAAGTAACTATTCTTTACGTTTATTTAGAAAGATAAATAAATAATAGTTATAGTCAAATAATAAAACTAATTTTATGTAATCAATTATTTATTAAAGTTAACCATGTAATACGTGGGTTTATAATAAAGTGTATTTTTCTTTTTAAGTGAAACGTGATAATTTCTTTTATCTTTTATTATATATGTAGAGTAGAGATGTAAACAATCATCTATAAATACTAATCTAAAATCTAAATCTAAAATCTAAAAATACTAATAAATGAGTAACAAAACTACCACTTGTCATCTCCTCATTTAATTTGTCAAATATCAACATCTCACTTTATCACATATCATGTAAGTATGTAACTAAATCCAATTTAAAATCAAAACTAACTTACTCATTTATCTGTCTTTATTAATTAATATTATGATTAATAACTATTTTATTATATTTAACGAGTTATTAAACACTCGCATGTTGATGCAGGGTCTAAAATATTAATTGCAAAAACAGATATAAAAACAAATAAAAAAATATTGTTCAAACAATTCAAACAACGAAACACAACTGAACCAATATCGAAAAATGAAATTGGAAAGCCGATATAGATTCAAGAAACAAGACAAATGATATTGTTAGTCGGTTTTTATCATTGGTTTCTGGATTTTGCAATGCTAAACTTACAAACAATGTCGTATTCAATCGGATCGGAACTAGGATAATTATTCAGATATTCATAACCAAAATTTGAAAATTTGACATTGATTAGCTTTAATCGTCAATTTAATTAATTGGTTTAACGGTCAAATCAATTAAATTTATAAAGGTAATGTCTCTAATACATCGATCAGTGTTTGCAACGTTATAATAATAATGTTCAATGTTATACATTATCATATTAAAAAAAATCTAAATTATAAATAGTTACATTTTAATTATAAAATAATTTCATTAAAATTTTGTATCGTGCATCTGAATAATAAAGTTTTTTTTTATACAATTAAATACAACATAATAATTTCAAAAGACAACTACAAGCATATGTATAATTAAAATCATAATTTTAAGTATGTAAGAAAATGTTGTAATAATAAATGTTAAAAGAGAACTAAATGAGAATTTATCAATTAAATCACTGAATTTTCTTTGGTTTACCGGTTAGTGACCTGCTAAAGATATAGTTTTGAATAATACAACAATTGTCTAGGGACTTAAACACCTAGATAAAAAGTATGATGACTTATTCGATAAATTCATAAAAGTTCTGGGTTTTTTAAATATTAATCCTAAATAAAAATGTAAAAGATGGACAAATAATATAGAACTAATAAGGAAGTGAGGAGTACACAAATTTAAAAAGATTATTTTGAGCTTCTAATTTATTGGCCCAATTTTGACCCGTGTGTGAAGCCCATAGTAATCAACAAGCCCAAATTCAATTTTACATTGAAGCGCATTACCTACTCCTCCTGGATGGCTGATCCTATAAAATTCTGCAGCATAATTTCAATATATTTTCACGCGCGTAAACACAATCCCGCTCTTTCATTGGTGCGTGTTTCACACCTTCCTAAAACGCGTCTGGAACATTGTCTCTTGCTTCCGATGAATTCTTAGAGATCGAAAATTGCAATCTGTGTATCACCGTCTTCCTTCACGGGATGTACAAAAAACCCTAGATTTCTAAATCTGTATGAATTTAGATTCGGATTTGTTTGAAGATCAACAAATACAATCGGAGGTATGGTTTTTTGTTTGAATCTTTTCATTTCATCATTGGTTTCTTGTTTCGTAACTGGAATCGATATTAAACATTGAATTCCTTCCATTTGTTTGGTTTTTTAATCTTCATGTCATCGTTTCGTTTCTCGTGATGATGTAGTTTCAATTTTGAAGGTTTCTAGAAATTTCAATTTTGCCCTAAATTTGGTTTTTTTTTTTTGAATTTCGGAAATGGTAGTAGGGGTTTGAATTTGAGGTTGATGATGTAGGGAGGATGATAATTGCATTTGAACCGTTTTCCAGGGTACGATATATCGTATGATTGAAGGTCGGTTGAAGATTATATGTGTACACAATTCTGTAAAGTTTTGGTTGATGCGTTGATGCATTTTTGTTTCGTATAATAGTTGTTTAGTCATGAAGTTGTGGAATTTCCATAGTCGTATACGGTTTTCGTTCTCGTCCATTGTGTGTGTATGCATGTGTAATTGTTTTTAAAATTATATATATACTTTTATTGATTTTATTTATCTTTATTGGTGTTATTGTGGGTTCTATCCTATTCCCTGGGAAGGCTAGTATTCGTTTGCTAGATAAGGTTTGTTCATCGTTATTCGTTTGCCAGATAAATTGGCTCTCCACTCTTAAAGTTTTTGGGTCATTGGGTGCCAATGTAATTGTAGTTGTTTACCCCATTTAGTTTTCAAGTGACCAGTTTATGATTTAGAATTGGGATAAATATTTTGATGTGCTTGTTATCAATTTATGACTTACTAGCCTGTGCTTATATACTTGTTGTGATGCAGGAGATGGATTTCATGGACATTGATCAGGTTGTGGAGGTTCCTGACACTCCTGAGAGGTTCATAGCACCATTTAATAATGATGGCAACCGCACTGGAAATCATAGTGATGGATCAAGTAGTTGTCGTGTGATAAGTAAAGGTAGCATTAATGAAAAGCTGAGAAACGAGCCACGGGAAAAGGGCAAATCAGTTACCAATCATGGGAATCGGAGGTTGTTTGTACGTCCTGAGAATTACAGCAATTCCTCTGGTCTTATTATAGGGAATTCGTCTTCTTCCAAAAATCACTCAGCTTCTTTAGACAATGCGCATCATGAGAAAGGGAAGACTTTGTGTAATTCTAATGTTCAAAGGTCTACTTCTCATGAAAGCAGTAGTTTTGTTGATTTGACTGCACAAAATGGCCGTGGACCTGTAATTGGAAAGGCTACGTCCACGAGAGCTACAGGAACTGGTAGTGCACATCCAATGAGAAAATGTATGTTATCATCTAATGGTTTTCCTGCAGTAGATGCATTTGCTCCATCAAGCAAATCACCTGGATTAAACAATACTGTCAAATTTGGTCCAAGATCTGACAATGGAAAAGGAATTGCAGTTGGACCTCAACATAAACCCGAAAGCATCTCATCTTCACCATCTAACATGTCACCAAAAGTCACTAGGCAGAGAAGGTTGGTGCGAAATGGATGCATATCTCCTCATAACATAGCAAAGTCTAAACAGGTAGCAGAGAAGCATGATGCCGAGAAGGTCGCTAAAGATTCATTGGCTTGTGATGGTAAAATGGTGTTGGAGGGTCCATCAAGTACAGTTGATATTAAGGATCTGATTGTTGAAGCTAAAAGTTCACGTAGTTTTAAGGGAAAAGGAGTATCTCATCATCCATTTACTGAAGAGCCTGATGCAAGAAATAGACATTTGTCTGAAAGGTATTTCTCAACAATTGAATATTTTTTTTTTCCAATTGACTGAATTTTGTCTTTCTTATGGTTGTTTGATTGATTTTTTTAAAGATTTTAATTGAAAGTGCTCATTGATACGTAAAACAGCAAAGAGGTATCACATGAATATTAGTGGCACTGCTCATAGTAACTATTCGTGTTTAATGTTTTCTTTTAGTGTCATAACATTCTACATTAAGTGTGAAGTGTGACCTATTTGAGGCTGAAAGGTTACTATTGTTAGAATTCTGAAAGCTAAACTTTAGTAAACAATGCAGGGAATTTTGACATATCTTTTCGGAAAGTACTTTCTTTCAATCTAGATATAATGATCAATTTATCTGTAAAAGGTTGTATTTGGCTAATCAAGCTTTCAAAGCATTTAGCAATAGTATTAACTATTAAGTCTAGGTATGGCACTTCTTCTGTGACCAGGTACTTTATTAAAGTATTAGGAGTAGTTAATAAAATGTCGAGGGGATCAATTTATCTAGATCTGATTAGGTCATAAATGTACACATGGATTTGAACAAAGGCCCTTTTTAATCAACCATACAATTTCTTTCTGTCTTTTGTACATTGGTTGACTTTGCAGCTAGTCAATAAAATTATTTCAAGTGGCTGATTTCAAATTCTCTGTCCTAGATATTGCAGCAATGTATGATTGAGATACATCTTGAATGATGCAAAAAAAAGGTTCTAGCATCATTGAGTTGGTTTCTTAAAAGAATTGAGAAAGGATCTATAGAGTTAATGTTGACATGTTGTTGGGAGAGATCTTGTGTAAATAAACTCCATTGACTTTGATTTACTTGCAGGAGCTCTGTATTTTTTAAAGAGGCAACTGATGCTAGCAAGGATTTTAGTGTAGACACATCTACAGGCGTTAAATATTCAGATGGATGGATAAGCACACACAACCGTACAAGAAAAATAGACCTCCCATTGGCAGATGATGATGCACATTTATCAAGAGGCAAGGCTACCTCAAGCTCTGCCATTGACCAACATCTGCAAAGGGGTAATAGAAATGGAAGTGTCTCAAGTAATATCTATAATCATTTTGAGGATTTGGAGATAGACTCTACCCAACGTGTGTGTGCTCCACCTGAGACCGTGCCCAATCGTGCACATAAGTTTGGTCAACTTAAGGAGCGTGCACAATTGACAAAAAGACAGAGGGAGGGTGTTCCATTGAATATTACTGAGGAACGTGCAGTGCCACAAATCAATGATTCTGAGATGCTGATCCCTAGACTATCTGAGGAACCTTCAACTTCAAGATCAACCAGAAACAAGAACCGTCGTGGTGCTGGCACTTCAGATCCTGTTATTGCACTTGATGAGTTTTCTCCTGAACAGGGAAACAGCACACACCAGAGTAGCAATGAGAATTCGAGTGTTAGGGCCCTGCAGGTTGAAGCAGATGAGATACTGGCTCGAGAACTGCAAGAGCAGTTGTACAATGAGGAGTTGGCATCTGCATTTGGAAATGATGAGGTATCTTCCCTCCATTGATTTATTATGTCTTCTTACTACAAGAGAGCTGCGTACAAATAGATTTAAGTACTTACAATTCTAACACACTGTAACCATAGATGGATTCACATCATGCCTTGTCGATGGCGATGGCGATGCAGCAGGAACACAGTTCACATGCCATTCGTGCTGGCGGTCGATCTGCATATCGTTCTGCATCTGTATGTCAGCCTTTTAATCTTTTCTAATTTTTTTCTCCTCTTTTGCTTTGGAAAGAGTAGCTATAAGCCTGATGTGATGCATATAACTCCATCCGTCCTAAAAGAAATGATGGTTAGAAAAAAAAACACAGGGCTTCAAGGAATGTATAATAATTACAAGTTTTAGTCAATTAATGATGATCTCACCCTTGTGGCCATAATTCATACTCCTTGCTCAAGCACGTTGATTTGTCTTTCATGCACTTCTCATTTAGCTAAATATCTCCTTTTATTTTGCAGTGTACCCTTTGATTCTTTTATTTGCAGTCAACATGAGTACATGATTTGCCGGTTCATATTCAAATAGAACACCCTTAAGCATACTTAAAACTAATTGGTGACCAAGAAAGAGAGCGACATTTAAAGATTTAGAAAGCTTAATGAAGAATTCTGTTAGTTGACCATTAAGCCCCATATGCCTAATCATTTATAAATACTGCTATCACATGAATTTCAACCCAACTGAATATTATAAAGCCCAACATAAGTTTAGAACTTTTTTATAATCATAGCCTTGCAGTTCCCAACATAACTTTTTTATACTATTTCTTCCTAAAAATTCTGTATGGTTATGCAGAGTGGCTCGTCAGCATCAAATTTGTATCAGCACTCTAGATCAAATTCTTCCCGCAACTCTTCAATTCATAGGGGCGCTCAAGCTCAAGCTCCCACATCCACTAGATTGGCTCGATTGAGAGGTCGTTTTCCTGGACGTGCTCGTACATTATCATCTACAACTACTCCAAGGAATTCAATATTTCCTCCAAACATGGATGTGGACATGGTACGAAACTGTGGTCTCAGTATTTCTTTGTCTTGATTGTGGATATTACTTTGAGCTAGTTTCTTGAGCCATTTGTGTTTGTGGTAATTTATCAAAGAGAAATCCAGTTTTTTTCTTTCATTTGTGCTGTCTAGTTGCTTTGTATTCTTTCTATATGCTTTTTATGTAATTTTTATATTCTGTTGAAAACTTATCATCTTCTTTCGTATTGTAGAGGATGCAAATACTGGAAGCACTGGAGGCTTTTAATGATATGGATTGGCCTAATGACTTGCTACAGATAGGACGAGAATTCAACGAGTAAGTTAAGATTATATACAATACACGTTTTTTGAGTCGTGTCTTTGATTGTTTAACCAACAAACACCTTCTCCTCTCTTGTTTGTTTTACCACCCCCTCATGTGTTCAATTCTTCTATTTTGGAAATTTGTGATTCTTTATCTTTTGAAACCAGTAGCTATCGTCTAATCTTTGTGTATTTACGTTTAGGAATGATTATGAAATGTTGTTGGCTCTTGATGAGAACAATCACCAACATGGAGGGGCAACTCATGTTCAAATAAATAACTTGCCACAGTCGACAGTCCAGGTAGTTTTAATCAATATTGGTATGCACACATTCGAAGTACGAGGTGTTTTTTCTTTGTTAGTAGTACTTACTTGTGGTGCAACACGCAGGCAGAAAATCTTCAAGAATGTGCTATTTGTCTTGAAACTCCTGCCATTGGTGAAACCATACGACACCTTCCTTGCCTTCATAGATTTCACAAAGATGTAGGCACTCACTCTAGTTCTAAATTTTATTTTGCTTCCGGGGATCCAACTCACCATCTTCACCCTCTCTTCTGTATCACAGTGCATAGATCAATGGCTGAGGAGGAAAACATCATGCCCTGTATGCAAATCATCAGTCACTTAATTATGGTATACGGGCTCGAGGAAGTTTGGCATCAAACCAGGCTAACTACACAAACAGAGTCCCAATTTTGTTATCTTTAGGTGAATTTGGAGTCTACTCAAGCTCTACTCTCTAGGGACACATAAGAGGTTGAAGTGAGCGCTGAAAGGATGCCATGGACCGTCATTTGACGATGAAGAATGTTTTCATCCCAATACGGTTGCAACACTTTTTGGGTATTATCCAAATGATATGTAAGAATCTGCATACCTTTTTTATTTTGGGTTTTTGGCTGTTGGGTATTTCTGAACAGTATTTGGAGGAAATCTTGATGTTATGGTCTCCTAGATATTCTAAGCCTCTTGGTACGAATGCCAATCTTTTTACTGGTATCGAGATATTATTGAACTTAGTTATGATATCATATTTCACAACCAAATAACAGATCGTTTGGTCTGATAGCGCTACTGTATGTAACTATGTATATGGCTTGTCGAGTGGCAGGCATCCGAATCATATTTGGAAAGTAGTTTTATTTGGCATTCTTAGCGGAGATTTTGTGCAGGGATCATCACAAGCATTGCCTATCTCAAAAACACCTGCTGCAGTGCTGCACCCATCCCCGAGCGTGCATTTCATAACTTTATCAAGACATGCACACGTGCACGTAAACGAAAGTATGAGAGAGGGTTGCCTTTGCCTACCTAGGCATGTTGACGCGACACCATAACGGCAGTTTTTGCCACGACGCTTCATCTCATGCCACAATGCCGTGATAGAAAATTAGGGCCGTCTCATTGATTTTAGAGGCCCTGTGCTAGTGATTACTACATGGTCTCTTAAGTATTTTAAATAGTAAATTGATCATTTTGAGACGCAATTTTAATAGCTAAAGCCGAGTTCGTGAATAACAAAAAAACTGGTTAGTGAGAAATTAAAATAAAGAATGCGAATCAAATTGAACTTGACATGAATTCCATTTTAACGCACTGATGCACAACGTATACATGTCAAATACTAGAAAATTTTTATTGGTCTAAATATAGATCTTTATTATAACCCTGAGGCCCTACGAAATTGAGGGTCCTATTCGATCGAGCCTTTCGCACACCCTAAAAGCCACCACCATATACACTAGTATTGTTGTTTACTTGTTGCACCCACGAGATATCTGGTAGACTGGTACCGATATTAAATTTGATTTTTTTAAAAAATATTAATTCATGATTTCTTCTAATATAATGTAAATATTACAATTATATCATAAAATATGTATTTATGCATTGTCGTGTATTATTAAAACCATCCTCATGCAGTCATGCTTGATAAAAAAAGTTCAAAATTTAACATGCACAAAGTTGCCATGAATACGATTCAAATACTTTGATTTTCGATTTTGACGGTTGATTTTGAATTTTTCCCACCAAACAAACTAAAGGATGAGTAAAAAACTCGTTTTATTCGAACCAAATCAGACCAGACTGATTCTTGGTTTCTGTAATTCCATTAGATCGGTTTTCGATTTATTTGGGTTTGGTTCAGTTCTGTCTGATCCAGTCTTCTAATTTTTTTTTTTTTTGTAAAAATCACAAAAAATCAAGAATTGAACTGGACTGGATCCGTTATTTTACGATCCGGTTCTTGAATTTGGACATTTCCGGTTTTTTATTTTTTCAATCGATCCGGTTTTGAAACCGAGCTAAGTTCACTTTTCCTGGGCCAACTTTCCTGATTACTATAGATAATGCCCATATAGAGAAAGTGGGCTCACTCTTTATGTCCATCTTTTTTGTTAAAACTCACTCAAGTCTTCAGGAAGGAATTCGCCGCTGAAGCAGACGCAGACGCGGTTGCCGGACTTCGTACTGCCGCCGTTTCGTCCACGCTAACATCATCGTGTAATTACTCCGTCTTCTATCTCTGATGTAATTTACCTTTAGAGTAAGACAATACTTCTTTTGATCCGTATGAAATGTTGATGTTTATGATTCCGATAGAACGTGACAGCATTACACGAGTTAAATTCGATGTTTGAACCGTGTAAGCTTTCTTTTCCGTTTCATAACAATTCAACATTTGGATTTCGAAAATTGATATCAAAACCGATGAGTTGTTATTGATGTAGGTATAAATTTGTCGAATTTTTCGAGATATAGAAAATAGCACCAATTTAGAAACATTTTGGAGTTAACAGATCGATAAAAGCTATGTCTACTTCGAATTTGAATCATGTGGAAAGTACAACGCTGCTTTGAGCTCAAATGTATATAAAATTCCTTTTCTAAGATGTTGGTATTAGGCTGTTGAATCCTTTAAAACGTGTTTGTGATCCTGTATATTGCCTATAAGATTCTATACAGTGAACATGCATGCTTAAGAAGATTTGTTAATGCTTTGTAGTACTTGGAAGCATGAATTCAGAGTTGTAATTGTGTTGAATCAACAGATTCATGAAGGTTATACACATACTGAGTTATGTAGAAGGATTTTTAGGGTTCAATGTAATTGGAAAGCTAAAGTACCTGATCTCAATGATTAATTTATCCACTTGCATAACCTATAAAGGATTCTTCTCAGCATCATTATGATATTATTTTTTTTATTGTTGAATGATGACTTGAAACTCAAAGGATAGAATTGTTTTTTTCTTCTTTATTTGGGGTTAATTGTGTAATTAGCTTTGAGTTAGTTTCTTTGATTTGATTTGTATAGATAGACCTCATTAGTGTGTGCATAAGTCAAGATGCAGACATTAATTCCCATTTGTAAATTTCTTGAGTTCTTGATTTTGGATAAAGATTTCAAGATTCTTCCTCATTTTTGTCACTATTTCATTTTGATTCTGAAACTGCAAAACATTTATATCGTATGTTCGATGTCTACAGGAATCTATATCTGCAGAGTTACCAAGTTAACTCAATATTAAGAGTATTATTTTACTTATACAAGGAAGCTACGTTTTTTTTCTGGCGATGTTGAGGTCCAAAACTATCACCGGTCTAATTAAACCGATGAGGCAATTTGGTATATTCAGTGTGCCTAGCTCGAGCTACAGTCAGACCACAATGGTACGAGATCATATACCCAGTACCCTGGTCAACGAAAACCAAATTTTGGACCAGTTGAACAAACAAGCCAAGAGACGGTGTATAGAAAAGGATGCTGAAGGGACGAGAAAGCTCCAAATAGTGCACAATGTGTCCAAAAGGGACAAGATCAGTGTTCTTGTAACTACACTTCTTGATCTCGAGGATAGTAAAGAAGCAGTCTATGGTGCACTTGATGCCTGGGTTGCAGAGGAAGACGAATTTCCTATTGGACGGCTCAAAACAGCATTGATTTCCCTTGAGAAAAAGCAACAATGGCATAAAGTTGTGCAGGTTCTAAAATGGATGCTAAGCAAGGGGCAGGGGGTGACCGTTGGTACATATGGACAGTTAATTCGTGCGTTAGATATGGATGACAGAGTAGAAGAAGCAAACAAGTTATGGGTTAAGAAACTCGGCAGGGATGTGCAATCAGTGCCTTGGAAAGTATGTGATATTATTATATCTGTATATTACCGAAATGGCATGTCAAGAGAGCTTGTTAAGCTTTTCAAAGGTCTCGAAGCACATGGTCGTAAGCCTCCAGATCAATCTATCGTGCAAAAGGTAGCTGAATCATATGAGAAGCTAGGTTTACTTGAAGAGAAGGCACGTCTTTTGGAGAAATACAAGGGTTTATTCACCAAGACACGGGGAAAATATGGAAGGACATCCAGTAAAGAGTCATCGAACTAATCGATTAGATAGATTTCTTTATGAATCAACGACTTTGCTAAACGATGAGGAAGCCATGCGAACACGTGTGGAGAAATTTCTAAGAGCTTTATCCTCGGAATTCCAGGACTTGAGGAACTCGCAACATCAGAGATACATCTTGACGACATTATGTAGGTAGCAATAGCATACACTATTCTTTTCTACTTTATCCCATTCAGAACAATCAGGTAAAGGAGTCTAAAGTATATACTTGATCCTTTCAATATCTATATGTCATCAGTCATCTGTTCTTTCCAAAAAATAAAGACATTTTGAAAACATAGGCAATCGTATGTCGCATTCCAGAACCAAGTACAGGCATGGAGTACAGGATCGTCTCTTGGACTTTGGAGGCCTTCTGCCATAATTATGAAAAAGGCTCTAAAAACATAAATATTTTAAATGTATTTATAAAGTTCACTAGTATGATAAAGATTATTATAGTCATCTAAATAATTAAAACGACTCAAAATTGTTGTACATGTAATCATAAAAGAGACCATGTGTAAATCTTTTTATCTTATACTTGAAGACATAAAAATTTATATAAATATGTTAAGGAACTGATATAGTAACCTGTTGTAGTTTTTTTAACCTCAAACAAGGGGTGTAAAAGAGCCGAACCGAACTCGTTTAAGCTCGAGCTCGGCTCGTTTAAAAGTACCAAGCTCGAGCTCGAGCTCGACTCATTTCGAGCTTTGTATGTAAAGCTTGAGCTCGAGCTCGGCTCATTTCGAGCTTTGTATGTAAAGCTCGAGCTCGGCTCGGGCTCGACTCGTTTATTATATTTTTTAATTTTTAAATAATCTTTTTATATAATATATATAACTTGTTATTTTAATATATTTATAATTATTTAATCTATATATTATATATTTTAAAAATATATTTATATATAGGCTCGTTTAAGCTCGTTTAGGCTCGAGAGCTCGATATGTGAAGCTCGGGCTCGTTTAATTCGAGTTTTTTTCGAGCTTTTAACGAGTCGAGCTCGAGTAGCTCGGCTCATTTAGACCCCTACCTCAAACGTATAACATAAAAATTTATAGAATCTATTGGACTTCTACATGCATCTTTTTGCCTAGGTTAAAATTGCTATTGGGTTGGTATAGTTCTTTTAGTGGACCAATATAATGGCTAAATTCTTTTTGAGGTCCTCAAGATTTAGGGGCGGGCCTGTGCCTAGGCCCATATTGCGCTCGCTTTTCACCGGGCCTAATGGAGTATAACATTCATTTCCATATACAGCGCCCTTTTGTCTCTTAACGATGCATAACTTCATGTTAATCAGATAATGATGACTGATGAGTGCGTGCTCAATTAAGATCGGGTAGAAGGAAAACATTTGTAGCACATGGAAAACATTTGGAGCACATGCAACTGAAGGCCTTTGTAGCCTTGTAGGTAACATAATCACCCCTCTTTAATGTTGGTAACATCATCTTGTCCTTATGATGATAGCCTAATAGTGGTTGGGTGTTGATCAAGACTTAACAATCATATCCGGCTTTTATATGAATTTTC
This sequence comes from Centrapalus pauciflorus, assembly GCA_020465985.1. NCBI lineage: Eukaryota > Viridiplantae > Streptophyta > Magnoliopsida > Asterales > Asteraceae > Centrapalus > Centrapalus pauciflorus. The sequence goes on from JAANYP010004239.1 coordinate 80,665, forward strand.
TTGTATGATTTGAAGTTTAGGTATTTGGTTAAGGGTTTTAGATATAGTATTTTGCACAAAAAGCATCAACTCATATAATACAGGGAAATGAAAAACAAGACAAAAGAACAAAAGATTATGGATATCCCAGATTCCTATTATACCAAAAACATATACTCTAGATCCAAAAGGTAACTTCTTAAAAAGGCACGGATAGTTGTCCAAATGAGTTGAAGGAAGCTAAGACCTCGTAGAATCACAAGTCTTAGCGGTTAGGTGTGATGTTTGGATCATGACTTGCAAGTAGGTATACAACTTCTTAAAAATGACTTGCAAACTAGTCGAGCTTTTAGGGGCGACAATTTTGACCCAACGGGTCAAGTGGTCAACTGGGTAGAAAAATCAAAATGACCTGCAGTAAAAACATAAGCTAAAACATGATTAAAAAAAACAAAATTCTAAAAAATGATGTAACAAATTGTTTTTTGGAAAAAAAAGTAATAAATATGTTAAAGTTTTGTCTTTTGGTCGTCGACTCGTTCAACCCATTTGCTTGGATGGATCTTGCTACCCGTAGCTTTTATGAGACTCGAGCTCGAGCTAGACTGACTCAATTCGTTTGCAACCCTACTTGCAGGTCATCAATGCTGGCATGAGTGGGTTTTCCTTGTATTGAAAAAAGTCAAAAAAAAAAAAAAAAAAAAACCCCAAAATGGTTACACTGAAAGTAACTTGCATCACGTCTTGTTGATCATACAATCATGCCACCATGGCATCTTTTCAATAGGACCTTCCACTTCGAGAAATCAGCATGCATCTTACTAGTCAGAACTCGGAAGTAGGGCTCGAGCTTTAACCTACGATATCAAAAAATGAGACTACTTGTTAGGGGTGTGCAAAATAACCGAACCCGAATAACCCACCCGAACCGAACCTTATTCGGGTTAAATGGGTCGGGTTATTCGTTTTCGGGTTTATTAATCGGGTTAAATGGTAACCGAATAAGGTTTTCGGTTCGGGTATCGGGTGGGAAGCAAAAAATTCGGGTTACCCAAATAACCCGAATAACCCATATATCAATAATTCAAAAATTAATAATAATAATATATCATCTCATCTTGGCATCTTGCGTCTACTTTAGTAAAGATTTATGTTTTTATTTTTTACAAATCAAAAACATGTCTCTTTTCGACTCTTCCACGGTTCCCCATATATAGAATATAAATATTTAAATACTTAATTTTAAACTTTTTAACCCGCTTAACTCGTTTTACCCATATTACCCAACTCATTTAACTCATTTAAACCATTTTATAGAGGATTCTACTTTTATACTAACACCGATTAACCCATTAAACCCAAACCGAATAACCCGATACCCATTTAACCCAAAACCGATTAACCCGTTCTCTTATTTGGATCGGGTTCGGGTAGTTAACATATACCCTCATACCCGAATAACCCGAACCGAATAACTCGAAACCCGTTTAAACCGCCCGAATAACACCCCTACTACTTGTATGATTAGCCTTGGTTTTGGTTCGATGCAAACATGCCAAGATAGACATATATAAAAGTTGGGAGGTGATTTGTACACAATACTTATTTTCTATACACAACAATTTCATATAAATAGACTATTTATTTGTACTGTAAGGGGGTAAAATGTAAAAGTGATAAAGGGTAAAATAGTCTATTTATATGGAATTTTGTGTATGGAAAATAAGTGTTGTGTATAAACCATCTCCCATCAAAATAGCAAATCAATGGACCGATGATTTGCATACTCTTGACATGACGGCAAGGAAGATGTCATTTAGATTTACTTCGTACACATGTACACCAACATCAATCGGCTGAAAAAATTTCTACATGTTTTATTTATTTCACCGTCGGTCTTAAAAAATAATTTAAAATAATATTATAACACCCTATCATAATATGATATTTGTTATAAAAGGACAATTATTTATGGATGATGAATTCTTTTCTTCTTTTACCAAGTGTGTAAGCAACATAAAATAGTAATTTCATTAAATAGGGAATAGTGATATTTTTGTGTATAAATAGGTTCATCTAGATTGATCAAGTGTATGATTTTGTAGAGAGAAATATATGCATCAAAAGAGTTTTCACAAATCTTGGTAATTTCTTAATATCTGAGTTTCTGTTAGATTATAACACGTTATCAGCACGAAGAGCTCTGCAATTAGATCAAGAATTAAACGAGGTATGGTTACTTAAAGTTATAACTTATAATGAGAAGATAATTACCATAAATAATTAATACGATAACCATAATAATACACTTATGAACTACTAACATGCATTATTATTTCTAACATTTTATTTATGTACTAACATTTAATTATGCATACTAATGTTTATTTATATACTAACGATTACTTATACTAACGTTTATTTTCTTCATTTACGATAACATTAATTATGATTGTTAATTTACATCAATTAAGATTTTGTTCTTATAATGCAAACTATTAATTCTTTTTATCTTCTTCATAACAAGTTTTTTTTTTATATTTTAATCATTATTTTAAATTAAATGAAAATTATCTTTTAATCATTTATTAACATTTAACAACGGTTACATAACTGTTGCAACGGTCAAAAGAAAGAAAAAAAAAAATTTCGACCGTTTGATGACTCAATTTTTTCTCTATAAATACTCCAATATAAAACTTCAATATTTCATTAAATCATTCTTCTTCCTTTCTGAAAAGAAAACTTTTAACTGGTTGAAGAATGAAGATACCTCTCTCGTTTTTGATTTTTCTTATTGTAATACTTTCAATACTTTTCTACTCTTTGTTGCAACTACCATTTGATGAGATGTATCCTTTTCTGGTTCTGATTTCGTTTACGATTCTCCCACTATTATGTGTTGTAGTTCTTATTGAAATAAACTAATGCTAATTTTATGTTGTTTAACTTTTATTTTGATAGTCAATATGGCAAATCTTGAGAAGTTATCATTTGCTGCATTGGACGTAAATGGCAATAACTACATGCCATGGAGCATTGATGTAAAGATACTTTTAACATCAATGGGTATTGTAGAAACACTAAATGAAAACAACAATTGCTCAAATCAAGAAAAGGCAAAAGCAAATGCATTTCTTCGTAAACATATTGATGAAAATTTGAAATCTGAGTATATGAATACGGAAGATCCAAGTATTCTATGGAAAGATTTAAAGGAAAGATATGATCATCAAAGGGAGATTTTGCTTCCAAATGCCAGAAATGATTGGAATAATCTGAGATTCCAAGATTTTAAGAAAGTGAATGATTATAGCTCTGCATTGTTCAGAATATGTTCACAACTCCAATTTTGTGGCCAGACAGTTACAGATGCGGATATGTTGGAAAAAACGTACTCAACATTCCATGCATCAAATGTTACCTTACAACAACAGTATCGGATGCAAAATTTTAAAAGATATTCTGAACTTAACACCGTCCTTCTAGTTGCAGAGAAAAACAATGAACTTTTGATGAAGAATCACCATTCTCGTCCAACTGGATCACTAGCATTACCTGAAGCAAATGCTATAACTAAAACACATGGACGAGAACGGGGATTTGGTCGTAAACGAGGCCGTGGCCGTGGCTATAATCAAAACAATAATTATAGTTATAATCATGGCTATGGTCATAACTATAATCATAACAGAGGTCATTCACGTGGACGTGGACGCGGACGTGGTCATAATAATATTCCACGTGATAAGAAATCTAAATCACAAGAAAGACCCAAAAATGATAAACAAAAGGCTAGTGCTTCTCAAGATCCTGAAGATCTTTGTTACCGATGTGGAATGACTGGTCATTGGTCAAGAACTTGCCGCACAGCACCACATCTCTGCAAACTTTATGAGGAGTCTCTTAAAGGAAAAGAGAAAGAAGCAAATTTTGCTGATCTCCCTGATGTTCCAATGCCTGAACTGAATGCTTCAGATTTCTTTGATGATTTGGATATCTAATAATGTAATCGTGTTTTCGTCTTTCCTAAGCTATGTTTTATTCCTTATGTTTTATTTCTTGTATCATGTATTGCACTTTTTCAATAATAATATGAATGTGTTTCTACTTAACAAATTTTATCATATATACTTATTACTTTATTTTTATGATTAGAAGTCTAAAATGAATTTTATCGAAGAACTACATCAAGCAAATTCAGGAGACATCTGTATACCAGATAGTGGAGCAACACACACAATTCTTAAAAAGAAGAAATACTTTTCAGAATTAAAGCCAAGTAAAGCAAATATACATACCATATCAGGTCCTGCAGATCTGATTGAGGGAACTGGAAAGGCTCATTTTATATTACCTAATGGTACAAGGTTTTTGATAAATAATGCTCTATTTTCACCAAAGTCTGAAAGAAACTTGTTGAGTTTCAATGACATACACCTTAATGGGTATAATACTCAGACTGTGACGATAGAGAATGAGAAATTTATGCATATTATTGACAATAACCATGTAGTAGAAAGACTACCAACACTTGGTTCTGGTTTACATTATACATATATAAACATGGTTGAATCACATCTGGTTGTCAGAGAAAAATGTTATGATCCTGGAGAATTAAGTTTATGGCATGACAGATTAGGTCATCCAGGAACAACTATGATGAAGAGGATAATTGATAGTACAAATGGACATCCATTGAAGGACCAGAAGATCCCTCAAACAGGTAAGATGATCCCATGTACATCATGTTCTCTTGGAAAATTTATTGTGAAACATTCACCAACTAAAATTGGAAAAGAAACCCCAATGTTTCTTGAAAGAATTCAAGGTGATATATGTGGACCAATTCATCCGCCATGTGGACCATTTAGATACTTCATGGTTTTAATAGACGCATCAAGCAGATGGTCTCATGTTTGTTTATTGTCAACCCGTAATGTGGCTTTTGCTAAATTTCTTGCTCAAATCATTAAATTAAGAGCACATTTCCCTGATTATACCATTAAAAAGGTAAGGCTTGATAATGCTGGTGAATTTACATCTCAAGCTTTCAATGACTATTGCATGTCTGTTGGAATTAGTGTTGAACATCCAGTTGCTCATGTTCATACACAAAATGGTTTAGCTGAATCATTAATTAAACGTCTTCAGCTAATAGCTAGACCATTAATAATGAAGACAAAACTTCCAGTTTCTGTTTGGGGACATGCAATTTTACATGCTGCATCGCTGATTCGTATAAGACCAAGTGCTTATCATAAATTTTCTCCTCTACAACTTGCTTTTGGTCATGAGCCAAACATTTCCCATCTTCGAATCTTTGGTTGTTCAGTATATGTTCCTATTGCACCACCGCAACGTACAAAAATGGGACCTCAAAGAAGATTGGGTATATATGTAGGGTATGAAACACCTTCTATAATAAGATACCTTGAACCACTGACAGGTGATGTTTTCACAGCACGGTTTGCTGATTGCCATTTCAATGAGGCAATTTTCCCAGCATTAGGGGGAGAAAATAAAAGCAAAGAGAAGGATGTATCATGGTGTGAACCATCATTGATTCATCTTGACACTCGGACAAAACAATGTGAACTAGAAGTTCAGAAAATAATGCATTTACAAGAAATTGCAAATCAACTGCCTGATGCATTTACTGATACTAAAAGAGTGACTAAATCATATGTGCCAGCGGCTAATACACCTGCTAGAATAGAAATTCCAAATAAAAGAGCTGATGATAAAATCACTCAAGAATCAAAAGCACGTCTGAAACGTGGAAGACCATTTGGTTCCAAGGATAAAAATCCTCGAAAGAGAAAGAGCTCTGAAAATATAACTGATAATAAGAAAAGTGTTCCTGGAGAAACGCAAAATAACGATATTTCCAAAGAAGTGGAAATAGATGACTCCAATACTGAGATTGCAATCAATTATGTCCATACAAATATCATATGGAAAAGAAATGAGATGGAAGATATTGATGAAAAATTTTCTTATGCTGTTGCATATGATATCATTACTGGAAATGATGATCCAGAACCAAAGTCTGTGGCTGAATGTCAAAACAGATCTGACTGGCCTAAATGGAAAGAAGCTATGCAAGTTGAATTAAGTTCGTTAAATAAACGAAAAGTTTTTGGATCTATCATCCTCACACCTAAAGCTGTAAAACCAGTAGGATACAGATGGGTGTTCATAAGAAAACGAAATGAGAAAAACGAAATTACAAGATACAAAGCAAGACTTGTGGCTCAAGGTTTTTCTCAACGACCAGGAATTGATTATGAGGAGACATATTCTCCAGTAATGGATGCAATCACTTTTAGATACCTAATTAGTCTTGCCGTTGCTAAAAATTTGGAAATGCGTCTAATGGATGTTGTTACGGCTTATTTGTATGGATCACTTGATAATGATATTTATATGAAAATTCCTGAAGGATTTAAAATGCCAGAAGCATTAGGAAACAAACCCAAAGAGATGTATTCGATCAAATTGCAAAGATCTTTATATGGGTTGAAACAATCTGGACGCATGTGGTATAATCGATTGAGTGATTATTTGATAAGTAAAGGATACACAAACAATCAAATATGTCCATGTGTGTTTATAAAGAAGACAAAGGTTGGATATGTTATCATAGCTGTCTATGTTGATGATCTAAATATTATTGGCACAATTAATGAGATAAATGAGGTAATTGTGTTATTAAAGAAAGAATTTGAAATGAAAGACCTTGGAAAAACCAAATATTGTCTTGGTTTACAGATAGAGCACATGCACAATGGTATACTTGTGCATCAATCAAATTATACGGAAAAGGTCTTAAAACGTTTCAACATGGACAAAGCAAATCCTTTAAGCACACCAATGGTTGTTAGATCACTTAATGTTGATAAGGATCCATTTCGTCCTCAAGAAGAGAATGAATATTTACTTGGTCCAGAAGTACCATATCTTAGTGCAATTGGAGCTTTAATGTATCTTACAAACTGTACAAGACCTGACATTTCTTTTGCAGTAAATCTGTTGGCAAGATTTAGTTCAGCTCCCACCAAACGACATTGGATAGGAGTCAAACACGTTTTCCGATACCTTCGAGGAACCACTAATTTGGGATTATTTTATTCTAACAATTCAAAAGAAGGTTTACTTGGATATGTAGATGCAGGTTACTTATCTGATCCACACAAAGCAAAATCTCAAACAGGATACGTGTTTTTAAATGGTGGTACTGCAATTTCCTGGCGTTCTCAGAAGCAAACACTTGTTGCAACATCCTCAAATCATGCTGAAGTTATTGCACTACACGAAGCTAGTAGAGAAAGTGTATGGAAATCTGTGACAGAACTTATTTTGTCTTCTTGTGAACTAGAGACGAGCAAAAGTCCAACTTTGATTTATGAAGACAATGCAGCTTGTGTGTCGCAGATGAAAGAAGGATATATCAAGAGTGACAGAACCAAACATATTCCACCAAGATTTTTCGCTTACACGCAAGATCTCATAAAGGACAATCAGATTGAAATGAAATACATTCAGTCTAGTAACAATTCAGCAGATCTCTTTACAAAGGCACTTCCCAAAGCGATTTTCAGAAAACACGTCCACAACATTGGAATGCGACATGTACAAAACATGTGATGATTTTCAGATGGCAATATGAGGGGGAGTCAACCAATCGCTGTACTCTTTTTCCCTTGACTAAAGTTTTTTCCCACTGGGTTTTCTTTAGCAAGGTTTTTAATGAGGCAGCATTTCATGGTTGAACTCTTACTAAAATTATCATCCAAGGGGGAGTGTTATAAAAGGACAATTATTTATGGATGATGAATTCTTTTCTTCTTTTACCAAGTGTGTAAGCAACATAAAATAGTAATTTCATTAAATAGGGAATAGTGATATTTTTGTGTATAAATAGGTTCATCTAGATTGATCAAGTGTATGATTTTGTAGAGAGAAATATATGCATCAAAAGAGTTTTCACAAATCTTGGTAATTTCTTAATATCTGAGTTTCTGTTAGATTATAACAATATTATACTTTTTATTCATCTCTACAAGGGTATTGCATGTTTTTGGTAACGATTAATCCCATGGGGTCCCGAAAGGTCTCATCCTCAACAATTTTTTTTTTTTTTTTCAATTCCTAACCATATAAAGATGTTACAATTATTCTCTCTATTTCTACTCATTTTGAATCAAGTGCCAATGAGTTAAATTTATTAAACAAAATTGTTAGCATATTAATGAATCATCTTACCTTCGAAAATGTAATTATTGAATAATGTAAGTTATCACTTATCAACATTCTAATTAATCGTATTGAACTATCGTTTGATATAAAGTTAATCTTTGATGTAAATGACAACACATATAAAAAAAAAAACAATACTATCTTAGTAGAATCTTTTATTTTTTCGACCCCAATCCGATCTTATGAACACAAAATCAATAATAGTCATGTATGGATTGTTCTAAATGGTCTCAATAATAACAATAAAATCTTTATAAATTGAACAACACGTTATTAGAGAAGATAATCAAGTTTGATCGAATATGCATATAAAAATCAAGACTTTTAAACTAAATTTGAATTACTAAATAATTATTTTTAGTAGTAGGGTTAACTACATATTTACACAACAACGTTTTACTTTTATATTAATTTATGCAACGAGATAGTTTTTAACACGATTTATACAATGACGTTTATACTTGTTATCATAACACGCAACGACGTTTTCTTTCTATAACGAACTTATTTCTATCACATTATACAATAACGTTGTAGTTATTATCAAAACATATAACATTTAACCTGTATATTTACTAGGTCATCTGTTATATTGTTTTATGTTACTTAAAATCCCATCGTGAACACATATATGCATGTATAAAAATCGATGTCATCATCTCCTTTAATATAGTATAGGTTGAGCAGAAAAATTATTATATTTCACAATCCCCTTAATCAACGTCACTGACATCATCCTGGTTAAAAAATCACGAAGACTGAAAAAGGGATCATTGTCAAGTAATCAACAATAAATGTGATGGATTCAATTTTAGTATAAATTTAAACTATCCCGTTTATGGTAAATGGTAATCTGATAAAACCTATGGTGAAAACTAATTGTTTATTTGTTTACGTTAAAAGGTGTTCCAATCACCGCAATAAAAATTAATTTTTTATGTTAAACAGTTTTTCTTGAATCCTCACAATTATCTTCAAATACTAGTATGCAAGCACTGAACATTTGGAAACATGCTGAATATATCTTTAATGAGATCTCATACTTTGGGTACATTGTGGATCATAACTGAACTAAAACTGGAAATAAGAGCATAATCTCTCCTGGAATGACGTCTTGACTATTTAAGTCATAATAACGGCGTTCCGGTAATTGGTCCACAATCATCCTAAAATCAATTTTCATGTGACACATGTATATAACTGATAAAACATGCATGAATCTCGAATTTTCCACAACAATAATATAACCTCTCTTGAAATTTTTCATGCTAAGCAATATCATATAATAAATAAAAGCTGTAAACACATAGCATTAACACAAAAATTCTTATAAAATCTGACAACTAGCAATTCTGCACACACACATAGGCATGTATCACAGAGTAAAAGTCACATGAAACTCACCTGATACTTCTGAGCGAGAAAAATCAACGGAACTAGTGTGGTAACCCTGGACCTCCTACATGTCCAAAAATAAATATGCTAAGTCTCCTAATTGCTTAACAATTATAAATGGATCCTAATGTTTCCTGGTTGGTTGGTTGAGTTCCTGAACGTGCCAACTGACAAAACTGATAACTCAATAGTTTCGTCTTACCCATGAACTGAAATTACTCTAGTATTTACAAAAGATTCTGTCCAAAAGCTTCCACTAAAATTCTATATTTTAAAATAACATTTTACTAAACTTTTTGTTTCACATAATTTCACTGGTCACATTATTTCTCGCCAAAAACTCATATAAACAATTATATCTCGGAACATGGCCTTTTCATAAATTTTTCACCATCCGTTGTTATTTAAAAAAAAACTTTAAAACTTTTAATAATAGAAATCTAGTGGCTAAACATAGATTATTTAAAATCATTTAATGCTTAAACTAAACATACATATGTATTATTATAGTCTGGAACATGATATGGAACACACAAAAAAAACCAATCTGACATGGTTTTTGTTTTTCATAGTTTACCTACCATTACTCCACCTTCATTGCTTGACATATACATATACATATGTGTATGTATAAATCCCCATTAACAAAGCTTTAAGGTAGTTTTTTTCTAATATATATATATATATATATATATATATATATATATATATATATATATATATATATATATATATATATATATATATATATATATTCAATGCATGCAACTTTTCGCCATCACTATGCATTTACATGCATGCGTGATGTACTCATAGACACACACACTCTTTTATATTTACAAAAGTTTTCTGTTTCGAACATAATCGAAACTAATATTCAGAAATCTATAGTTTGTATATCGGTTTATTTAAGTTGAGCACGAAACGGAAACTATGATTAGGATCGACGGGAAAAAACATATAACTTGACATGAGAACTCAACATACCAACTCGGAACCAACTAACGATCAATCCTATGCAAAAACATTAAACAAAAGTGAGTTATACCTCAAGAACGTTGCCTACGTTCTCGGTTTCGGAACAAAGAATTCGAATTGCACTTACTTTGTTTATCCCTTTGCTACTGCTGTTTTTCTGCTTCCCAAAATTCAAAAGAAAACTTAGGGTTAATATTGGAGAACACCCGTATATATTACGGTTGAAAGAACTTCCCAAAAGTCAAAAGAAAACTTAGGGTTAACTATTGGGGAACACCCGTATTAGGGGTGGCAATTTGAGGCCATCCAATCAAACGGGTTGACGACCAAAAGTCATAAATTTTACATAATTTTGAAATTTTTTTCAAAGAACAATTTTTTTAAGACACCGTTTTATAAATTTCTTTTTTTAAAAAAAGTTATGTTATATCTTAGTTTTTTACAATGCGTCCATTTAACTGTTCGGCCTGTTGGGGACGAGATTGCCACCCCTAACCCGTATATATTACGGTTGAAAGAAAAAAACTATCATCCATGATTATAGGGATATCATCATAGGCTCGGTCAAGCGATAACCCATGCATATCACAACATTCTCGTGGGTTATTATTATTATTATTATTATTATTTTTTAAAAAGATAATATTCACTTGACCACCTCCAAGTCCCTCATATTGTCAAGTAAGAATACTTGTACTTTTTTTTTTAATGTTACAACTCTTCCCTCCTTGTGAAAATTCCGTCCTCGGAATGTATATTCAACTGAAAAGTTCTGGGTACTTTAGCCTCATTTCATCTTCTGTCTCCCATGTCGATTCTGGACCTTTATGAAATTCCCATTGAACCCTCACCAAAGGTACTTTCTTGTTTCTTAATTGCTTTACTTTATAGTCGATAATCTAAACAGGTCTCTGGACAAAATGAAGTTTGTCATCTATACGAACATCATCATAAGCTAGCACTGGCCTCTCATCAAGCTAAACACTTCCTTAAATTTGACACATGGAAAGTGTCATGAATTCCTTGCAACTCCACCGACAACTTTAACTGATAAGCTAGTGCACCCACCCTAGCAACAATCATAAAGGGACCAATATGTAAAACGCGGACTTAATTTCCCTTGTTTCCTAAATCTTACTGTTCCTTTCCATGGAAAAACTTTTAACATGACTTGATCTACAACATTAAACTCCAAGAATTTCCTTCTTCTATCTGCATAACTTTTCTGTCAGTCTCTTGCAGTTTTTAATCTATATTGGATTCGCACTATCTTTTCTGTTGTTTCATGTACGAGCTCTGGTCCTGTCAACTGTTTTACTTCCATATCCATCCAACATAATGGTGTTCGACACTTTGGACCATAGAGTGCCTCAAAGGGCGCAACTTTGATACTTGAGTGATAGCTGTTGTTATAAGAAAAATCTACTAATGGTAAATGATCATCCCAGTTTCCACCAAAGTCAACTACACATGCTCTCAACATGTCCTCTAACGTTTGTATTGTACGTTCACTCTGCCCATCTGTCTGGGGATGATAGGATGTGCTCATTTTTAAGTGAGTACCCATTGTTTCCTGAAACTTGGTCCAAAACCTCGAAGTAAAACGAGCATCCCGATCTGATACTATTGATTTCGGCACTCCATGCCTCGACACAATCTCGTTCACATATAACTGTGCTAGCTTCCTTAATTTCCAGGTTTCTTTGATAGGCAAAAAGTGCGCAGACTTTGTCAACCGATCAACGATCACCCAAATTGCATCATGTCCTCAAATTGTCTTAGGTAACTTAGTTACAAAATCCACAGTCACTTGATCCCATTTCCATACTGGAATCTCTAACGGCTGTAAATATCCTAATGGCTTCTGGTGCTCCGTCTTAACTTGTAAACAAGTTAAGCACTTCTCAACATATTGAACTACTGACTTCTTCAACCCTGGCCACCAGTAACTATTTTGTAGATCTCTATACATCTTCTCACAGCCTGGATGTACTGAGTACTTAGCCCTATGCATCTCATCCAATGTAAGGTTTCAAACTTCAACTAATTTCGGAATCCATATCCTTCCATTGACTTTGTAAACTCCATCTTCCCATTCTGACAACAACTTCACCTGCCCAACCATTTTTTTCATTCTTAAGATTTTCAGCCTTAAGTGCCTCTTTCTGCACTTCTCTAATATGATCAAACAAATCGACCTTGACATCGATCCTCATAGCACGAATCCTTGTTGGCCTTTCTCTTTCTTTTCTACTTAAGGCATCTGCAACTACGTTAGCTTAATAGGATGATAAAGTATTTCACACTCGTAGCCTTTTAACAACTCCATCCATTTACATTGGCGTATGTTTAACTCTTTCTGATTAAAAAAATGTTTCAAACTCTTGTGGTCTGTGTAAATCACACATTTAGTGTCGTACAAGTAGTGCCTCCATATTTTTAGTGCAAACACTACTGCCGCCAATTCTGAATCATGTGTTGGATATCCCTTCTCGTGCTCTTTCAACTGTCGTGAAACATAAGCTATAACCTTGTTGCGTTGCATCAAAACACATCCCAATCCAAGTGATGCATCACTATACACAATGAAGTCATCTGTCCCCTCTAGTAGAGACAAAACTGGTGCACTGCATAGATTTTCCTTTAATGTTTGAAATACTTCATCCTGTTTTTGCCCCCAAATGAACTTACCGTTTTTCCTCGTCAAAACCGTTAATGGTGTGGCTATTCGAGAAAAATCCTGGATAAATCTCTTGTAATATCCAGCTAGTCCGAGAAAACTCTGAACTTCAGTGGGTGTCCTTGGAGGATTCCACTTCATTATCGCGTCCACTTTAGCGGGATCTACCTTGATACCTTGCTCATTCACCACATGACCCAGGAACTGCACTTCTCGTAACCAAAAATAACATTTAGAGAACTTAGCATACAACTTCTCTTTCTTTAATAGTTCTAACACAGTTCTTAAATGATGCTCATGCTCGTGTATATTGGCCGAGTAGATAAGAATATCGTCAATAGATACAATGACAAACTTATCCAGGTATGGCCTACATACTCTATTCATTAAATCCATGAATGCCGCAGACGCATTGGTCAAGCAAAATGACATAACCAAAAACTCAAAGTGCCTATACCTCGTTCTAAAAGCAGTTTTTGGTCTATCATCATCTCTAACCTTCATCTGGTGGTATCCTGACCGTAAATCAATCTTCGAAAAACAGCTCGCTCCTTGAAGTTGATCAAAAAGGTCATCTATTCTAGGTAGTGGGTAATTATTCTTGATCGTAACCTTATTCAACTCACGATAGTCGATGCACATCCGCATCGTACCATCCTTCTTCTTTACAAAAAGAATTGGTGCTCCCCAAGGTGACGAACTCAGTCGTATAAAACCCTTGTCTACTAACTCTTGTAACTGCTTCATTAATTCTTGCATCTCAGTTGGTGCTAGTCGGTAAGGCGCCCTAGCAATCGGGGATGCACCAGGTAACAACTAGATCCCAAACTCTACCTGACGATTCGGCGGAAGGCCAGGTAAAACATCTGGGTATTCCCTGACAACAGGAACATCTTAGATTCTTTTTCCTTTTCCTGCTTCTATTGCATAAACCAAATATGCAACACAACCTTTCCTTAGATATTTACTTTCTTTCATCACCGAAATCAAGCCTACACTACCTTTCTTTCTATCTCCATACACATGTATTATTTGCCCGCTCGGACTATGAACTCTCACCATTTTCTGGTTACAAACAATTTGGGCATGGTTATCTGCTAACCAATCCATTCCCAAAACTATATCAAACCCTGCTAGATACATAGGCATTAAGTTAATTGGAAACTCGTTGCCATCTAAATTAATCGTGCAATCCTCAATAACCTCAATGATTTTAATCTGACCTCCATCAGTTGTTTCTACTATAAAGGATTTATCTAGATTTCTTGCATCCCTATTTAAATAGTGGCAAAAGTAAAAGATACAAAGCTCCTATTTGCACCTGAATCAAAAAGAACATTTGCATACACATTATTAACAAGGAATGTACCTAAGACCACATCAGCTATATCCTTAGCTTCTTCTGCATTCATAGTGTAAGCACGTCCTTTTGCCTTGAGTAGTTCCTTCTTGCCACTCCCACTTGAACCTCCTTCTGTTAGTCTTAAGTTTCCTGATGTCCCTTTCTGCAGCTTTGGACAATGGGTCCTGATATGCCCTTCCATTCCGCATTCATAACATGTTACACCTTCTGGGCAATCCTTCAACATATGACCTGTCTTCCCACATTTTATAACAACCTAAGCTTCCACTTTTACATTCCCCCCGATGCCTCTTATCACACTTGCGACACTTGAGAATATCATACTCTTTCCTTCCTTTGGAGTCAACCCTCCGCTTAGATACTTTGTAGTTCCTTTCTTTTCCATCCTATTTCCTTTTCAGATCCTTTCGCTCTTCAGCCAACTTGACACTGCCTTTTTCTGCAATCTTTGATATTTCCACTGCCTGGAGGAATGGCTTAGGCATAGTCACCTCCACATAGCGTCTGATGTCGTCCCTTAACCCATTAATATACCTCTGAACCTTCCTTTCTTCCGTTGCCACTTGATGAAGGGAAAATCTTGATTTCTCTATGAACTTGTTGGTGTAGTCATGAACTGTGTCTTTTTCCTGAGTTAACTTTAAAAAGTCAGTTTCCAACTTGGAGATATCTGCCCTTGTGCAGTATTTTTCCATCATCAACCCTTGCAACTCTTCCCATGACATTGATGTCGCAATGGCAACACCCCTAACTAACTTTTCTAAATTCCACCAGTGAATAGTAGATCCCTTGAAGGTGGTCACATCAAATCGCACCCGTTGTCCAGGAGAGCATTCACATGTCTCAAAATAGCTTTCCAATCTATCGAACCATTCCATTAGTCCCAATGGTCCCTTAGTGCCCTTGAGCTCAGAAGGATGGGTATTAGAGAATGTCTTGAACTTACATCCTTTGATCTTGGGTTCAGTGGTAGTGATGTCCACACTCTCAGTCACTTTTTCTTTGGTTTTTGGATCCTCCTAGTTCTTTTTGTCTTTCTCCAGAGTTGCTGCTACAGCCGTTGGTAAGGTGGCCTGCACGATCCTTTCAATCTGCTCAGTTAAGTTGGTTATTGTAGGTGCAACAACCATCTAATTCTGCCTGAAGCATCTTCACGCCTCCCCCCTCGTGGAGGGCACCCTACAGGTGGTTGTGAAACCGGAACGAATGCCGCACGTTGATTAACCCTTCTACCTCTAACCTGTCGTGGAGCTGAGCTACCTTGCACAGATGATGCAACATCAGCTGGATTCAAAATTTCCCTTTGCCCCGTACCGTTCCTCGTATTCCGTGGAACTGAAGCGGTTTGTTCGTTTCTTCTAGACATTTTTGTTCACTGAAATACACGATTGAAGTATTTTAAGCTTCTTCTTCTTTTTTTTTTCCTTCAGCATACTAGTCCATCACGAAATTTATAGTCATAACAAACAATGAGACTCTTACTCGACAATACATTATCTCGCAATTTTTTCTCAACTTCATAAGTGTAAAATTTACTCACTATTCAAAAATATATGTATGTTTGCCACAAGGCATTATATCATACTCAACTAAAAATCAAAGCAAAACTTAGTCTCGACCATCATATGTTCCTATTAATCATGTAGGTCTAAATAATGGGTTCAACGTATCTTATCCTTAGGAGTGCAATCTAACGTATAAATATGATTGTTTTTCTCAAGATAAGCATCCATTATCTCTTTCTTCCTTTTTCCCGGTCCTACCCGAACAACCCGATACTCAATTGGTGGTGGTGGCCTGCATTGGACCCGATCTAGAAATTTGTATGCCATCGTCTTTGTTTTCTTTGCAATGTTAACAACTTGGTCTATCAAGTCTCGGTGCTCTTCCGAAAGCTTTATGACCAGTGGTTTCTTCAACTCTTGGATTGCTTCATTCTTTTCTTCTATAACACTAAAGAGTTTCTCTCGCTCATTGTGCCATTCCACCTCCTTTTGCTGATACACTTTTATAAGGGCCTTAAGATTTGGATGGTCCATTCCATCGCGTTCCCCTTCTTCTTCATGGTTCTGTTAATCTTGGATATCCTCAAGTTCAGGACTAGATAGCATTTGATTCAGGCTCTCCGCAGATGATGAAGAGTAGGTTGGGCTATTGGGTTGGGATTCTTCCATTCCAATCTCATCAGCTGCAAGCTCTTCCTCTGGGTCCTCCTCTAACTCTGGCTCAGGCACGCCTTCATACTCATTATCCTCTTGAGGATCTTCCTATTCTGACTCGGTCTCACTTTCATACTCTGGATGTTCCTGAGGATCTTCCTCCTTTAATTCGTACTCATGATCGGGATCCATGATTTTTTTTCTGAATATAAGGATATAAAATAAAACTAACTCTACCAGCTGGTCGTATTTATTGGGCAAAATCACTATTCACATATAAACTTCAGTTATCTTTTGAATCTGCATTTAAGTCTAAGTCAGTTCTAAGCCTATTTCTCTCAATTAACGACTCATATCTAATTTTCTTCCATCATGTTTAAGACTAGGTCAATATACCTAATTCACTTAAACAACTTGGCTCTCATACCAACTTGTAGAACCCCAAAACCCAGGGCTGTTACTTTCATGCTTTAACTGCTAACACTATTTCTAAGACCATTAAATAAGGTTTAGATCAGACACCAGTAACGGTGCAACCAACGAAGGTCTTACATCAAAGTACTAAAGTTAAAATAAACACCCAAAACCAAAACTGCTAACCATTAAAGTACTGACTTATTCTGAATAACTGGATAAAAATAAAGTCTACAGTGACCAGACAAGGTAAATCCTGAAATAGGGTCTTCTATGCCTTTTTCCTTTCCTTTTGAAGTCGACGCCTTATCATAACCTGAGATACATGCTAGGTCAGCGTTATGCTGGTGAGTTCACGATTTTTCATATACGAAAATACCACACTCTGGTTTTCAAAAGGTATATTTCATCATAAAGTATGTAAATGATAATATATATGCTTTTACATCAAACGTCTGTTAAACACTAGTATGCAATCACTAAACATTTGGAAACATGCTGAATATATCTTTAATGAGATCTCACACTTTGGGTATATTGTGGATCATAACTGAACTAAAACTGGATTTGAGAGCCTAATTTCTCCTGGAACGACGTCTTGACTATTTAAGTCATAATACCGGCGTCCCGGTAATTGATCCACAATCACCCTAAAATCAATTTTCATGTGACACATGTATATAACTGATAAAACATGCATGAATCTGGAATTTCCCACAACAATAATATAACCTCTCGTGAAATTTTTCATGCTAAGCAATATCATATAATAAATAAAAGCTGTAAACACATAGCATGAACACAAAAATTCTTATAAAAGCTGACAACTAGCAATTCTGCACACATATATAGGCATGTATCACAAAGTAAAAGTCACGTGAAACTCACCTGATAATTCTGAGCGAGAAAAATCAATGGAACTAGTGTGGTAATCCTGGACCTCCTACATGTCCAAAAATAAATATGCTAAGTCTCCTAATTGCTTAACAATTATAAATGGATCCTAATGTTTCCTGGTGACAAAACTGATAACTCAATAGTTTCGTCTTACCCATGAACTGAAATGACTCTAGTATTTACAAAAGATTCTGTCCAAAAGCTTCCACTAAAATTTTATATTTTAAAATAACATTTTACTAACTGGTCACATTATTTCTCGCCAAAAACTCATATAAACAATTATATCTCGGAACATGGCCTTTTTATAAAATTTTCACCATCTGCTGTTATTTAAAAAAAAAAACTTTAAAACTTTTAATAATGGAAATCTAGTGGCTAAACATAGATTATTTAAAATCATTTAATGCTTAAACTAAAAATATATGTGTATTATTATAGTCTGGAACATGATATGGAATACACAAAAAAAATCAATCTGTCATGGTTTTTGTTTTTCATAGTTCACCTACCTTTGCTTCATCTTCATTGCTTGACATATACATATACATATGTGTATGTATAAAATCCCCCATTAACAAAGTTTTAAGGTAGTTTTTTGATATATATATATATATATATATATATATATATATATATATATATATATATATATATATATATATGTATGTATGTATGTATGTA
This sequence comes from Centrapalus pauciflorus, assembly GCA_020465985.1. Classification (NCBI taxonomy): domain Eukaryota; kingdom Viridiplantae; phylum Streptophyta; class Magnoliopsida; order Asterales; family Asteraceae; genus Centrapalus; species Centrapalus pauciflorus. The sequence goes on from JAANYP010004239.1 coordinate 99,476, forward strand.
TGTATGTATGTATGTATGTATGTATGTATGTATGTATGTATGTATGTATGTATGTATGTATGTATGTATGTATGCACACACTCTTTTATAATTACAAAAGTTTTCTGTTTCGAACATAATCGAAACTAAAATTCAGAAATCTATAGTTTGTATATCGGTTTATTTAAGTTGAGCACGAAACCGAAACTATGATTAGGATCGACGGGAAAAACATATAACTTGACACGAGAATTCAACGTACCAACTCAGAACCAACTAACGATCAATCCTATGCAAAAAACATTAAACAAAAGTGAGTTATACCTCAAGAACGTTGCCTACGTTCTTGGTTTCGGAACAAGGAATTCGACTCGCACTTACTTTGTTTATCCCTTTACTACTGCCGTTTTTCTGCTTCGCAAAAGTCAAAAGAAAACTTAGGGTTAATTATTGGAGAACACCCATATATATATTACGGTTGAAAGAAAAAAAACTACCATCCATGATTATAGGGATATCATCGTAGGCTCGGTCAAGCGATAACCCATGCATATCACATCATTCTCGTGGGTTATTATTATTATTATTATTATTATTATTATTATTATTATTATTATTATTATTATTTAAACATAAATTCAACTTGACCACCTCTAAGTCTGTGAAGACCTCCCCTTCCGGGTCAGTCCTCAGAGTCTAGGTCCCACAATAGCAATACGATATCAACCATACTAAGATAGAGTAATTAAATTGCGGAATAATAAAATTACATGTACATACAAGATTAGGATTAAGTTTACATATTTCAAAATTAAGTTATAAAAGGGCAACATCTAATCTAATCATAATATCATACATTACATCATATCTACCCAGAACCACCACAATTGTTGTCTTCCAATCAGTACCAGAAAGATTTGTTGAGTAGTGGTCTAAGAAAGCTTCAAAACTTGGATCTTGAATGATCTAAGTACTAGGTCCTGCAGGTGATTTTCCTTTGGCTTTTCCTGTAAAATATTAATGCAACATCTGTAAGCAACGCTTAGTGAGTTTATAGATTTTCAATATCAACATGCGTGTCAAGCGGAGTCATTAGTCTTAGCGTGATATATCTTGGCTGCCGCTACAGCCCTCATGATTGAGATATAGAATCATAGAATCGGATGATGTTCAAGCCACACTCACGCTTAAATCGTGGGGATCAGCCACATACTGGGCTAGCTACCAGTAAGTCAATATGGCGGAACATCGGAGGTCATTACCAAGTTCATAAGAACTGGTGAAATAGCCGGGTCTAGAACAATAGACCATAAGGGCTAGTCAAGCTGAATCAATCTATCAAATGTCTGATCAATGATGTAAGCATATGTCTTAGAAGTCATGATAGCAATGAATCATAAAGCAAAGTCTGAAGCAATATTAAATGCAATATGAAAAGATAATCAAATAGCTATCATGATCCACTGGGCAACACCCATCCATGGTGTGCACAGGTCTCATTCCAGCTGATAAAGTGAATATCAATAAATCTATCAGCAACAATATATCTCAACCGGATCTATGCATGTTCAATCTGAATATCTATAACTCACAGGTCTGGGTCTTGGTCAAACAGATATATGAATCTGCCACCTGAGTTATCTCAGGATTTTATCTTTGTCAATCTGTAATCTGTAAATCAATTCTCTGACCCGCTTTAAATCTTTTAAAATCTTTGTCTTTATGTTCAGAATTTCACTGAACCTGTCCAGAATTATATCATATAAATCTCATGTCAATATCATCATCATTATCATGGAATTTTCATCATCTTTTGGTCATTAAATCTGATATTTTATCTGGGTCTGATATCTGATAACTTGTCTTATCAAAGCTGTCATCTTTTGTCTTTTAATCTTTATAATCTTAAATTTCATCTGATTCTGATAACTTATCTATTCTCAAATCATTCTAATACATAAAATTGGGTTTCGGATCATAAATTTCGGATCAGCCCGGATTGGGATCCGGATTCGGATCATCCGGATCCGGACACATCCGAATTGGGGACCCGATTTTGACTTCATCCGAAATGTATACACCCGAATTCGGATCATGACCCAACCGAGATGGACCATCCGAATTCGGTCCAATATATCCGAATTGACACATCCGAATTAGGACTTGGAACCGACATTATTTCAACCGAATTGGGTTATATCCGAAACATAAGGTCCGAATTGGTAGTATCCGAAATGGAAACATCTCATCCGAAATACAAGGATCCGAATTGATGCCCCACATCCGAATTCGGGCTCAACCGAATTCGGACCTCACATATTCATATTTTCCCAGAAATGTTCTTGGTGTTCTTCATTAAGTTCATTCGGATTTTTCACAAAATTCACAAAATTTCATTTTTATCAACATGCAACTTAAGATTATGATTTGTTATCATGATTGAGTTAATTTTATGCATTTTTCCCTATCAAAAACATCATTATTTGATCAGGATCATCCAAAAATGATCATTTTTGTCAAGAACATCTTTTTCTTCAAATTTCTGATTTCATAAAATTTTGAAAGATCTAACCCAGAATCTTTGTTTCTTTAACTTCTATTATCTTAGATTCATCATAATCTACTAGAAATCTATACATGCAACAACAATTTCATAATTCAAATTCTTTGGTTTCGGTTTTTTTTTTAAACAAAACCGAAACAAATTCTCTAAATTTCGAATCAAACTTAAATATTACCTTGAATTCTTGTTAAATGATGATCCTTGATGATGTTTGTAACTTCCTTTAGCTTTAATTTCTTCAAATAATTGCAATTCAATGAAATTTCTTGATGAATTTTGATGTAGCCGTAAGTTTGTAGAGAGAGATTAGAGAGAGAGAGAGTGAATTGTTTAAATGATGTTTAAATGGTCATTAATTTAGTTTATATATTGCATTTTGACATTATATACAATTAACCCACTTCTTTTATATTTTACATCTCTTTTCTTTTACTCAATTTAATTATATAATAAATATAATATAAAATTATATTTACTTAATATATTTTTATTCTTAATCAATATTTGAAAATTCCAAATAATATAACAAAAATTATATTATTATCTCAAAATAGTCATTACATAACTGATCAAAAGTTAGGTTGTTACAGAATGGGCTCCACCACGCATAAACTTCGTCCCCGAAGTTAGCTACGTTCGAACAGACTGGGATATGTTGCTTTCATAACATCTCTAGATTCCCAAGACTGATGCGAACCTTTGTGGTGTTTCCACTGAACGAGCACCATCTGTATCTCTTTATTTCTAAGCTTCTTAGTCTTCGAGTCCAGAATACGTTCTGGCTCTTCAACCACGCGAAGCTTCTCATCTATCTGTAGGTTAACGTGTGGTATCTGTACTTCTCTTTCATCAGCTAAGCTTTTTCTCAAATGACTAACATGGAATACAGGGTGTATTCCAGCTAAGTCCGCTGGTAGATCAAGACGATAAGACTGATTTCCAATCTTTTCAATGATCTTGAACGGTCCGATAAATCTCGGAGCTAGCTTGTTTCTTTTAATGAACCGTACCACATTCTTCATTGGGGATACTTTCAGCATCACCCAATCGTTAACTGCAAAACAGATTGATCTATGCCGATTATCATAATATGACTTCTGCCTGCTTTGAGCTTCAAGAATATTTCTTCTAACAAGTTGAATCTTTTCATGAGTCAACTGTAGAAGGGCAGGTCCTGCTATTGGCGATTCACCTGTTTCACGCCAACAGGTGGGAGTTCTGCACTTTCTTCCGTATAAAGCTTCAAAAGGAGCCATCTTGATTGTTGAATGATAACTGTTATTGTACGAGAATTCGACCAACGGCAAGTGGTCATCCCAGTTACCACCTAAATCAAGAATGCAGGCACGAAGCATATCTTCGAGAGTTAGAATAGTACGCTCACTCTGGCCATCTGCATTTGGATGATAAGCAGTACTCATAGAAATCCGAGTACCCATCCCTTCTTGTAGAGCTTGCCAGAATCTGGATGTGAAACGACTATCACGATCAGATACAATAGACTTTGGCACACCGTGAGGAGAAATAATTTCTGTGATGTACAACTGTGCCAATCTATCCAGAGAATAAGTTTCTTTCATTGGAATGAAATGTGCTGATTTCGTTAAACGATCAACGACTACCCAGATAGAGTCGTGTTGTCTTTTGGTCTTTGGCAGCTTCGTAATGAAGTCCATTGTTATATGCTCCCACTTCCATTCAGGAACTGGCAGTGGTTGCATATCCCCGAAGGGTTTCTGGTGTTCTGCCTTAACCATCTGACATACTTTGCAGCTTTCAACACATTTTCCGATGTCTTTCTTCATTCCTGGCCACCAGTAATCAGCTTTCAGATCAAAATACATCTTTGAGCTGCCAGGATGAATAGATAACTTGGACTGATGAGCTTCGGATAGAAGAGTGCTACGGATTGAACCATACTTAGGAATCCAGATTCGGTTTCCTTTGAAACAGTGAAGTCCCAAATGGTTCAGGGTTAGAAATTGTAACTGCCCTTTAAGATTTTCAGAATCAATATTCTCTTCTTTCAGTGCCTCAGTTTGAGCAACTCGAATATCTTCAATAAGATCAGAAGAGAATATAACTGGAGTTATGGCATAACAGCACTTTTCTGGATATACTTTTCTACTCAACGCATCCGCGACAACATTTGCTTTGCCGGGATGATATAAGATCTCGCAGTCATAATCCTTGATAAGCTCCAAGGATCGACGCTGTTTCATGTTCAGATCTTTTTGAGTGAAAAGGTATTTGAGACTCTTATGATCGGTGTAGAGCTGACACTGAGTCCCATATAGATAGTGACGCCAGATCTTCAGTGCAAAGGTAACAGCAGCCAACTCAAGATCATGAGTTGGTGCACTTTTCTCATAATCTTTTAATTGCCTTGAAGCATAGGCAATTACTTTTCCCCTTTGCATCAGAACACATCCTAAGCCAGTACCAGATGCGTCGCTATAAACAACGAAATCATCATTACCTTCTGGCAAGGCTAGGATCGGCGCTTGAATCAACTTTTGCTTCAGAATATCGAATGCCTCTTGCTGTCTATCGGTCCAAACGAAAGGAGTATTCTTTCGTGTTAGCATTGTAAGCGGCACAGCAATCTTTGAGAAGTCCTTTATGAATCGCCGATAATAACCGGCCAATCCAAGGAAACTTCGGATCTCAGAGGCATTACGAGGCGTTTGCCATTTCTGAACGGCCTCGACTTTCGAAGGATCAACGGAAATTCCTTCGCCAGAAACAACGTGGCCAAGGAACTGGATCTATAAGAATAAAAATAGAAATTCAAATTCTGATGTGAATCATAGAATAGTTAAGGAAAACAGCTCAAGACATATATAATAGAGATTATACCTGTCTGAGCCAAAATTCACATTTTGAAAACCTTGCGTAGAGTCTTTCTTTTCTTAATAACTCTAGCAATTGCCGCAGATGGATAGAATGATCAGCCTCCGTTTTGGAGTAAATCAGAATATCGTCTATGAACACGATAACTGATTTATCCAACATTGGTCTGCACACACGATTCATGAGATCCATGAATGCCGCTGGTGCATTTGTTAAGCCGAACGGCATCACGAGAAATTCGTAATGACCGTATCTTGTACGGAAGGCTATCTTCGGAATATCCTCATTTCTTACTTTCAGTTGATGATACCCAGAACGAAGATCTATTTTTGAGAAATAACTAGCTCCTTGCAGTTGATCAAACAGATCATCAATCCTGGGCAGAGGATATTTATTCTTTATGGTAACCTTGTTCAACTCGCGGTAGTCGATGCACATACGGAAGGTTCCGTCTTTCTTTTTGACAAATAAGACTGGTGCACCCCACGGAGAAGAACTCGGTCGGATAAACCCCTTCTCTAACAGCTCTTGCAGTTGCTTAGACATTTCTTGCATTTCTGCAGGTGCAAGTCTGTATGGAGCTTTTGCGATAGGAGCCGCACCAGGAACCAAGTCAATACTAAACTCGACTTGACGTTCCGGTGGCACTCCGGAAATGTCATCGGGAAATACGTCTGGGAACTCACAGACGATAGGAATATCGGACAACGATTTCTTTTCAGAGTTGGATTCAGATAAAACGTAGCACAGATAGGACTCGCGACCCTTGGATAGATACTTATAAGCTTTATCAATAGAAATGAAGCAGTGATCACCTTTTCGCTTCTCGCCCTTGATCTCAAGTACTCGGCCGTCTGAAGACTTGATTCTGATGACTCGCCGGTTGCAGATAATTGTAGCCTCGTTGTTCATTAACCAGTCCATGCCGATGATGACGTCAAACTCTTTTAATGGAATCGGGATGAGATCGAGGTTGAATACGATGTTATTTACGAGCAGAGTGCAGTTTCGGTAGACAGATTCAGCCATAACGAAATTGTTACTGGCTGTCTCAATATCAAGTATTATGGGAAGCTTTGATGGAGCTTTATGTAGCCTTTGTGCAAAAGATGTGGATATAAAAGAACGACTGGCGCCGGAATCGAATAATACTCTAGCAGGAATGGAGTTAAGTAAGAACATACCGGTAACCACATCAGGTGTTTCTTTCGCTTCTTCTGCTGTTATCTGAAAGGCTCGAGTTCTTGCAGTCGGCGTTGCAGCAGAACTTTTCCCTGTAGAACCTCCTGCTGATGATTGAGACTGATAACGTGATCCGCTTCGACACTGGTACATGAAGTGTCCTCTCTTACCACACTTCGCACATCCTCGTCCCTGCTGTGGACATTCCTCACTGCTGTGACCAATCGTGTTGCACGCAAAACAAGTTACGTCATCTGGATTGCACAACCCCATATGAGACTTTCTACACCGTTTGCAAAATCGCGGCTCGTTTGTGAGAGAGTAAACTTGTGCTTTCTGTTGTGAACTATGCTGATGGGATTGCTGAGATTGTGACTGAGACTTATTTGGCCTAAAGAATCTGCCAAATCGCTGTTTCTTTGGAGGAGACGGATTCATCGGGTTAGTAGACGGAGTGTATAGCTGATCACCATGCTCTAAGTACCCTCCCTCAATCTGTCTTGCTGCTTCTACCATTTCCAGATAGCTCTTATATTTGATCGCACTCATGGGATGTCGATATCTGGGATTGAGTCCTACTCGGAACCTATTCATTTTCCTTTCCTCGGTTGCCACTTGGTAAGAAGAGTAGCCACATAATCTTGAAAATTCGTGTTCGTATTCATCTACAGTCTTCGTTCCCTGAGTCAGTTGCATTAATTGGACTTCCATCTTATCTCGCTGGTCAACCGGGCAGTATTTCGCGTTGAACATGTCTAGAAACTGGTTCCATTCCAATGTCTGAATGACTTCCTCCCCGTATATGCTTCGCTGTGTCTTCCACCATGCGCGAGCAGCTCCAACAAACAACGCAGACGCGTAGCTCACTTTCTTAGAATCTAAACAGTCAGAGATTCTAAAAATTTCTTCCGTATGACTGATCCAATCCATCGCCTGAATCGGATCAACTGTTCCTTCAAAATTCAACGCACCGCTATCTTTAAAATCCTTGAATTTGCAGCCTTTAGGCTGAGCAATTAGGGCATCGGGAATAGAGTTATCAGAATCAGAGTCATTAATCTGAACTTGCTTTTCTTTTCTCTTATTTTTCTTATCTTCACGTCTTTTAGCTTCGGCCTCATCTCTGGCACGAAACTGTTCTTGCATCATTTTGTTTTGTTGTTCTGAGTGTTGGGCTAGAAATTGTTGCATCATTTCAAACATTTGTTGTGGATTCATGTTGCTGGGAATATCACCTGATCCTGATCCTGACATCTTCTACTGAAAATTACAAGCATTTAACTATCAGTTTATAGACTTAGATCTATGTACCCTTTTTCCCATCCTATCAGTCTGTACATCCTATCTCAGTTCAAACCACCTAAATGATTGATACATATGTATTGCTTCAGTTTGAGATCAAGTATACTCACGTAATACTTGATTCACTCAAACTAGGTCTCTGATACCTTCCTGTGAAGACCTCCCCTTCCGGGTCAGTCCTCAGAGTCTAGGTCCCACAATAGCAATACGATATCAACCATACTAAGATAGAGTAATTAAATTGCGGAATAATAAAATTACATGTACATACAAGATTAGGATTAAGTTTACATATTTCAAAATTAAGTTATAAAAGGGCAACATCTAATCTAATCATAATATCATACATTACATCATATCTACCCAGAACCACCACAATTGTTGTCTTCCAATCAGTACCAGAAAGATTTGTTGAGTAGTGGTCTAAGAAAGCTTCAAAACTTGGATCTTGAATGATCTAAGTACTAGGTCCTGCAGGTGATTTTCCTTTGGCTTTTCCTGTAAAATATTAATGCAACATCTGTAAGCAACGCTTAGTGAGTTTATAGATTTTCAATATCAACATGCGTGTCAAGCGGAGTCATTAGTCTTAGCGTGATATATCTTGGCTGCCGCAACAGCCCTCATGATTGAGATATGGAATCATAGAATCGGATGATGTTCAAGCCACACTCACGCTTAAATCGTGGGGATCAGCCACATACTGGGCTAGCTACCAGTAAGTCAATATGGCGGAACATCGGAGGTCATTACCAAGTTCATAAGAACTGGTGAAATAGCCGGGTCTAGAACAATAGACCATAAGGGCTAGTCAAGCTGAATCAATCTATCAAATGTCTGATCAATGATGTAGGCATATGTCTTAGAAGTCATGATAGCAATGAATCATAAAGCAAAGTCTGAAGCAATATTAAATGCAATATGAAAAGATAATCAAATAGCTATCATGATCCACTGGGCAACACCCATCCATGGTGTGCACAGGTCTCATTCCAGCTGATAAAGTGAATATCAATAAATCTATCAGCAACAATATATCTCAACCGGATCTATGCATGTTCAATCTGAATATCTATAACTCACAGGTCTGGGTCTTGGTCAAACAGATATATGAATCTGCCACCTGAGTTATCTCAGGATTTTATCTTTGTCAATCTGTAATCTGTAAATCAATTCTCTGACCCGCTTTAAATCTTTTAAAATCTTTGTCTTTATGTTCAGAATTTCACTGAACCTGTCCAGAATTATATCATATAAATCTCATGTCAATATCATCATCATTATCATGGAATTTTCATCATCTTTTGGTCATTAAATCTGATATTTTATCTGGGTCTGATATCTGATAACTTGTCTTATCAAGGCTGTCATCTTTTGTCTTTTAATCTTTATAATCTTAAATTTCATCTGATTCTGATAACTTATCTATTCTCAAATCATTCTAATACATAAAATTGGGTTTCGGATCATAAATTTCGGATCATCCGGATCCGGACACATCCGAATTGGGGACCCGATTTTGATTTCATCCGAAATATATACACCCGAATTCGGATCATGACCCAACCGAGATGGACCATCCGAATTCGGTCCAATATATCCGAATTGACACATCCGAATTAGGACTTGGAACCGACATTATTTCAACCGAATTGGGTTATATCCGAAACATAAGGTCCGAATTGGTAGTATCCGAAATGGAAACATCTCATCCGAAATACAAGGATCCGAATTGATGCCCCACATCCGAATTCGGGCTCAACCGAATTCGGACCTCACATATTCATATTTTCCCAGAAATGTTCTTGGTGTTCTTCATTAAGTTCATTCGGATTTTTCACAAAATTCACAAAATTTCATTTTTATCAACATGCAACTTAAGATTATGATTTGTTATCATGATTGAGTTAATTTTATGCATTTTTCCCTATCAAAAACATCATTATTTGATCAAGATCATCCAAAAATGATCATTTTTGTCAAGAACATCTTTTTCTTCAAATTTCCGATTTCATAAAATTTTGAAAGATCTAACCCAGAATCTTTGTTTCTTTAACTTCTATTATCTTAGATTCATCATAATCTACTAGAAATCTATACATGCAACAACAATTTCATAATTCAAATTCTTTGGTTTCGTTTTTTTTTTTAACAAAACCGAAACAAATTCTCTAAATTTCGAATCAAACTTAAATATTACCTTGAATTCTTGTTAAATGATGATCCTTGATGATGTTTGTAACTTCCTTTAGCTTTAATTTCTTCAAATAATTGCAATTCAATGAAATTTCTTGATGAATTTTGATGTAGCCGTAAGTTTGTAGAGAGAGATTAGAGAGAGAGAGTGAATTGTTTAAATGATGTTTAAATGGTCATTGATTTAGTTTATATATTGCATTTTGACATTATATACAATTAACCCACTTCTTTTATATTTTACATCTCTTTTATTTTACTCAATTTAATTATATCATAAATATAATATAAAATTATATTTACTTAATATATTTTTATTCTTAATCAATATTTGAAAATTCCAAATAATATAACAAAAATTATATTATTATCTCAAAATAGTCATTACATAACTGATCAAAAGTTAGGTTGTTACAAAGTCCCTCATATTGTCAAGTAAGAATATTTGTAACTTTTTTTTAATGTCACAAAAAAACTAGCCGTTTTATGAACGTTGGGGGTCTTTTTTGACTGTTTTTAGCCGTTTTTTTGCAGAAAATATCACAAATTTTGCCATCCAATGTTTGTATAAATAGGTAGGACGTGTTTTAGATATTTACCTACAATTCTATACTCTCTCTTTAGATGACACATTTTTCATACTCGTTGTGTTGCACACATTATAAATTTGTCCGTGCAAGCGGGGTTGGAAGTCATTGAACCGATTAAATTAGAATTTAAAGCGATGATCAAATCGGTTCTTTGTTACAATAGCCATAGACAAAATGCTTATAAACGTTACTGTAGATCGGTTAATAAAAAAGCTTTAAGCGCCAATTTAGATTGTCCAACTCATTGGAACTCGACATGGATGATGATGCACTCCGCGTTAAGGCAAAGGAAAACGTTGCAACCGTTTCACAATCGCCTATACGAGAAGGGCCATGTTCCAAACGTTTATGAGAGTTTAAATTGGGAAATGATTTCGAAAATTAACCGATTTGTTAACGGTTTTTAAAGACGCAACAACTTTTTTATCCGGTGTATATTATTATCCTACTAGCCCTTTGGTTTTAAATCAGATTTTTTTGTTGGCTTCCAAACTAAATGATTTTGAATTTGAAGGCCAAATATTTGAAAATATTGACAAAGCAATGAAAGAAAAACTTTTGAAATATTTTAAGGAAATCCCACCGGTTTTTACTTGTGCCGCCGCTTTAAACACGACGGTAAATGTTGGTGGCGTGGAAACATTAATCGAAAGTATTGCGTTTGCTTTTGGTTTACATGAAGATTTAACCGAGCCCAATTTTATCCAAAACCAAATAAACTATTATAACAAATATTTCCGGGAGTTATTTGATATTTATATACGAAAATACGGTGTGAGTAATATAATACAAGAACAAATGAGAAGAGGAAAATCATCTAGTATTAAAGGAACCGGGATATCGCTTTTTAACACACTTTTAAATTCTCAATCCAAACGATCACGTACTAACACCCCGAGTAGCGAGTTAGGAAACTATATTTCTTGTGATTTTATATCGAATATGACGTATGAAGAGTTTGAAAACCTTGATCTTTTGGCTTGGTGGAAAGAAAAGGAACCGGTTTTTCCAGTTCTAGCCGCCATGGCCAGTGATTTACTAACCGTCTAAGCTTCCACGGTAGCTTCGGAATCCGCTTTTTCTGTTAGTGGCAGGGTTATATCGCAGCGGAGGTCGAGACTAAGTCCCGAATCAGTAAAATATTGTATTTGCTTGAAGGATTATTTGGATGGAGCGGCTCGGAGGCAACGTGTAACGACATTTGAAGATTCAATCGACGACGACTTGGAAACAAATAAACACAACGAAGAAGTTGAACTTGGGATATCACCTCCTAACGAAGAAGATATCAAAGACGACGATGATTGTGAACCCGAATACCAAAGTTTGGGTGAATAAAAGAAAAGAAAACACAAGATTGGTGAATAAAAATTTGTGATCCCGAAGATCTTGAATTTTAAGTTGTCTTAATTTGAATTATAAGTTATCGTAATTTGAATTATAAGTTGTTGTAATTCGATTTTTTAGTGGTTTTAAACTTTTTATGTATTTATAATCAAATATAATATAAATATATGTTTGATTGGATTAAAACATGTGTTTAACTTAATTTATCATTAATTATATATTTGTTAATTTATAAATTGTAATCATAAATTTATAATTTATAAAAGAAGCCCAAAAAACTTAAATAAAAGAACCCCAAAAAACATATAAAAAAGAAGCCCAAATAATAATAAAAAAACTAGCCCAAAGCCCAAACCCAATTTGCCAAAATCCAAGGAAAAAAAATGAAAATATATATTTTTTAAAACCGGTTCACGAAAAATCCAGTTTTTTTCTAATCGGAACCGGTTACATAGGATTGAAATATTTGGGTTAAAAACCGGTTAAGAACCGACCCGGTTTTAATAAAAACAGGGTTTATTTTGGGGGGAAACCGGACCGGATTGGATCCGGCTTTTGTGCACCTCTAGGCTAGGGGTTTACCTGGGGCTAGGTCCAATCCATTTGATTTCAGCCACCATTCCATTTAATTTATAGGTATACAATTCATAATTGTTTGAATTCCTTTTGATTCAAGAAGCCTCTTATATAAATATTTGAATTTTGTATGATTCATTATTTTTTCCCTTTTTGATTATCAGAAAAAGAACAAACTGATTCAAGAATATTCGGTCCAGATTTTATAATCAAGAGTTCAGACTTCAATTATGTGTATTCACTCCTTAAAACGTGTTTTAATTGTTTATTTGTTTTGTTAATTGCATACTGCTATCTTCTAAGGCCCTAAGTACTATTTGTTTGATGATTTACTTGCAATATTACTTTTTTATTATATAATGTTACTTAAAAAACATTTGTCTGGAAGTCATGAAAGAAAAAAGAAAAAAAATGAAATTTTTATACAATCTCAAAAGGGTGCTATTAATGAGTTCTTAACTAGTTCTTCTAAGGTTTTGATTTTTTGAATGAAAATACAAATAAGAATGATTTTAATGTGAATGAAATCGAAGTAAATATAGATAAGAATGTTTATTCTCTCTCTCTCTCTCTCTCTCTCTCTATATATATATATATATATATATATATATATATATATATATATATATATATATATATATATATATATATATATATATATATATATAACTAAATGGTCCATTTTAATTTCCTGCTCCGGGCCCCAAAACTGATAGGTTCGACCCTGTGTCTTTTACTGCTTTATTTCAGCTATTTAAGTTTACAGACGCTGTCATCCTTAGTTAAAATAAAACTAAGATTATAGCAAAAATTGCTAGTTGCAAGAAAAAAAAAAGTAAAAACAAAAAAAAATGTCTTATTCAAATTTGATAGATCTACAACTCACACGGACGTTTAATTAAAAGTGTAAATGTCTGGTTGTCTTCATTGATTATTGTACATGTAGACGTGTCCACGTAGATGTGTTTAACAAGTTCAGATGTCATTACATAAATCGTGTTAAATAATATTTCACTGCATAAATTGAAAAAAAAAGGAATACGTTGTTGCATGTTTTGATATAAAATACAAATGTCATTACATAAATCATTTTAAAAAAGGGAAAATTTCGCAAAAAACCATCTAACTATTTTTTTTCGATTAAGTCCCTCAATCAATTTTTTTGTCTGATAAGTCCCTTAACTAAATAAAAATCACGAATTTGATGTTTTTTCAAAAAAAGTTATCGGTGACCTGTTGAGCGGGTTGCAATTGCTGATGTAGATTTTACAAATCTATGTTTTTTTTTTCGATTAAGTCCCTTAACTAAATAATTTTGTCTTATAAATCCCTTAACTAAAATTTTTTTATCTTATAAATCCCTCAGATAATTTTTTTGTCACATAAATCCATTATTTTGATAAAACTCATGTTATTTGTTGTTTTATCAATTTAAGTTAATTGACACTCACGCCACACATACGTGGATGCAAAAAAATAAAACAAAATGATAAATCAAAACGATCATTTATTGTTTAAAGTTTAGTCGGGATGTACTAGTTAAATATATTTAAAAATTGTGGTCTAGACAAACATAGGATCGAAATAATCATCATTTATGTTTTTATATCAAACCAACTTATGTTATCCGGAATAACGGACTTTTAAAAAAATTTATTATTTTCAAACAACCATCGTCGTTTTAAAAAAATATTATTTTCAAACCAACTTCTTTTGCTCTAGACAAACATGGCATGCTCTGTCATCGAAATAAACATCGTCGTTTTTAAAAGTTTAAAACAATTCGTTTTATTTTATCGAAAAGTTGAAAGGTTTAAGTAGTTCGAAGACTTATCAGAAAAAAAATGAAATGAGGACCTAATCGAAAAAGTTTTATACTTTGATGGTTTTTGCAAAATAGATTTAAGCATGTTAACCTGTTATAACAGGTTAACGGACCAATTTAAAAAGTTTAAGAAGTTTGGGGACTTGTCATAAATAAAAAATGAAATGAGGACTTAATCGAAAATTTTTTGTATTTTGATGGTTTTTTTGCATAATTTTTCCTTTTAAAATGACTTTGTTGTATAAATTAATAAGGATAGAAAAATATTGTTTCATGTTTTGATGATAAATATAAAGTCGTTGCATAAATCATATTAAAAATAATTTTGTTGCATAAATAAAAAAAAATAAAATAAAATGTGATTGCATAAATGTATGGATAAGCAATATTATTATTATTATTGTTGATTTCATAAATTGGTTAAAAGGTAGGTACCCTTTCTCCTTGATGGCGCGTCATTCCGAGAATTCCGAAACTTTCGAACCCTCTTTCGCTCTCTCTCTCATCCAGCTGCGCACCTCAATGAAGAAGAACCCCAGATTCCAAATTGGGTTTCCTCTTATTCTTTTTATCAAATAATAATGAAACATTCCTCCCCTGAAAAAAATGATGGAGACCCCCCAAACTTTAATTCATTAGAAAGAAAAAAATGGCTGATTTGTACCATTCAGTTTCATTGAGAATCATCTCTGATCAGGCTTTAAACTTGCAGGTACCCTTTTATCAATCTTTTATGCATGCTTTTTTGATCTATAGTTTGTTGCCATTTTGTTTTTCTTTTTAGAATACTGTTGGGTTTTCATATGGTGGATAACCTGTTTGATGAAATGCCTCAATGACGACGTATGTGATTTTATCATTTTTTTGATTGCAGGATCTTTCGAATTATAAGTTATACCTGCCAGAAATAGAGATGCATTGATTTTTTTTCTGCCTAATTTAGATAAGTTTGGGGGCCATCATCTATAAAGTTTTAGAAAATAATACGGTTTGAACAATTATTTTTACCAAATTTGATACCTAGGTATAAAATATATAGTGGTTGTATGATTTCGGTTCGATTGAGGTTATTGTGAAGTTCTTTTGCTGGAATTAATCCTTCTCAAGCCGACATCTTGGCTGTGTGATAATAATAATGTCCATCCATAGCTAAGAATCATCATCATCGCTATTGTCATCATTTCTTTGAGACAATGAAAAGTGAGGTTTCAGGAAATCTAGAGAATGTTACAAGGGATGAAATCGATGTAGACGCTTGTATACGCAATGTATCTGTACAGACTGGTGAAGAGTTTTCACCGCAGTTTCTTCAAAACCTCACTCATAGAAGAAAATTGCATGTTGGTGGTCAATCCTCTCAAGAGTATCAGCAAGACCGTATTACATCAGAAAGAACCGTGCTGACAGGTAATGATGGTCCTCAAGAGTTCCAGAAAGACCTTGGCATATCTAAAACGATAGTGCAGACGATTAAAGAATTCCCCATAGAACATAATACAAATAATGGCAGAATACCCACAGGAAATGTTACAGAACAGTGCCAACAGAAAAGAGTTGGAATCCAATTCAATCAAAATGAACAGCTTGTTTATGAGTATCATACTGGTTCTAGGATCAGCAAAAAAGATCCTGTAAATGGTACCAATATGTCGGAGATATGGAGTGGCAGAGAACTTCAAATGGAAACGGAACAAACTATCACGGGTTACCATCAGCGTCCACAACAATCATCAACATATACCAATGAAATTTGTAATGTTCAAGCTGCTTTTTATCCAACTTCTTCTGTGCATCATAAAGCGGAACCAAAAATGAAATTTCTATGCAGCTTTGGTGGTAGAATATTGACAAGGCCAAGTGATGGAAAGCTTAGATATGTGGGAGGGGAGACGCGGATTATATCTATTAGGAAAACTCTTGATTATCAAGAACTTATGAAGAAAACTTACTCTGTTTGCAACCAGCCTCATATAGTCAAGTATCAGCTTCCTGGTGAGGATCTTGATGCACTTATATCTGTATGTTCTGATGAGGATTTTCTCCATTTGATAGATGAATATAATGAACTGGAAAAAGGTTCTCAAAGGCTCCGGATATTTCTTGAACCTTTGAATGAACGTGAGACTCCATGTCCTTCTGATGTGAAGTCCGTTCAGCAGACTGATAATGCCTATAAATATGTGGTTGCTGTAAACGGTATTCCAGAGCCAAGTATGCAGAAGCGTGCTAGTAGGGAGAGTCCTACGGTGAGCCCGACAGATTCTATTGCAAGTTTACAACGAGACTCTCCGAGTTCTGTTCAAATAATGGATATCACTGGCAGCTCTCCAAATTTGACGAGGAAGCTTCCAAGTCCCGCTCCATTTATTCAAACACCAAGTAACATGAAGACATCGTGTATGCAATCTCCTTCCTTTCACATGCCAGTTCAGTATGGAAATGCAATAATTTCTCAATCAAGAGCGGATAGAGATCGAGTGGACCAACCAGCATATGAAAACTCTTATCAACTTGATGTCACTAATTATAATGTTAATCATCCTCTTGATAATATAGTGTCGGGGACTTACCAACAGCTGGACAGACGTTTCGTCGAATCTCATCAGACTCACGAAGATCATCCTCATGATGAAAGGTCCGTTTGTAAGAATACGTATTCTGTCCTACGTCTGTATGGTCAAGGCAATGTGGACTTAAAGAAACCCATGGTTAAACAAAATCCTAATCTGATATCTGACATGCAATGGCGTCATGAAGAGGTAGGCAGCAATCCGTCACGACAAACCATTGTTCCTACGGCAGTACTTAGCAAACTCGAAGAGTCTGCTTCCTATGTGCATATGATAAAGGAGAAAACCGAAACATCTAAATTTGAGAATCATCCAATTATCTCAACTTCGGATCTTAGCAAGCATTACACTGAATGGGATCAGGATACGATAAAATGGATGGAGAAGAACAATTTAAATCTGGCTTTTGATTTGGACACAGAGGAATGTCAGCACATTGTATCGCCAGCTACTCCTTTGGAAAGGCAGCTTTCTATGGCTACAACAGTTAGTAGTGAATCCGGATTGCAGCATAATACATCACTTGAAACAAGCAGACCAGATGTCAATGCTGAAAACCCTTTTCTTGTGACGACATCTGCAGAAAGTGATCATCATATTTTGACGTCGGATTTTAATGAGAATGACCATCTTATCCATGATTTAATAATGCCAAGTTCAACCGCTTATGCTCCTGTTAGCAGTGATGTTTCTCTTGGTGAGAGCTCTATAGATAATTTAGGTGACAGGAGCATATCACAATCGTCAGAGGACATAAGTGATATTCTGCCACCCGACATCCTCTCATCAACGACAGGTTTTCTGTTTGTACGTGACAAGACCAGTGGAGTTTTAACTCCTAGTCACACAGAAAACGAGAGATTTGGTCAATCTGACAGCAAGGTAACATGATCATGAATGATTTATGAATATGCATATTGAGTAATAGTTACGTTTTAGTTTTGATTTGCTACTTGTTTTTAGGATGTTGAAGACGACAAGAAGATTATGAATGGACCGATTAGTGATGCTACAATGGCTGAAATTCAAGCAGGAATACATGGTCTGCAGGTACTACTATTCAAGTTGTTTTACGTATCAAATTCATATGTCATAATTGATCTGTCTTTATATTTCATATTTGATCTCCATTTTGGACATGCTTATGGGGCTTTATAAGAATGCATGCTGATAATTTACCAAACATAATAACATTTTCGGGGAAAGAATGCATGCTGATAATTTATGGGGCTTGAAACATAATGTATGTTAAACATGTAATTTTCCCTATCATTCTTCTTTTAATTAGAAAATGGCAACAGTAACACACGATAGATGTACAAAACTTGAACCTTAAATTTACATTTTTTTTTGTTTATTAAGTTAATAAGTTTGTATCATACATGACATCTGCATTATGACTCAAATACAGATCCCAGTCACTGCAAATCTGATATTGCTTCTCCTCAAGTAGAAACCAAGTCATTTTAGCCTCCAAGATAGAAGTAAAAAAAAGACCGCTACAAATTATATGGCTGAATTATTATTGCTGTGATTCTCTATATTTTCATATTTTTTTCTCTGTATAGATTTCGTAATTCATGATTCAAACTATTGATTTATTTTGACTATAGCTCCATATTAATTGTGCAGACCATTAAAAATGCTGATCTTGAAGAACTACATGAATTAGGATGTGGCACATTTGGTACTGTTTATCACGGGAAGTGGAGAGGAACAGATGTTGCTATCAAGAGAATTAAAGAAAGTTGTTTCGCTGGGAAACCGTCAGAGCAAGATCGGTTGGTGAGTGGCAAGTGTACCTTAGTAAATGATATTCCATTCATCCCATGATTATTGCTACATTTTTTTAAGAGTTTCAAGTTAAATTATAATAAATTAACAGAGTTGATTTGGGTAGTGGGTACATAAAGATTCTTCTATTTCTCTAGGTAAAAGGGTATGTTAGATATTCAACAAATAGCTAAAGAGTAAAGATTTTGCTTAAACTCTGTATCAAGTCAAAATCTGCAGATCCATTAAAGATGAACTTATTTTAATTGTATATGTTTGAGGTCTACCTCCGATGCAAGAGAAATGAAGGTCCATACGATTATTAAGAAAGATTTCTCATTTTTTTTCGGCAGACCAAAGATTTCTGGAGAGAAGCTCAGATCCTGTCACAACTTCACCATCCAAATGTGGTAGCATTATATGGCGTAGTACGTGATGGGCCTGGGGGAACATTATCTACCGTTACTGAATATATGGCTAACGGGTCACTTAGGCATGTTCTCTCAAAAGATTTTAGGTGAGTTGAGGAAATCTTTATTTATCCAATTTAGACTCCTTCAAATGAAGATGATTTTAAGGAAACCTTTAAACTCTTTGCAGATCACTTGACCGGCGAAAGAAGATCATAATTGCACAAGATGCTGCCATTGGCATGGAGTACCTACATTTAAAAAACATTGTTCACTTCGATTTGAAATGTGATAACTTGCTTGTGAATTTGGGAGATCCTGAGCGACCGGTGTGTAAGGTAAGAAGCAAAAGTTTTGAAATTTAAGAGTGCCTTCAATCTGCGTGTAAATTTACCCCTTTTTGTTACACATCTTTTCAGGTTGGTGACTTCGGTCTATCAAGAATCAAGCGCAACTCACTTGTATCAGGTGGTGCACGGGGAACACTTCCATGGATTGCTCCAGAGCTTCTAGATGGTAGCAGCAGTCGGGTTTCTGAGAAAGTAAGTTACATCTTTTGGTTTACATCATTAAATAATAACCTATTTTTCATGTACTTCTCTTCGTAGCATATAGGCCATTCTAATTCAAAAACCATCCCAGTTTAGCGGATGTTTGGTTTTGCGTTATCAACGATATTATTATCTTATTATGTTATAATAACGCAAATAATTGGTTTAAAGTATTTGGATTGCATACATTAATAAGCGATTATTTGTGTTTAGAGTTAATCCTACCACACTTTTTCATAAGTTAAAAAATGTAGCTTATTTGCTTAATAAGTGATTATTTGATCATTTTACAAGTTAAAACGCAAATCCAAAAACTTTAAAAACTGATTATTTGATAATTATGATAGCAAACAGCAGAAGCTAAACCAAACACTACATTTCCGGCAGCACTTATTATCTGATTATTAGTTTCCAAAACACTACAACACTTATTCAAACGCAAATCCAAACACCCTCTTAGTCATTGTGGGTTGTGCTTGTGCCAGGTTGATGTGTTCTCGTTTGGTATTGCGATGTGGGAGATCTTGACCGGGGAGGAACCGTATGCAGATATGCATTGTGGTTCCATCATAGGTAAATAAAACCAACATCAATTTGTTATTCTTGATGAGATTTTTTGTAGTAAAGTTTTTTCAAGTAGTTCATCGCTCGATCTTATTAGCATGAATCTTGATGTTTTTGAAGGTGGGATCGTGACAAATACCCTTCGACCTCCTATCCCAAGAAACTGTCATCATGGCTGGAAGGCATTGATGGAAGAGTGTTGGTCAAACGATCCAGCAGACAGACCGTCCTTCACAAACATAGCGAAAAAGCTCCAAGCTATGTCTGTAACACTCAAGTCAAAAACACAAAAACGGACAATAAGGCAAGAGTACCACCACAATCACTTGTACAAACCAAACATTTTATAGATAGAGAAGTTACGATGAACAGAAAAACTACCTAAAAAGAAGAAGACCAACCGGCAACTTGGCTTTCACTAAAGTAGCCTTCCTTATGTAGCACTTCTTGTATTATACTCGAACGAATGATATACAACATTCATAAAAGACTTAAAAACACATGCAAGCATTGTTCAATCCCACATTCTTGATAGGTTCCAATAGGAAAATGAAGTAAATTTGGATACGTTTACGATACATTCAATCATCATTCGATAAATTGATCTGGTGGCATCGCATAGAGCCAGCAGCCAGTGTCCAATGGGCAAAATACCACACTTTAAATTACTGTTCACAGCAGACTGAAAATAGAATTGTTTGCAACAAACTCTTTGGTGACTGGAACTTTGAAAAGAAGTTGTAAAAAGTAACAGAAATCGAGTGTATGGTTTTTGGCTTTCTACGCTTTTCATCTGAA
Organism: Centrapalus pauciflorus; assembly: GCA_020465985.1. Taxonomy (NCBI): domain Eukaryota; kingdom Viridiplantae; phylum Streptophyta; class Magnoliopsida; order Asterales; family Asteraceae; genus Centrapalus; species Centrapalus pauciflorus. The sequence continues at coordinate 120,555 of JAANYP010004239.1, forward strand.
CGATTCTGGTCGCTTTGGTTTGCTCTGAATGACAGCTTCAATCTTCTCCATAACATCAGGTGTTAGTTTAGGAATGACATCAATTGCCTTCATGTTCTCTTGAATCTGCATGTCATGACAATCAGAAAGATTTTGGTGAGTTTAGAACCAGAAAATTGCAGAGATTTAATTTAGCTAAAGGAAATTGAACTTTTCGGTGGAAATAAAGTGTGTGCGTGCGTAACCACCAACGGTTTGTGAAGATCGTTTACCACATTAGTCCATTACCAATATGGAACTTAAGATGCGGAAAATTTAGGTCCAATGTTCAAAACTTGACTAGTATAAAAAATGAGAGAAAAATGAAAACTTGCACCCAATTTGAATCAGTATTTAGGTGGATTCGGATCCTGTGGATTAGTCAACCCAAGGCAGAAAACTAAAGTTACCCAAAAATTAAAAAGTAACAATAAAGTATAAGTGCCAGTGTTGTAAATCGATAGGCGGCCTATTGCCAAGGTGAGTTGTGGTAATCAGGTTAATTAATCGGAATCGGTCATAAGTCAATCTGTCAATTTTTTGTTTTAAGCAATCTAATAATAATATTAATGAATTAAAATTCAATTTTGAAGTATTCGAAGCATTGAATTTTTAACAATTTTGTTGGAGTTATTAAACATATATCTTGGATGCTAAGAACAGTTACATTTATATTTGAGTATTTATGAACATGTTGTATGTATAATTCTGAAATTTATATACGGAAAATTCCAAACCCTACTTAAGCCGATTAATCACTACTCCCCGGCATAGGCAGATTAGTCGCTACTCCGTGGCCAGCTGCTTGACTACTGCCTAGCGAGTTTTGCAACATTGATAAGCCCTGGGTTTAAGGTGACAAGACACAACCAGAAAGAACTTCAATAAAAGTTTCTCTAGGTTTAATATGTGCTAGCTAGAACCTCTCCTACCAGCCTCTGGTAAGCAGTTCCTGAGTTCTTTCTATAAAATAATGTAACGTTTATGAGGCCAAACAACCTTATTTAAGAGTTCACTGTTCAAACAGTAAGAAAATGAAATTAAGGCAATGTAGACTGTGATGTGATCTAACCTGATGCTCCTTCGTAGCACCGGTGATAACAGATGACACATTAGGGTTTGCAGCGCACCATGCAATTGCAAGCTGAGACAAGGGCACATCTAGTTCATCTGCAATTGGTTTCAAGTTCTTAACTTTCTTCAGCACATCATCCACTAATGATCTACTTGCCAGATTCTGCAAAGGAAGCATCGAATTTGATTGTACAAAGTTCATTTATATTTTGTGGTATCGTGATGCAAATTTGATGATGTATGCTATGTAGTATACGTAAAGACAAAATATCATGTATTGAAGTGTTCACTCCCACAAAACCCTCCTGCAGCAAGTTCATATAGGGGAACTGGAAAGTGTGTGCGGATTTCTCAAGTGTCTAAATACCCTTCAATCATAACAAAGTTACAGCATACTGTAGACTCCAATTGAAGTCATCAACTTTTAGAATGATGACAAATGGTTAAGTAGTTGCAAATTCCAAATTACCTGTAAATGGAATTTCACGATTCACATGAAAGTATAAATTCTCCCCAAATTGGATATTGTTAAGAGATTTCTGGAACAGGGGAATTTAGTTAGTGGATGTTTGGAATGAAATGGAATTATATGAGATTTACATGTATTTTTGTTATGTGATGAGAACATTTTCTCAATCAGAGGGAGTAGAAATTGAGTTTAGTATATTTCTCTCCTTTCTTTCTTAAAATGGAAAGAATAAAAACAATGGAAATGAAATGGAGATTTTATAGTTTTTCCTTCATTTTTTATGTAAACCTCTATTGAAAAAGCTTATAAATTTCAGTTCATTCCATTCCACCATACTAAACGTCCGGTAAGTAGCTGATAAGAATGTGTAGAGTTATCACGAATCACTGTAGAATACAAATACATGTATACATAACTAGCAGGCAAGGAAAATGTTAGTTATCTAGCTTAGTTTATCGCCATTCTAAGAAAATCAAGGGCATGATTTGTGAATTACACGACCAATGAACATGGAAAATATGATATTGCATATATTTGAAATGTCAAAATGGGGACCATTAATGGGCTGATTAGTTGCATATACTAAAATATATTTGTTCATGTCTATGGCATGAATGCATGATCAAGCAAGCTCAAACTTAGTTATCATTGGTATCTCTTTCTTTCTAGCTTGTGCAATTTCTTCAAATTGATTGATTTCTATTAGTTAGAACCTAGAATAATACATAATATTCAGATGCAAGGTACTTTCTTAGTTAAAGCAGATCCGAAAAGACCAAAAACGAATGCCATTGCCACAAAATATGCAAAAACCAATGACAGTAAACTTCAAGTAACCAAGTAGTTTTGATCGGATATGCAAGATTCACCTTGTAGTTCTCCAATGCAAACCTACTATCAGCAGGAACTCCAGAATTGTATTTTCCAGTCAGAACTCCAGATGCAAGTGGACTCCAGGTCGTAAGCCCGATCCCATAGTTATTGTACAGAGGAAGATATTCATTCTCAACCTGCAAGATGCCACAACCATAAACCATAATTGCGTAAAGGATCCAGAATAAACATCAACACTAATTTTAGATAAATAAAATTTACAAAAACAATCAATTAGGATATAAGTTGTTCATATAGCAGTCAGCAGACCCTCTTAACTAAACATCAACATTCTGGATTGCTGCATCATCAATAGAACAGTATAACTAATACTATTTCCCAATTCAAGTAATCAAAAATCTCAACGAATAACCATCAGGGCTTGCCCTGGTGGCCACCACCAAAGGTGGGGAGGCTTGCCTCTAGGAGAGGTCACGGGTTCAATCCCTGACATTGGTGAATCTAATCTAACTTTGGGTGTAATACTAACAACTACCTAGCCTTTCAAAAAAAAAAAAATCTCAACGAATCAAGAGTATTACGAACTGAATTAAGATACATCGATTACGATTTTAGTTCGTATACCTTATGCCTAGCGAACATATTATATTCAGGCTGTTCAACGATCGGTCCGACGAGATCTAACCGCTTTGCAATCTCACAAGCCTCCGTGATCTGCTGCGCCGACCACTCACTTGTCCCCCAATAAAACGCCCAACCTTTATTAATCACAAAGTTCATAGCCCTAACCGTTTCCTCAATCGGCGTACACGAATCCGGCCTGTGACAATAAATCAAATCAACATACTCCATATCCAGTCGTTTCAACGACGCTTTCGTCCCCTCAACAATGTGTTTCCTGGACAAACCTTTATCATTAGGACCAGGACCTCCCCAGAATATCTTCGTAGACACAACGATATCAGATCGTTTCCAACCGAGCTCCCTGATGGCTTGGCCCATGATCTCTTCAGCACGGCCATTAGCATACACCTCGGCATTGTCAAAGAAGTTGACACCATTGTCACGGCAGCACTGGAGTAGGGATTTTGCTTCTTTGACGTCAATTTGGTTGCCGAAAGTAACCCAAGCTCCATAGGATAGCTGTGATACCTTCAATCCAGATCGACCGAGGAGCTTGTATTGCATTTTCGTTCCGGACATCGTCTCACTTTTGTTCAGATCAAGATTCTGTGAGACGGACGATTGACAGCCGATCTGTGTGTGTGGAGTGAAGAAGAAGATTCTGGCAAAAGATGCTGGTCGGAGGAGTACTTGGACGTCGAGACAGAAAACTTTAATGAAATTGCAAACATCGTCCATCTGTTATTGCAAGAGTTAATTGCATAGATGGTCATTTAACTATCTCTAAGTCGTTCTTTTCTTGAAAACGTTACAATTTGAGTGTTTTATGTACCGAAAAGTTACAATTAATGTCATTTTTAACAGAATCCGTTAAATGTCTATGTTAAGTCAATGACAATTTCGTCTTTTTAGGAATAAAGGACATTTTTTTACAATTTTTCTTATTATTTCCATTATTATTATGTTTATTCGTATTTATTATGATTTTTTTAATCAAATTTATTCACAATTATGATTTAATATGTTTTTACTTAATTATCTATGAATATATATTAAAACATATTGAAGGTATTATTCAAACATTCAAGATGTTCATGATCGTTCTTCATTGTTCTTCAGGAACCACCATCGGCCACCACCGTCGAACCAAGAAACAAGAACCGATTCCCATTCGATTTCAAGATAGAACAAAAACCAATCATATTGAAAACAAAATCAATCTAAAACAAAGAACATAAACCCTAACCGAGAAAGAGAGACACAGATAGAACGAATCTAAAAATGAAAACCCTAAATCGAATTTGAGAGAGAACATAAACCTTAACCAAGAAATATTAACACAAACACGAAACCGAAATCTAAAAATCAAACCCAAACGAGAAATCAATTCAGGAACACACTCAGAAATCAATTCTAAAAATAAACCTTAACCAAGAAATATCAACAACAAAACAACGAAATAGATTATAAAACAAACTCAGAAATCAATAAAGGAACACAAAACAAAGCGTTTGATTTGAGTGAACCATGAAATCGAAACCCAAACCGGAATTAATAACATAAAATGAAGGTTTTGATTGTGAGAAAACCTTATAGTCGAAACCCTACCCAGATTCAAGAACACATAATGAAGGTTCCGATTTCAAGAACACAAAACAAAAGTATTGAAACCCTAACCTTATTCAAGAACCCTGGAAATCCTTACTTGGTGGAGAGAGTAAAACCAAGAAAGCAGTGGTGGAGGCGGTAGAGCGGCCGAGAGTGCAGATAAGGGAGGTGGCGGCAGCGGAGCGTGTTAGGAAGGGGGAGGCGACGGCTTGGCTTCACAGGCGGCGGCGGAGCGTATTAGGAAAAGGGGAGGCGACGGTTTGGCTTCACAGGCGGCGGCGGAGGCGACGGGGGAGGCGACAACTTGACTTTACCGGTGGCAGAGGAACACATAGATCTCTACAGGTTTAGCTTCTTCTCAAAGCACGTATGTTTTCTTTTCTAAAACATATAATAATAATAATATTAATAATAATAATATTATTATTATTAATAATAATAGTATTAATAATAATGAAAATGATAATAATAAGAACAAATTGCATAAAAGGTCCTTTATTCCTAAAAAGACTAAAATGCAGTTGACTTAACAGAGATATTTAACGGATTCTGTTAGAAAGAACCTTAATTGCAACTTTTCAGTACATAAAACACCCAAATTGCAACGTTTTCGAAAAAAGGACGATAACTGCAATTTGAGGATAGTTAAAGGACCATCTATGCAATTAACTCTTATTATTATTTATACTTTCGTCCCTCAATATTTTCAAAACTATAATTTCAGATCAAAACTTAAACTAGCGTGCTTACTTAACCTAACCTAACATTAAGGTGAATATTTTAGCCCATTAGACAAATGAACTGTTCTCGTTCAAATTTATTCGTACTAAAAAAGATGTGTTAATGCATATTATATATATATTTCTAATATAATTTTCGAAAATAGTATATTCAGAACACACGTACTTTTTAGTTTTGATTCAAAATTTACATTTTTGTTCACAAAGGTGGATGGAACCCCTGAAACTTGGTTAATAGTAACTTAATATTTGTATTTGCATTTTTAAGTTAATATTACATTAGATTTGTTAATTTAGGTTACCATTTAGTAATTGTATCTTGGATTCAGGGGTGACAATTTTGACCCAATGGGTTAAACTGGCCGAACAGTTTAATGCACTCATTGTAAAATACTAAGTGTAACGCCCGTAAATTTCGGTAAATTCATTTCTGCTATTTTATATTCAATCAAAAAATAAAGATATTTATAAAAATCAAAATTAGGCAATTCCGTCATCATATTTGGAAAGAACGCGAAAAATCGAGAAGAATGGCTATAATATCAAATATTTCATTTTTTAGGATATCGGGTGCAAATACTGACAGTTTACGAAATTGACAGTGAGGGGGAAAAAGAGAGCAGACAGAGACAGAGCACGTCTCCTTCCCCACTCCCTGCATTCCCTCTCCCTCTCCCTCACCTCTACTCTTCTTCCTCCATACTTGAAGTTTTTTTTTATTCCAAAAACCATTCCCTTTTACTTGTATTTACAATAATCAATCATCACATTTCTTCTATAAATAAAGTCTCCTTCATCCTTCAAAAATCCAGAGATAATTTCATCACTTAGAGTTTGTTGAAGGAGGTGTTGTTGATCTTGTGAATTTCCACCAAGAACTCTTCTTCAAGGAAGGCTTCAATTAGTGGTATTCTTTTCTAAAATTCGTATTTGAATATTGGTGTATGTGTGAAATCCGATTTTGAGCATCAAAGTGTGTTTACAATCATCTACAATGTCTAATTTTTGTGTTTATTGTCTTCATCTTCTTCATTTTTCTTGAAAAGCTACAAAACACCATTAATGGTGAAATCTTCAAAACATGATTTAAAACCTTGAAATTGTTAAACGATGTTAGAATTATGTTTATAAACTTGTTTGTAAAGTTATCTCGTGATTTCAAACGGAAATTTGAAGTTTATAGCAAAGATTTGATAATTTTATAAAATTTGTGTTCTTGAGGAAAAAAGAAATGAAAGAGAGAATTAAATGGTGAATTTGATGTTTATGTGTGAGTGTTTTTATGTTTAAATGTTGTAAGGATGTTTTGGGTTGTTTTGGTAAGGCATATATATATTTGATAAGTGTTAAAAGTTGGTTTTGAAGTTAAAAACGTCAAAAAATAGCTTCTGTTCGACATCCTGGAAAATGGGTGAGCTGCACTAGTCGTGATCACGACCAGGTGTAGTGGTCACGACCTAAGGTAGTGGTCACGACATGCGTAGTGCTCATGACCTTCTGTAGTGATCATGACCCAGCAGAAAAGACTACATCTTTCCATTTCAGTGTAGTGGTCTTCATACTAGGCTCTGTCATGGTCATGACACCCTGGTAATGATCACTACCCCGGTCTAGATAACAAAGCCTAGATCTTATAACAAAGTTAGAAAGTTTGATAGTAGACCGTCATTTTATGATTCCAGGTTTGAAAGTATAAATCGGTGACGCGTATCAGTTGATTAGTGGCTAGACGTCTTGGGCTTGTGTGGACTTTTGACCTCAATAACATCGTGACTAACAATGTTGTGAATTCATAACTTTGCATATACTTGTTAATTGATATCATCAAAATTACTTGTTAATCCCGTTCTCTTATTATAAGTTTCACAAGCAACCTTATATGATTCATATGATTCACTCTTATGTTTATTCGTGGGGTGCCGTCCCTTTCCACATACATGCATGATATGGTATATACTGACTATGATGCTACTCCGTGTGGCAAAACAGATATTGTAGGGAGTGCCGTCTCCTTCAAATATTGATTGGGAGTGTCGTCCTTCTACGGATATACACAGGTTGGGCGCCGTTCCCCATTTACGACTCTCGGGAGTGTCGTCTCCCTTCTTTTACATGTACTTTCAGTTATTACACATATGCACTGTATGCTTTCACCTTGTTACTCGCTAGGCTGTGAGCTTACCCCGTTTGGGGAATTACTTTTCAGGTGGAGACAAAGGTAAAGGTCTGATGGGCTAAATTATCATTAGCTAGAAGGATGCTTAAAGTTGCGGATTTTTGTAGAAGACTTATCTACATTAGTGCCACCTTATGATGTTTTGGGTCGGGTAGACTATTTGATCAATAGTTGGCATGTAATGTACTAGTATATTGACTTATGTTGTATTCCGCTTGACTTGACATTTGACTTTGAATGAATATTTAATTACTATCGACGAAAAGTTTTAAATTATCCCGTATTTTTGGAAGTAATAACTTTACGAATCCTGTATTTGTCCTCAATAGATTAGGACGGGTGTTTCAATATGGTATCAGAGCAATGGTTTAAGTGAATTAAGCAGCCTTTAGGTGCTTAGTCTTAAACCTAGGAACTGCATGATCACTATTTGCCTAGGCAATGATATATACGGGATAAGACCTTAAGTAGACTTTAGGATGGGTAAGGGTAAGATAAGATTTATATATATACATATGTTCCGCAATCTTCAATATTATCTTAACTTTTTATCCATCAATGAATCGTCATTTCCATCTGTAATCTTAAACCCCTAAAATTCATAATCATGGCTGAAGAAGATAGTCAGAGTGGCGTCAACAAGAACGCAGACAACGATGATCAAGTGATAGTGGAATCCGAGGACATCGAGAATACCGACTCAGTCCGCGAGACTGAATCTGAGGATGAGGCTAACCCGATAACAGCTCAGGAAAGCCGAATCATGAAGCGTGTGACACGATATGTCAGACACGCGATGGCTGAGACTAGTATGGAGATGCAGCGAGGTTTCCAGGAGATTAGAGATTTGATTGCTGCTTCCGGGTCTGGTGCCGGAGATAATGGATTTCAGAATCGCACGGGTGGCGAACGAGTTGTGATGGAGCCTCGAGCTAGATGTGTGGAGCACGCTACATTCAAATACTTTAAGGGATGCAGAGCTATAGAGTTTGAAGGCGATCCGGAGCCGGTCAAGGCTCTTGAGTGGATCGAGCAGGTCGAGAAAGCTTTTCGGCTGAGCCACACAGCTGAAATCGACCAGGTCGAGTATGCCGCTGGATTGCTAGTAGGACAAGCAGACACGTGGTGGAAGAATGTAGAGAGTGTAGCTGGCACTGATTTGATCAGGATGATGACTTGGGCCCAGTTTACCAAAAGGTTTCAGGAGCAGTACTGTCCGGTAGATTTGGTTAAACAGATTGAGCGAGAATTCTTGTTTCTGGAGCAAGGAGAGATGACGGTCTCCCAATATGAGGCTTCGTTCAGGGAAAAGTCAAAGTTCGCTAAGAGGTACATCACTGAGGAAACACAAAGAGTAGATCGGTTTGTAGACGGACTCCGAAAGGAGATCCGTGAGTTCGTGATTCTACATAAGTTTCTCACATTGGAGGAGGCATCACTGTGATTCTACATAAGTTTCTCACATACGCATATATGTTTTGAATAAAACGTTTATATGTTTCGTTACATATGTTTCGAAACCTATATAATGAAATATACAAACCAAAATGTATAGAAAGAAATATACAAATCAAAACGTTAAAAATTATAATTAAATCGATAGGTATTAACGTGACTATTTACGCAAAAACAAATTAAATGCTAAGTTTATATTTTTTTTTAAAAAATTTATAATTAAATTGTAACGTATTAAAATAAAAAAATATTTAAATCAAAACGAATCAAGTGGTCAAGTCGACACTCGACATAGTTTTGTTAAAATATACAATTAACTCAGAACGTATTGATGTAACTAAGTATTTAAAATAGAATAAATAAAATATTAAGTTTAATTGAATCATATTAATGTAGCAAAATATGTAAATCAAAACCAAGAAAAGACAAATTTTAATTCGAAATGTATTAATGTAACAAAATATCTCATTGAAAACAAATAAAATCCTAGATTTATATATTTTTAGTAAAAGTATAATTAAATTAAAATATGTTAACACAATGAAATTGTTAGTTACTAACGTATAATAATATAAAAAGCTATAAACATGTTTAAAAAAATGAAATGTAAAATAAATAAATTGAATATATACAAGAGAATTAAAATAAACTAATAAAATAAAATAATTAAATCATATTTTATTAAATTAACATTTAAAATTCAGAAACAAAAACAAAAAATAATGAAAATACTAGAGGGACCACAATTGAATTTGAGAATAAGAGTAAAATCGTCATTTAGAAAAATTCAATAGATGGAGGGACCAATTCTGCAAGTAAATAGTGTTTTGAGGGACCATTTTTGTAATTTTTAAACACCAGTGACCATTTCCATAATTTTGAGCAAACCATAGGGACCATTTCTGTAATTTACTCTTATTATTTTATTATCATCATCATAAATTACAGAAATGGTCCTCGTGGTTTGTCTAAAATTATGGAAATGATCCCTCAACTTTCAAAATTGCATAAATGGTCACTAACTTAACAGTTACTTTCGTTTTTGGTCCCCATCCGTTAGTGTACCGTTAAACTTTTTAAAATGACATTTTTACCCTTTTAAGTTTGGTCCCTCAGGTTTGCAATTAATTGCATGTATGGTCCTTGATGATAAATGATTTTTGTTTTATTATTAATTTTCCTTTATTATTCCATTACATTTTTAATAACATTATTAATTTTCAAATTATTATTTTAATCAATTTCTATTAAATTTAAGTATATAAATACTTTAATTTTAAGTACATATTAATCATTTTTTTTTATTAATTTTAAGTATATATCGTTTATATTTGTATGTGTATTTTATATTACAAACACTTTCTGATTGTGAAAAATTGATTTGTTAAAATATTATTGTAGTTGTTGTTTAAAATTCGATTTTATCATAGATTAATGTTAGATGTAAAAAGCTCTTGGATTTTCAGATAATATTTTTTTTATTTGAATTTTGTAATATTTATGTTTGGACATCGATTTCAATAATTTTGGTATTTTCGATAAAAAGACGTGAGTGTTTTTTTCTAAATTTATTAGATTTGTAAAGGGGTATCGACTTTACTAGCTTTGTGTTGATTTCTAAATGATTTGTGAATTGAATTTCATCTTGTTATGTTTTAAGCCCTTGATGTCAAGATTCATGGTTTCCGATGGAGTTCATAATAACACATTGTTCTTTTCATTCGGAAAATTAAAAATCCAATTGCTTGTCATTTTCTTGTAACAAAAAATTGAAATCCAATTGGTTCATCACTTTTAAATATATGGTGTTTGCTAGGTTGAGCAAAAACCAAACTGAAAAAGAAAAAACAAGCTTGGAAACCGAATCGGTTTTTAAAATTAAACTAAATTTTAAAATACAAGTTTATACCTTATACTGACAGTGTGTAAAAATCAACCACCATTTAAAATTAAATTAAATTTCACTGTCAGTATGAGTTATAAACTTGTATTTTAAAATTTAATTTAATTTTAAAAATTGATTCGGTTTCCAAGCTTGTTTTTCATTTTCATTTTTGTTTTTTCAGTTTGGTTTTTGCTCAACCTAGCAAACACCATATATTTAAAAGTGACGAACCAATTGGATTTTCAATTTTTTGTTACAAGAAAATGACAAGCAATTGGATTTTTAATTTTCCGAATGAAAAGAATAATGTGTTATTATGAACTTCATCGAAAACCATGAATCTTGACATCGAGGGTGAAACACCCATACAACAATAATACATATTTCAGTATAATTAACAATAGATTATACATCAATACTTGCGGAATTAGGGTAGAATTAAAACTTTTGCAACTAATGCATCATAAGTGATGTATCCGAATGACAACTATTGAATCTACAAGGTTACAGGTCATGATCCTGCAAACGAATAGTCAAGGCCAAGAGGTCGACTAACCCAAACCCAACACAATCACCAAAGCATACCGTTAGTCTCGAGTCTACACTCTGAATAATGAGGAAGAATATAAACTTCCCGCTCGATAGCTCAAACCTGCAAAAGGTTAACAACTAAAGGGGTAAACAACAAAAGTTGTTTAGTGAATTCTAAGATTAATATAAATAACAATTACATGATAACCATGTATATCCAACACATAATTTCTATTATCTAAAGATATAGGGGCCAAGGATGGCCAATGCCAAGCTAGAATGGGATCACCTCATCCTCGTTGAGGACTATCGGCGTCCCACATCAATTATTTGCCTATTCGAATTCACAACAAGATGACTCATCTCACTACGAACTATTAGCATTCACGACATTTATCAATGCCACATATTCCACCGTCACCGCCCGGCCTAGCCGAGTCAAGGTGAGGACCAACTCAACTCTTGGAATCCACCACACCGCTAGACATAGTCGAGCCAAAGTGGGGATTCCAACGCGTGTCATAGTAGCACGTTGTAACGCTTTTACAAAGATGCCTTACCAAATCGGCACGTTACATTACCACAGTACGTACTACTAATGACTCCAATCCAAAGGTGAGAACAAACATGCTTGCGGCCCAACGTGTCATAATCATCGCCACGAAGGCGGCCCGTTGCCGTCCTCACATGATGTCAGCACCGCCACTAGGATATAACTCATGCTTGCAGCCCAACGTGTCATAATCATCGCCCGCAGGCGGCCCGTTGCTGTCCTCACACGAGATAATCCCATCCAAATCCAAATACCACATACCCCATGGTCGTCTAGGGTTCCCTGTCAAAGTCGGGAGTGGTATTGCCTCTAGCAAGTACGAGGTTGTCCCTAGCAAGTACGAGACTGTCCCTAGCAAGTACGGGACTTCCGACAGTGCAAGTACGTCGGCATCCGGCACCCAAAGGGCCAGGAATGATCCATGGACAAACAAGGGGTTCAAAACGCATTCCACAACAAGTTAGGGTTCAAGAGGACTCATGAGAGTCTATAATGGTCCATAAGACCAATTAAGGAAACCACCCATGTGGATCTACTAACCGTTCTTCAATAATGGTTCTAACATATCATCGGGCTCGTTTGACATTACTAATAAGCCTACCGGTTAAATAGTCCTTTATGCCAAAATCATAATCAATTAGATTTCCACGAATGCGACCCAATATACAACTTAAAGGGTCATGCATTTATCCCAACTATTATCAATCAATCACAAAAGTGAATAGTCCATCCTACTAGGTTAACCAACACGAATTGTCATCTTCCAATCATTGTTATCCATACAAATAAGTAGTTAAGCATACTATATGAGATGCACGACAAACCAATCCACAACACTATCAACTAGCATGGCAATTCATTTTCAATTCATGATGCATGACAACATGTTCAATAAGGCTACAATGAATCCATCTATAACATGTGAATATGCATGATCAAGTAACATGTTATCATCAAAGACATAAACAACAATTAACATGAAATCATTCATCTACATTAGTCCTAGAACTCACAGTGATTGGTTAAGAAGATTCCAAAGCCTTCCAATAAAACCACAATAGCCCGGAGAATGGCTAAAACTTGCAATCAAGCTCATTTCGACTCAAATTACCTAGAAGCATTCATAACGCATATACGTAAGTCCCCGAACACAAGATAAGCCCCTAAGAGTGGGCTAAGGGTATTGGGTGATCAAACCGAAAGTACTAAGTTCATATGAGGCCTTAGGAGTTCCGGACTCGATCCAAGACCCTCAAACCCTTTAAACACCTAATTTAGAGGTGCAACGAACGTATAAGACCCAATCATCGACCCCCAACCAAGCAAAATCCATTTTTGGTCCAGAAACATGGTCATGGCGCGACCAAGAGGTTAGTCGCGCCGCTACCCACCACCTGGACAGCTTCCAGCTCATTTTTTAGTCAAAAATGCACACCAAACTCCCAAAACTCCCATAAACGTTTTCGTAACTTTGGAGGGACTTTACCAACAATATTAATAGTATATTAAGGTCACTTTAACATCTCTAAACATATTAGAATGATTTCATAACATTCCATGATTCCATGGAGCTCATACGGACTCCAAACGAGTCCGAAAATGACCGAAAACTCCAACCGGCAACACAAAGCTCCAATTGAGCTTGAATTCAATTCTAATCAATTCCATAGCAATTTTTGACATATTTAGGCTATGTTTAGACATTCATAATATATTCAAACATTAAACCCAAACCAACAATGATTAAGGACTCATTGTGGCATTTCACCGAACACTTGGCGTGCGGTTTCGACTTAAAACACCAACTTGAGCATTTGCTCGATTTTAACCCCAACCAATACTTGAAATCAATAATATAACATCTTTAGACCATTTTACACCCTTCACACACATTTAAATCATGAAAGACCATTCATTCATTCGTATGAACTCTTTTGAGTTCACAAATGGGTTAAAACCCAAATCACCACTTTAAAGCTCCAAATGAGCATCTATTAACTTCCATTCGATTCCATATTAATATTTAACATATACAAATCAAGATTTTAGCATATTTATCCTACTAAAATATCAAACTCAAATCCATAACCCATTAAAGCTCATTTGAGCCCTAGATTGGGTTCCAATCAAAACTAACTCAAACTACCAATGTAATTACATATTATGGCTCCATTTTGATCATAAAACAACATACTAAAAGATTGGAGCCTTTAATAAACATTTCAACATAAACCCATTTAGGGTTTCATCTCCAAAAATGGAGGAAATGAAAGTAAATGAAGAAGAAGAACAAAGGAGGTGTTTATACCTTCTATAATCAACGAAATGAGCAAAATTTTAGCTTCAAAACACTTCAATCTTCAAAATCTATTCACACCTCTACTCTCTTTTCTCTCTTTCTCTCAAAAGAACAAGAACACACACACCATTGTGTGTGTGTTGGACGGCCTCAAGGGGGAGAAAAAGGGGGAGTTTTGGCCTTTGGCCAACTCCACCCTCCTACTTTCAATAGATTTCCAAATCACACCTCACCTACATTCTTTCATTCAATAAAAATGCAACTATAATTTCCATTGTTTGAGAAATATAACAACTTCAATATTCAAGTCTCAAAAATAGCATAATGAAATAATACTCGACAATTATCTCATAATAATGCTTTTAGGTTCACAATTAAAACTGTTCCATAAAGTTGGTTACCTCTTTAGTCAATCTTACTATTATTTCCAATTAATAATAAATAATCCCAAAATTATATTAACACAACATTATTAGGTATATAATTACATCTTAATTATTTGGGGTGTTACAGAGGGCTTAAAACACAACAAGATGAAATTCAATTCACAAATCATTTAAAAAATCAATCACAAAGCTAGTAAAGTCGATACCCCTTTACAAATCTAATAAATTTAGAAAAAAACACTCATATTTTTTTTATCGAAATTACCCAAACTTATTGATATCGATGTCCAAACATAAATATTACAAAATTCAAATAAAAAAATATTAGCTGAAAATCCAATACCTTTTTACATTTAACATTAATCTATGATACAATCGAATTTGAAACAACAATAACTACAATAATATTATTATTATGAGAATAACAAATCAATTTTTCACAATCAAAAATTGTTTGTAATATAAAATACACATACAAATATAAACGATATATACTTAAAATTAATAAAAAAAATCGATTAATATGTACTTAAAATTAAAGTATTTATATACTTAAATTTAATAGAAATTGATTAAAATAATAATTTGAAAATAAATAATGTTATTAAAAATGTAATGGAATAATAAAGAAAAATTAATAATAAAACAAAAGTTATTTATCATCAAGGACCATACATGCAATTAATTGCAAACATGAGGGACCAAACTCAAAAGGATAAAAATGTCATTTTAAAAAGTTTAACGGTACACTAACGGATGAGGGACCAAAAACGAAAGTTAACCGTTAAGTTAGGTACCATTTATGCAACTTTGAAAGTTGAGGGATCATTTCCATAATTTTAGACAAGCCACGAGGACCATTTCTGTAATTTACTCTAATTATAATAATAACTAATATTATTTTTATTATTAATTTAACTTTTTACGTATTAATTTATTTGTTTATTTAGTTTCCTATATTTTAATATATTTTATAATTTAAATTACAAACTTATTTATTTCTTTTATTATAAACAATAGTATCAAATTATAATCCATTTCTTTTTTAGCTTTTTCAAATGAAAAAATACAAACATTTTATATTGTTGTCTTCCAAACCAAACAATTTTGAACCTGCTTTTATTTGTTTTTACAAACGAAAAAAAGTTACTTACCACTCATGTTTTAAGTTTTTTCAATTTTTAAACGTAAAAAGCTACGAAAACCAATCCGTTTTTTATTTTTTTCTGAACCAAAAGATTCAATTCTGATTTTTTGTTTTGGTAAACGAAAATAAATACAAACAATTCTGTAATTAGTTTTTGCGAACGAAAAAACTACGAATAATTCTAATTTTCAGTTTTTCTAAACAAAAAAAATATTTTATTTTTCTAGTTTTTCGAACCAAACCATTACCTTTTATTTTTTTGTCCGAACGAAAAACTACGAACCATTACTCTTTTTTAAAGTTTTTCAAAAAATGAAATAGTGTGTAGTCTTTTTGTTCGGAAAAACTAAAAAAATGGAATCTTGTAGTTTTTGACAATTGGAAAAAGTTAAAAACGTAATGACTAGACTAACATAAAAATCTAACAAAAAAATAGACTATTTCATTTTTTGAAAATCGTATTTTTTACGTTTGGAAAGAGCTAAAAATCAAAATGAGTATATTTTTTTGTTCGATTTTTATGTTATTCTAATCATTACGTTATTTATTTTTTCAAATCGTAAAAAATACAAACCATTTCATTTTTCTTTTAGTTTTTCGAACAAAAAGGCTACACACTATTTCATTTTTTTGAAAAAAAACTTTAAAAAGAGTAATGGTTCGTAGTTTTTCGTTCGAAAAAAAAAACATAAAAAAGTAATGGTTTAGTTCGAAAAAACTATAATAATAAAATGATTTTTTTTTTGTTTGGAAAAACTGAAAATCACAATTATTCATAGTGTTTTCATTCGCAAACACTAATAACAAAATTGTTTGTATTTATTTCGTTTTCCAAAACAAAAAATTAGAATGAGTTGAATCTTTTGCTGCAGGAAAAAAAATAAAAAACAGATTGGTTTTCGTAGCTTTTTACGTTTAGAATTGAAACACACATACAACTAATACGAGTATTTCGATACCATTATACATTAGTTTACACAGAGTACTTACGGAAATACAGTCAAATTAAAACTTTTAATACTTTAATAATCATCAACGTGATTCCAAACACTTTGCATGTAACACAACAGAGTGTTGGAAATCACGGAGTAATGTAATTGGGGTCACAATGTTAAATCATCAGTTTGATTACAAACGAATTAATAATCATTAACTAATTCGCGTAAGTTCAAAATGGAAGTCTGCTACTCCCACCCCAATCATCAACAAAATATGGAGCTCTTATCCGTGCTCCAACCAATGTCTAACAGTTTAGGCCAGTCGGGCCTTTGCCCTTAACAGCACCTGAAAGGAAATATCAACTAACGGGTAAACAACAAAGTTGTTTAGTGAGTTTATAGATTAAAGTACCATGCGATATATGAATGGTGTCATGCAATGCCATGAATTTAACTAATAATATCAGGAGGCCAACTAATGACTAATAAGCTACCACATTGCGAATTGTGAATGGTCAAATAATTCTTGTGAATGATCAAATAAGTGTTGAAAAATTGTGAATGGTCAAATAATTCTTGTGAATGATCAAATAAGTGTTGAAAAATTGTGAATGGTCAAATAATTATTGTGAATGATCAAATAAGTATTGTGAATGATAAATTAAATGGTGTGAATGATCAGTTTATAAGTATTGTGAATGATAAAAAAAGTATTGTGAATGATCAAATAAGTATTGTGAATGATCAAATAAGTATTGTAAATGATCAAATACGTGTAGAAAAATTATATATGGTCAAATAACTCTTGTGAATGATCAAAAAATTATTATGAATGATCAAATAAGTGTTGTGAATGATCAAACAAGTGTTAAAAATTATGAATGGTGAAATAAGTGTTATGAATGATCAAATAAGTGTTATGAATAAATATTGTGAATGATCAAATACGTGTTGTAAATGATCAAATAAGTATAGAAGAATTATAAATAGTCAAATAACTCTTGTGAATAATCAAATAATCATTGCGAATGATCAAATAAGTGTTGTGAATGACCATGAATTGACACATGGCATTTAAGTTTTAAAAAAAATAACAAATAATATTTAAACTATATGTTAAATCTAATATAATCTAATTTTCGATACAAATCAAATCCAATTAAATCTAATTCTCTAATAACTTGTCAATTGTTATATATTAAAATTTTTAAAGAATATAATAAAAAAATGATTTATATATACACACAAACACACACACATCTAGAAACAATAAAAATTAATAGATTATGATAAATAATGACATCGTTCTTGTATACTTTTGTTGTAAAAAATAATATTTCTATCTTTAAATTTAGTTTATTATAATTTATATAAACAATAATATATTAAAAATATTTGCGTAATACGCTGTTATATAAACTAGTACTCAAATAATTTATTAAATCTTTTTAATTGAATTTTGAATATAAGTTCAATATTTAAAAATCTTTATAATTATATATTAATACTTAATGACTTTTATACCCTCTTTGTATTTTTAACTTCATTCCATAATTGATACGACACTTGTTGTTCTACTCCCGTTGCTAGTCGGTGACAACTGACAAAACTCATGCGACAACGTGAAACTAAAAATCAAATGTTCAGGTACATGTAGGGTTGGCAAAAAAAAATCGAACCCGATGGGGAAAACCAAAAACCGATCTAATAGGGGCGGGTTTCCCCGAACCCGATTAAGTTAAACGGGGGATGGAGACGGGTATGGTATTGATAATACCCTCCCCATATACCCGATTACGTAACCCTTTTAAATTCTCGAATACTCCGATTACTTTTTTAATATCAACATGCTATTTATATTGTGTATATATTATATATGAAAGATGAATATTTTTATCTATTTTATATGTTATGCATAAAAATGAAATGATTATGTATAATTTAAAGAACTTATTTATTTATATATAATTTATTAAAAGAATTTTTTTTCGTTATCATTTGATAGAGATACGAATTTAATTTAATACTAGTTTATAAACCCATGTATAACATGGGTATACATTTAAAAATATAATTTCATTAATCTTGTAGGATAATTTTTAAATATATTTTATCAAATTTATAATATCTATTTATATAATACAATAAATGTAACATCCGTCATTTCGACCTGGTACGTGGAATTATTTTAGTGGATGAATAATTTATTAATATCGGGTTGGTCCAATTATATCCCGTTTCGTGGATTGATAAGTGTCGGGATTGGGGCTTGCGTGTCATCGGGTTATAATTTTAATGAACGGATTATGTTTTTGGGATCATGGATTAAATGGGTTAAATGGGCATAAATGTTGAAAATGTGATATCGGGTTCGGGTTAATGGGTTCGGGACCGGCTGAAATAGAACGTATATATGTGCATGCCTTCATTTCACCCTTATCCACTTGATTAAACCCTAAAAAGTGTTGTGTGTGTATTGTGTGAAAAGCTCCAGGAGAATTAGGTCTTCAAATTCAGAATTGAGTGCTATAAACCTTGGATTGATCTTCATCTTCTCCTCTTGTGTTCTTGAAGGCCATTGAGGTAAGAAGCTTTGGTTCCAAGAGCTTAATTTGTGTTGTATATTGAAAATTGATGGGAAATCTTTGTATAGTTGTTATGTGATGATATGTACTGCTTCTATGTGCTTAATTGGGCTGAGAATCGAAGTTAGAAGGGGGTTTAACCTTCTGGGCAGAGCTGAAAATCGCTGTGCAGGAACAGGGGTTTCGCGGTGTCGCGGCTCGACCACCAGAGTCCCCGCGGCGCGACCGGGCCTGCAGTGAAAATCCGAAGCTGAGTCTTATTTAGGGGTTTTGGGTCGAATTGCGTCGGGTTCCTTCGGGTTTGCTCGGGATGGGTTTTGTTTGGGTTTAGGGTCTCGTTGGGATTGCTTTGAGTCGGGTTTGGGATACTTATCGAGTTTCAGTTCCGTGGGGTTGTCAAATTCGAATTGAGTTCGGGTCAATGTGATTGTGTGATATGTGTTATTCAGGGATTGTGTTTAATTATTGGGTTATTCGTGTGACTACAGGGACTAGCGGACATCGGGCCGGATTCGATCAGGGTGCTCAGACTTCAGGGAATCAGTCAGGTGAGTACTCGAGACTTTTCTAAACGCGCGCCGTCTTTACGATTTTAGCTGTGTTGCTATCTTGTGCGTGTTATATATATGTGAGACAGGGACGTGAACCTCAGGTATATTCTATTCCTTATACGTGCTATGTATGAGACATGAGATCGGGTCTGGGGTCCGTGATGAGTTCCATACGGACGATAAGTCGCGAAGGGGAATTGCGCGGGTTGACTGTCCCTTACAGTCCTTGGGGCGTATATATACGGCAGGGCCTGTAGCCGGGTAGCTTCCGTGCTACAGGGTATTATCAACCATTGCTGTGTGCGATGTGTCCACCGGGGAAGGGTCCCCACAGGGCCAGTGTGTTATTCCGATCTCATACTTGTGTTTATATACCTGAGATGGGTGTTGGGCTACCGGGACAGGGATAGGGAATGTGTGCTATGTGCTTATGTGCAGTGTCAACCCTCGTATGCTCACGGGCTTTATAGCTCATGTATTGGAGTCTAACCTGTTCAGGGAATCAAAAAGGATCTCAGCCGCAGCCGAGGTAGATCCGAGATTGATTGAAGATCTGTAATAGCTTTGTATCTTGTATTGGACAGTTTGTAATAGTTGTTTTGGAAATTGTGTGTCCAGTGACCGGGATTATATGTTCTGTTAATCTGGGGTCGTGAATGTATTGACTGCGTTTGACGTATGTGTTAAAGTTTTAAATTAGTCGTAATCTGCATTATCTTATGACATATATTATAGATCCGTTGCGTTATTGCCACCTATGATATTGGGTTGACGTGGCATTTCTGGGATCGGGAGGGGTGTTACAGCATGGTATCAGAGCTTGTGGTTTGAAGCTTGAGTATCATTAGTGGATGCTTAACTTAGACCTTGTTCCGGTCCATGGGGGATCGTTTTGCGATTATATAGTGGATTAACCGACCTGGCTTAGTGTATAACGCTGGGTGATTTATCCCTTGTGCTTAATCGTTTTGTTTTGTGAAGACTATTATGGCAGATCAGGGAGAGGGTTCGGGCGCGGGTAAGCCGCCCAGTGACGAGTTCATCCGTAAATCCGAGCTGTTAGAAGTCCTTACCGAGTTTTACCGACAGCAGAAAGAGCAAGAAAGGGATCAGGGTCAGAGTTCAGGGCCGTTGATTCGGCATTACTGAGTACCTGGCATTGGGGGGCGAGCTTCGTTCAGCTTTCTCGGGCGGGGTGGGTCTTTTTAACTGATTTAAGATTTCTATCTATGACTAGGGGAGCGACCCCACCGCAGTTTTCGGGTGTGACGGTGACGCCGGGGGCGCCCCGCCCCAGGGCCGCCCATCGGCATGGGTGTTATGTATTGGGTCAGTGGGGGGTGGGGTGGGCTCGCCGGCGGGGGCGTTGTGCCTTGCGCCGGCACTCGCTGTGTGCGCGCCTGGCGCCTCATCGGCTCCCATGGCTGTGGCCTGCTTCCGTCCGCCGCTTTCATCTGGTGGGCCGGCCGCCCATTCGGGTGGCTCGCTTGCAACCCCCCTTATGCGCCCTGGCCGCGCCCGGCCGGCCGGTGTGCCGCCGGCCCCGTCCCCCATTCGCCCATGGGCGCGAGGGGGGGCGAGCCTTTTGCGGGGCGCCACCCGCTTCTTGCGGCGGTGGCCTGCGAGCGCCCATAGCCCCAGCGGCCGCCGTTGGGGGCGGGGGGCGCCCACCGCCCGGGGTCCGGGGCAGCCCATGTGCGGCCTGGGCGGGCCCATCGCCATGGGAGCTGGCGAGATATTTGGGGGCGAGAGATGCGTGGAGGCTGCGTTCCGAGTGGCCCATGTGGATCCTAGGGATATGGTCGGGTATGCAGCATATCAGTTACGGGGTGGAGCTTCGCAGTGGTGGAAATCGATTGAGTCATCGATGACTGAGTCCGCCGCTTATGCCATGACTTGGGAGCAGTTCAGGGCTATGTTTGAGCTCCAGTACATTTCGCAGGACGAGAGACGGGAGATGGAGCGCCGGTTTCTCCATTTGCAGCAGGGTAATATGACAGTCCAGCAGTATGTCAATCGGTTCAATGAATATTCACAGTTCGCGCCTCAGCATGTTGATACGGAGAGCCGTAAGGCTGATGCGTTTATTGATGGACTTCGATCAGATATTCGAGAGTTTGTGGGGCTGCACGATACCCCTAGCTTCGCCAGAGCTCTTGAGATGGCCCATATGAGGGAGCGGGAGATCCTAAAGCAGAGGGAGCAGCCCTCTTCTCAGAGACAGCGTACTGGGACAGCTGAGCAGCCGCGTTGTTTTCAGTGCGGCCAGCGGGGCCACGCCGCCTCAGTTTGTACAGTTCCCGAGCCGCTGTGTTTCAGATGTGGGAGGCCGGGGCACCGTGTTAGGGACTGTTCGGAGCCGGGGCCGGCAGTACAGGGAGCCAGTTCGAGTGGGGCCAGGGCCGAGCCATCGTCATCTAGCCGCCGTGAGTCTGTTCCGAGGGGCCGCGGGCGAGTATTTCAGGCGACAGCAGAGGAGGCACGGGATGCTACTGATGTTGTTTCGGGTACGTATATCCTTAACGGACTTCGAGCTCGTGTGTTATTTGATTCCGGGGCCGATCGCTCCTATGTGTCTATTATATTTTGTGCGTATTTTAGTGTGTCTCCTTCTTCTTTGTCGGTTCCGTTGGTTGTCGAGAGGGTCGATGGGAGTTCGATGTTAGTGAGTCGGGTTTATCGGGACGGAATGTTAGAGATAGATTCTCATCAGTTTGCGATCGATTTGCTGTCGATTGAGATCAGTAGCTTCGATGTGATTGTGGGTATGGACTGGTTGACTGCCAGACGGGCTGATATACTGTGTGCTAAGAAGATCATCCGTATGCCCATTTCTGACAGTGAGAGTGTGATTGTCTATGGGGAGCGCCATAAGAGAGATATCGGGATCGTGTCTATGGCCAGGGCTCAGAGATATGTCTCTAAGGGATGCGAGACCTTCCTAGCTTATGTAGTTGACGCGAGGAAGGAAAAGAAGACCTTAGAGGATATTCCAGTGATTCGAGAGTTCCCTGAGGTATTCCCAGAGGAGTTGCCTGGGTTACCGCCAGATCGCCAAGTGGAGTTTCGCATAGATCTTGTTCCCGGGGCAGTGCCGATTGCTAAGACGCCTTATAGGCTGGCACCGACAGAGATGCGAGAGCTGATGTCTCAGTTGCAGGAGCTTCTGGATCGTGGATTTATCCGTCCGAGCTCGTCGCCGTGGGGTGCGCCTGTATTGTTTGTGAAAAAGAAGGACGGCAGCATGCGGATGTGCATCGACTACATGGAATTGAACAAGGTGACCGTGAAGAATCGTTATCCGCTTCCACGTATCGACGACCTGTTTGATCAGCTCCAGGGCTCGAGTTACTTCTCCAAGATCGACTTGCGATCTGGTTATCATCGGTTGAGGTTCAGAGATAAGTATGTGCCGAAGACCGCGTTTCGGACTCGTTATGGGCACTACGAGTTCCTTGTGATGCCTTTCGGTTTGACCAACGCACCCGCCGCTTTCATGGATTTGATGAATCGGGTGTGTAGAGCTATGTTGGATAGATTTGTGATCGTGTTCATCGATGATATCCTGATCTATTCGCGGAGTGTCAGGGACCACGAGCAGCACCTCCGATTTTTAAATATATTTTATCAAATTTATAATATCTATTTATATAATACAATAAATATAAATATAAATATATAAAAAGAAAAGTTACCGTTCAAATTCAAATTTAAGTTTTATATTAGATAAGATTTAGATTTGATTAGATATTATTTAAATTATTTATTATAGATAGATTGGAAAAATCAAATTTTAGAAGCAAATTAATAGGAAATTGTTAGGTACACGTGACAATCTCATATTAAGCCAATTGGCGCTCTATCTAGATGTCATGTGGCATCTAGTTACTCATATAATAGAATAGATAGATTAGCACTATAGTTTTAAACATGTTGACGTTTTAAGCTTAAATTATCAACCATGTCGTTAATATTGATTTATAAATGTGTTTCCCCAATTCCTAGCGGGTTTCCCAGCGTACCCCGATGGTGATCCCCTTTTAATACCCGCGGAGTTTTTAAATGGGGACGAGATTTCCATTGCCCGACCTAAAAATCCAATCTAATTCAAATAAATTTGTATATGATATCAAACATATACGATTTTAGCACCACATCATGGTTTACATCCCACCAAGAAATCACAAAAAAATTCCTTGAAAAGAAATTAAAGTAGACTTGAACACCAAATCAAAACACCTGCATCACATACTCTACATACATACATACATACATACATACATACATACATACATACATACATACATACATACATACATACATACATACATATATATATATATATATATATATATATATATATATATATATATATATATATATATATATATATATAGAATATGGTTCGTGTGAGTACCTAAAAAATGCAGAGTACCGTGAGTACCTGTGAACACACGGATTTCAGATGTGAACTTGCTCTGAAAAAAATTTTTTTTTCCCGAATTTTTTTCATATTCATTTAGATACAAATAATATTAGGCTATTCGTAAAAAATTATATACATTTACACTTTCTATCATCTTAAAAGTCATGTGAACGTGAAAAAATTCATGTGAACTTGCTTAGTTGTGAACACACGTTCACAACAGTGCAGTTCATGTGAACACACACGTTTCACATAGTTCTAGTGTGTGTTTAGGTGTGATTTTTTGCAAGTAGTCTTATATTATTAATTTAAACATGATTATGAAAAAAAATTTCAAAAAAAATGATTTTAAGCGAGGTACCTTCGGTACTCCGCAAAACTAGTGGTACTCATTTGAACCCAAATCTATATATATATATATATATATATATATATATATATATATATATATATATATATATATATATATATATATATATATATATATATATATATATATGTGTGTGTATATATCTTCGATTCATGCCAGAGAAAGATCACCGGACGGTCCAGATTTAAAGCGATGAAACCTCTTTCTCTCCATTCTATATTGTTTCGAAAGAAAAGATATAAATTAATAAAACACAATCTCAAATGCTTGTATTTGGGTGTGATTGACAAAACTAATTGTAGTTTTTTTTAAAGAGTTTGTGCTTTTAGTAAAAATTGTTGTAGTTGTAGCTATTAGTATTATATGATATAAACTGATATTAATTTTAATTTTAAGTTGTAGTTTATAATCATTAGGACAATTAAAAGGAATCGTGTCAAAAATATCTCAAAATATTAATTTTAATCGAGTATAATTGTTAGATCATAGTTTTATATTGCATTTCACATTGCAGCATGAAACTAACCATTACAATAATATTCATCATCAAAATACAAGACAATAACGGATATTTTGTGGGGTTTGCCGTTTCAATTCTGAGGTTCCTCATGTTATTAATACTCTATTGTTGGTCGGGTTTTTGGTACATCAAAATTTTAACCCAATTTAATTTAGTTAACGATCTCAACATAAGAATTAATCAGTATTCAAAAGTTAACAGTAAATAACCTGGTAAATTCTTATCAGTTGAATAAGTAAAGCTTTATAATTAATTGTTCGCATATCGAACACTTAATAATTTATAATGAAATGTCACAAATGAAATCAAGTTATGGCTTGTTTACTGCTTTAAGCAATTAAAAAAAGATGATATCAATTCAATCATTAAATTTTAACAATTACAACCATCCCAATCTATCAACCACTATATATATTCAATTAAAACCAAAAAAAGACATCTTAAAAATTATTTAGAAAAAATGGATCAAATATTAAAACCTCCATGTCCAATAGGGGTGAGCTCGGGTACCTGGACCGGACCGGTACCAAAATCGAAAATCCTGAAACTGAAATAAGATATGTGGGAGACCCGAATACTGAACCAATTAATTTTATATGGTACCGGTTCGGTATAAATATGGTATGGAAACCGAAATAAGAGATTTGGGATAAATATGGTACCGAAACCGTGAGTACCGAAAACTGATTTTTAACTAATTTAAAACCCGAGTTACGGACCGAATATATTAATTTGGTATCGGTCGGTACCTAGTCGGGTTCGAAAAATCGGCACCGTCGCTCATCCCGAATATCCAAACATTTTCCTTGCTTTATCCCCCTGTTGTGGAACAAAACAAGTAAAACAGAAATTAAAAGAGATAATCACAACTTGTCAGTTTTTCGTGATTAAAACCCCAAATCATTTTTCGTTGCATAAAAAACCCCGAACTAACTAAAAATCAGTAAATCAAGGTTTGATCAATTGGTAACCGGTTGAAACCGGTTATTAATCCTACGTGGACCGCTAAATAACCTATGTGGAATAAATTTTAATTGTTAAAACCGGTTGCCAAGTATTACATATCATTTAAACCCCCGTTGACGATGTAATCTCGTTTAAAAATTACAATTAAAAATGATCAACAGGTGTTTAAGTGGTGTGTAATACCTGGCAACCGGTTTCAACTATTAAAATTTATTCCACGTAGTTTATTTACCGGTCCACGTAGGATTAATAACCGATTTCAACCGATTACCGATTGATAAAACCTTGATTTACTGATTTTTAGTTAGTTCGGGGTTTTCTATGCAACGAAAAATGATTTGGGGTTTTAATCACGAAAAACTGACAAGTTGTGGGTTTTTTGCGCAATTATCCCAAATTAAAAACCTAGTGGTCTAAATTAAAAAGGTGTAATGTGACGCAATTTTTTAAGAGAATTTGGCACCAATTTTTCTACCTTGGGCTGAGGGTTTTTTCTGCCTTGGATTGAATGCTGCTCAAATATTTTGATTTTATATGACAAAATTAACATATATATTACAAAAAGGATAATTACTTAAAAAACCTAAACTTGTTAGCTTTTATGATTAAAACCTCAAACCATTTTTCGTTGCACAGAAAACCCCAACTAACTAAAAATCAGTAAATCAAGGTTTAGCAATATGTAACTGGTTGAAACCGGTTATTAATCCTATGTTGACCGATAAATAACCAACGTTGAATAAATTTCAATTGTTGAAATCGGTTGCTAAGTATTACAAATCATTTAAACCCTCGTTGATGATGTAATATCGTTTAAAAATTACAAATAAAAATTATCAACGGGGGTTTAAATGATGTGTAATGCTTGGCAACCGGTTTCAACAATTAAAATTTATTCCACGTAGGTTATTTACTGGTCCATGTAGGATTAAGAACCGGTTTCAACGCTTTACTCATTGATAAAACTTTGATTTACTGAATTTTAGTTAGTCCGGGGTATTCTATGCAACGAAAAATGGTTTGTGGTTTTAATCACAAAATGCTGACAAGTTGATTGTTTTTTGCAAAATTATCCCTACAAAAAATGGAGAGGCATTGGGGGCCTCCTCCCCCTCTTTTCATCATGTGCCTCCTCCCCTGCATTAAGGAGAAGAACAATTATCATCAATTCATCAATTCTTATTCTGCATATAATACTTTCTTTTTTGCAATTTGAACACTTTGAAAGAAAACTTTTCCAAAAGCTGTATTTTCTCATTTCTAATTATACACAAAACAGTCATTATGACTATTTGTAACCCTTATTTTAGAGTTCGTCTAATCCTTCTCCAATCTCCAATGGTATTGTATTTGTAGGTCTATCATGATATCTTTCGGATTAATGTATTGTTTGACTGCATAAGAGCTAAATGGTAAATTGTCTGATGTCTAATTCCAATTCTGATTGATAATAGGTGATTTCATTAAGATATTGAGTTCTGATAAGAAAAATCCAATAAGTCTGTTTGCTTTATGAATTATCTGATTTTGTTATCGAAATATATACCAATTATTTTAGGATGAAATAGAATATATCAACAAAAAATTTGAAATAAAAGCCTGCGTAATCGGAGTGGTGCGTCACTGAAGTGAAGGTGGTCGGTGTCACCGTTGTCAAGGGGGGCAGCGCCACCCGAAGTGAAATTATCCGAAATTTCGGATTATCCGAATTTCAGATATCCGAAATTTCGGATTGGGATTCAGATTTTGTATCCGAAATCCAATTTTTTTTTAAAAAAAATTATATTTTTTTAAGCTTTTTTTTCATAAGTTATTTGACTAAAAATAATTATATTCTTTAATTTTAAATGTATAATGTCGCTCTAGCATTATTATAACTCATTTAAATGTATTTTACTATTTTTTGACATGTTTTTTTTTATTGTTTTAAGTTTAAAAAATATGATATAATTTCGTTTACGACACAACTACTTTTTTATATATTAAAAGGTGTGTGTGTGTGTGTGTGTATATTTGTATTTTGTATATTTGAATTCATTTTGTAATTTCAAGTTTAATTAAAAATTTTTAAATTTCAGATATCCGAAATTCGGATACGGATTCGGATAGTAAATTTCATGTATCCGATTTTCGGATTATCCGAAAATGAACACCCATAGTCAGGAGGCGTCGGCGGAAGGAGGGGGTTGGCTGCATTTAAGGTTTTTGGGGGAGGAGCAAAGGAGCGTGTTTTTTTATTTGATAAGATGTGATAAAATTGTGTTTTAATCCTTATCAGAATAAGACGTGATAAGATTTTTTTACCTCTTATCACCTATGACTATCAAACGCACTTATCATTAAAACCGTCTTATATAATAAGATTTTCACATCTCATCAGACCCTGATAAACTCTATCAAATGCACACTAGATTTTCTATGATATTCAAGTGTTAATATAAAATTTATGTTGAAATCGAACGAAACGACATCATAAAATTAAACATGATCCTGCATTATTTGTTGGAAGGCATCATCAGAACGTTGCATAAGATTTGTTAGTTGTATCAAATGAATACGTAAAGTAACAAGGAAACAAACTTTACCTTCAGATAAGATAATTGAGGAACTCAACAGCCGTTGCAACTACACCTCCTGTGATGGCATCCATTACGATTTTGTCTCCTTTATTGCTCTTGGCTGCCGATATGAGGGCTCCGGTCAGTGCACCATCAATCATCGCATTATCTGTTGCATTACAATTTACAAACAGCAGGTTAGGTCTTAACTAAACATTGATCAATGAAGATACAAACGTACTAACAAGATATATATATATATATCGATAATTAAATAATTCCATTGCAACATATACTCTAGCTAAGAACAACATTTGAGATCTATATTGAATTTGACGAACAAAATAATCATCCACGAAAGATATTGAATTTGACAAACAACATTTGAGATCGATCAAGTGGTCCTTAATTTACTAACGACATTTTTAACAACAACTATGAAATTGAAGGAACTTCTAGATTTAAAGAAACTAGAACAACTACTAAATCAATCAAGATTTCACTGCTCATCTGTTCAAAACATGATGCTATGCTTAATTTACTTCAGATGTTAAACAAGTTAGCATAAGCCTCTTGATTGATATTAAGTCTGAACATTTTGGAGATGGCTTCTAGCAACATTATATTGAAATTCATAACAACTTGGATTGGTAAGATAATGTTTGGCCTTATTTTTTTGCATAAATATATGTGTATATTCTGAAACTAATAAGGAGTAAATAAAACATATAAGAATCCAATAAATAGATAATGATGAATCCAATGGCCACATCGACATCACTTGTAACAAGTAACCAACAGCAACAATGATAACCACAAATTAAGTAATCACATTATTTCACTTTCATTAGTCAACTAGAGACTACGTTGCGTCTACATACAAAAAAGCGATCCAAATCAAAGTTTCAATCATCATGAATGAGATAGTTAAACACGAAGCGGAGGATTCAAATTAGAGATAGAAAAACCTCGATTGATAATGTGGTAAATCTCCTCCGCAGATGTTTTTGCAGCAACAACTTGAAATACAAATGACCACAATTCAAAATTAGAATTAGTAATTTAATTAAGACCAAGAGTCTACTGGAAAAGAACATGAAAAATAGGTAATAGTTTCAATCTTGATGAAGTCATCGATGGTATGATTAAGGAAAGAATTTCCCATATCAACGATGACGTTCACCTTCTGATAATAGATTGAAGTTATGAAACTCTTTCTTGGCATCACAAATATTGTTCGCTTGCACCCACACCACAAAGGTTTGTAGTTACTAAACCATTCAACACTGAATGATTTCGAGATTTGAATGCTTCAAAGGCAGAATGAAAACATGTTGTTTGTTTTTTGTGTTGAATGAAATTACTAAACAAATAACGTTACCATTTAACCGTATATGATGATTATATGATAAACAAAATTTGAAAACCAAATACACAACAATTATTTTATAACATTGACAAATTAACCAACCATAAAATAAAACACACACACACACACACACACACACACACACACACACATATATATATATATATATATATATATATCTATGTGTGTGTGTACACACATAATTACATAAATACATGCATATATAGACACACACACACACACACACACACACACACACATATATATATATATATATACACACATATACATATATGTAGAATATGGTTCGAGAGAGTACCACTCATTATGTAGCACAACAGAAGATATCACCTTTAAAAATACTTTTTGAATTTTTTTTTTCATAAACATATTTTAATAAACATTATGAAGATAATATGTAAATTTCACATACATTCACATCTCCTAACTCCTAAAAAATGATGTGAACGTACACTTATGTAATTTTGCATATATGTGAACTTGCATTTATGTGATGCATGATTTCATGCACTTAGGATGTGTGAATGTGCGTGAATTTTATATATCATACGTGTAATGTTAATTAAAACATGTTTATTAAAAAAAGTAAAAAAATACTTTTAGGGGTGGTACCTTCTGCCGCGCTGCGTTATAAGTGATACTCATTTGAACCTAAATCCATGTATGTATGTATATATGTATGTATGTGTATATGTATATGTATATATATGTGTGTGTGTGTGTGTGTGTGTGTATATATATATATGTGTGTGTGTGTGTGTGTGTGTGTGTCTATGTCTCTGTGTATATGTATGCACAAATGCATATATATTATCCTTCCTTCACCGTATTACCTTTATCACCGGTTAGTAGTCAAAATCAAAAAAAAAAAAAAAGAGCCTCTACCTCATCTCTTTTCGTTGAAGATTCGAACATATGGAACAAATCTCCGATTCTCCGGTGAGCTAATCTACGAGCATGGTGGCAGTGTCGCAAAACATACCCTCCAGTGATGGGTGAGCTAGCCCGCTGACCTGATGTCATGGCATACCTCTAGAGAGGATTAGTTGTCTCGACCAGAGAGAGAGCATGCTAAGAAAAATAAAGGACAATTAGATAAATGGAATGAGCAACCTTTGGATGAAAAATCATTCAATATCAAATGAAATGCTTAACCAATGGGGTTTAGCCCATTTGGTAAGAGAGTGGATATATAAGTGTGAGGTCACGGGTTCGACTCCCGTTGAAGGCAAGTTGAAATTTAGATGGAGAAAGTAAGTCTTGGAGTAAAGGAGTAGTTTAGGAGTATGAGTGAGATAGTTTGCCGTTCAAAAAAGAAATGAATTGCTTAACAATTTTTTTCCCCAAACAAACTGTTGGATGCTAACCGACTCAAAAGCAGCCATTCTAAACCAACGGATTAAGCAGCTAACATAATGATGTTATGTGTAGGCTTCGTGGGTATTAAACGGCAGCCGCCCATATGATTATTTGTCCCACAGTGCTAGTTGAATTGAATCTTAGTCTATTATCATCTCTATGTATTGATTGTCTTGTACTTGTTATCATTATCACTGAGTAATAAAAGGATCCCTAGTTGTCCTCGTGAACGTAGGTCATTTTATATTGAACCACGTAAATACTTATCTCTTTTATTATGATCGTGTGTATCTACGCGCTGTGTGATTAACCCTAACAAACGTGCTCTAACATTTTGAAGCTTTGCCTTCATAAGTAAAGTTTGCTCCTTTCATTTTGACATGACTTGGGCGCCTGAGTATCATTTTCATATCTACTTTTTTTGTGACATCATTCAATTAAAATAATCAATCAACTTTTAATTTGTTGTTGAAATGATGAAATTGAGGCAAAGTTCTGAACTTAGTTAGATATCAAATTAATAACAAGTACAATGTAGCAAAAAAAAACTTTAATATAAAATGACATGAATAATTTCTTTAAATTTTGGGTTTAATATGAAAAAAAAACCAACATGTTTTCATGTTTTTGCGGTATATAGTCCCTCCGTGTTAGTTTTTACCAATAAAATCCTTATGTTATATATTTGTTTGTGATTTTTGAAATTTTTCTTTATTTTTTTAAAAAAGTACTCAAGTTTGTGGAATTTCGAAGAAAAATAGTGAAAACATGTTGGTTTTTTTTTTTGTGGAAAAAGTCAGGTTGATTATGAAAAAAAACAAAACTTTTTCGAAAACCGGATTGAAAACAATAACTTGAGGACTTTCTTAGGAAAAAATAACACGGAGGGATTAAATCGCAAAAAAACATGAAAACATGTTGGTTTTTTTCTTATTAAACTCTTAAATTTTCCTTCTTCTATTTTTAGTTTTTATACATGGATGCTATTTTTTAAAAGAATAATTGTGCAAAAAACCCTCGAGTTAGACTATTTTTGTGATTAAAACTCTCAATCATTTTTCATTGCACAAAAACCTCAAGTAACTAAAACTTATCAAAATGATGTTTTTTTTTCAGAAAAAAAATGACTTGCAACCTGATGAGCATGTTGCAATCTGCTGACCAACCCTTCGTTTCCGATGAATCGTATTTCTAGCGAAATCACTTGTCTGTGTTTTATTATTGAAATTCACATTTCTTGTAGATTTTTTGTTTAAATTTGTGTTTTTTTGTTGGAATTTGCTTTTTCGGCGAAATTCCGGTGGTCACTGACGACTTGTCGACGGTGGCATGTGACTTTCAATCGGTTATAACCAATAATATCCGAGTTCCGTGAGATTTTGTCAGTTAGTGGTTTTTTGTGCAATGAGAAATGGTTGTAAGTTTTAATCCCAAAAATAGTCTAATGTGACACCCTTGCCACATTTAACCACAATTACATAACACCCAGGATTAAACATCAAACATAATTTACATAATGATCTGAAAGCTTAATTAAAATGCGGAAACATAAAAATACATAAATACAATATTACAACTGTTTCAAACACCCTACGGTGCTACAAGGTTCCAATTCTAAGTCTACATACTCAATTCATCATTACAATATCCAGAATATATTACATCATTGTCCCATAGCACAATTACCGATTGAGTAGTAGATATCTTTCAAGAACTTCACAACAACCTAGCTAGAAGGTCCGGCAGCAGATTTTTCCTTTCCTGTAAAACTCAACAACTGAGGAGTAAGCGAATGTTTAGTGAATACACAGATTTACGCATTTTATAAATCTTTATGAAGCCCACAAGAGTAGCACCGACGACACACGTCGTGCACTCTCCACTTACACAAAGTACGACACACATGAGCCGTCGCTCCTACGAGCCCAAAGCTTGGTATGAAACCCAACCATCTGAGACAGACATAACATCGGGGATGACATACTGCCTACCAGAACCTCGGAGGGATCAGCTCCGGGTCATATAGCGCAGTAACATCGGAGTAACAGATGCGACCCACCGGTCCATCGTTAGATGTACAACAAACGAACGGACATGCAACAAATATGAATGTGCATCTAAATCTACGCAAGTTAGTAGAATTCCAAACGAAAAAATGAAGCAACATGTCTCAGCAGGCAATAGCAATCATAAAGCAGATATAAACATGCGACATCATGTACTCACAGTGGCTGCGTTATTAAACTTTAAGCAATATTAGTTCTCCCCGGGTTTTCAACCGGACTCACAAAGCACCCCACTGTGGGTTAAACAACACCACAAGGGATCTGTTTCATTTCCATAATGAAAGCTTATTATAAACATGTTCATACGTAAATGAGCATCAATTTATACCAATAAAAATATTACAACATTCGGAAACGACACCCGAAATTCATATTTAAATCCTCTTACTTGATGGTTTAATTATTCTCAATCTATCCCTTCAATAACTTATTTATCAATAAGTTCCATCAAGTTTCTCAAGTTCCTCAAATTATAGCGTAAATTCTCCGGAATTGTAATATGAATATCAAACCTTAACCTTAAATTTCTGAGATTGCCGAAATGTTCAGAATTAAATCTAAATTAAAGAATGTCCGACTGGTTCCATTTTATTTTCACAAATCAAACTTCAACCCGGATGATGTATATATATATATATATATATATATATATATATATATATATATATATATATATATATGTGTGTGTGTGTGTGTGTGTGTGTGTGTGTGTGTGTGTGTGTGTGTGTGTGTATTTATTGTATCTGGAAAGAAGGAAGTACATAAAGTTTCAGTAATGTTTGGTACATTTGTGTGTGAGTTTCGGTATATTACCGAAACTATAAAGGTTTTGGTACCTTCACATTGTTTCGGTACAATACAAAGGTTTCGGTACATGCTAGAGTTTCAGTACATAAAAAGATTTCAGTATATAAGCATGCATATATATAGTTTCGGTATTGAGGGAGAGTTTTGGTAGTTTGTACCGAAACCTTAAAGGTTTCGGTACCTCCCCACTAGTTTCGGTAGAGAGGGGGGGTTTCGGTATATGCTAGGGGTTTCGGTACACATAAAGGTTTCAGTATGGTGTGTAGGTTTCAGTACTTATGAAGGTTTCAGTAGATTAATACCGAAACCATCAAGGTTTCGGTACCCCATATGTGGTTTCGGTATATATGCAACAGACCCAGAACCCACGACTTATCTTCTTAAAATCATTCTTATAACTTGATTTAGAACCTAAAATTTTGTACATAACTTCTAATACACTAGATTTACACAAACCCATCAAAATATTTAACATGCATCAACATTTGAACCCAAAATCTCAGATTTGGTTTTCATCCAAAAACCGAACTATAAACCTTAAAATCGAAATTTTTGAAAGATATTTACCTTAAATCGATGCTTGTAATGTTTATAGTTCCTTCAAAACGACTTGAATCCCGATTTTCAGCCTCCAATTTGATGTCCTCGTTGTTCTTGATTTGAGAAGTTGAAGGAACCGTATTTTTCTTTCTTTTTGAGAGAAGGAGAGAGCAGAGAGAAGATGATATGAATGAACCAAAAATTAAAAAACTTATGTCTTTTAATTTCCACTTCCAACCTTTTTCCAATTTTTACACATTCAAACCCTCAACTTTCTATCTTTCTTAATTACTGATTTGTGTCATATTTTTCATTATCAATACTTAAAAATCATCATACTTTTAAAACTAGAAATTCTCTAACTTCTTAATTCTTCAAAATAGCAATCAATTTCTTAAATTCCATTAATTAAAGATTAAATACTTATTTTTATCCTTTCAACCACTTATTAATAATTATATCAACTTAATAAATTGAAATCATCAATTTCTGAACAAAACAACCGACTTTTATAATTAATTAAAATACGATCCAACTTAAATTACAATTTTAAACTAATAAACCTCAATTACAATAATTTAATATCAGGATGTTACATCTAACTTGAAATTTTTTTTTTACACAAATATCCATTTTAAAAAAAATCTTTTATCACCGTCTTCTTGTCTATTAAACCTAGATTTTAATAAAACAATGGTTAATTGTATAAGATTTTGCTTGGCATATATTTTAAAAAACTACTTCTTCAAGTATCTAGTAATTTTGTAATGTCTTCCAGATATATATCGTACGGGATAAAGTCATAAAAATAATTATCTACTTTTTAAAGTGTATTCATATGATACGTGTACTTTTTTAATTATCCATAACGTACATCTACTGTCTTTTTATTATTTATATGATACTTTTGTTGACCTGTAACCAGCTATACCGGTAAAAGATTAAAACGTGAAGTTTATTATATGATGCTGACTTGAATTTATATTATTATTAAAAGAAAATAAATGTTTTATGGACTTCAATCAAGGCCCCCTTCATAATTTAAAGCTCCGATGAAGTCGACGGTAGCGGTGGGAGTTGGTGGCCTGAAGCATGAAAGTTCCGATGAAGTCAACGAAGAATATTAACATAATAATAAGAATGATAAAAATAATACATAATCAGTTTATAAAAAATGACACCTCATTAGTAATATGTTATTTTAGAATTATAATAAAAATTTTAAATTTCAAATCAGATATTAATATGACATGTAAGCTTTTATAAAAAACTAACCGGTCATAAGGGTTAAAACCGTATAAATGTATGTTACTTTACTAAAATTATCGAAATGACTAATCTAGTTTTTTCTTTACTTGAATGGTACCTGCACTCAAAGATTATCTGTCGATATGGTACATCTATCCGGTTATCGGGTTGACGTGGATATGGTATATACTAGAAGAATAAATGATTTAAAAAATCCTCATAAGATCATGCATCCTCATCGTACTTTGAAATAATAAAAAAGATAAAAGTTTTACCAATTGAACCGGTAACCGGTCACAAAATGTATCATCTCAACAACGAATTTTAAGTATAAGTATCATTCAGGTAAAAAAAAAGACTAGATTAGTCATTTAAGTAATTTCAGTAAAAGTATCATACATTTGTACGACTTTAACCCTGAAAAAATATAAGTATTATATTGGAATAATTTAAAGTGTACACGTACTATATGGATGATTAAAAAATTACAGGTATCATATCGGTACACCTTAAAAAGTACGCAACTATTAACACGTACCGAAAAGGAGTTGTCATCAATGAAATCATTTACACTAGTTTAGAAATAATTCTTTTTTGAGACTAATTTCGTTTAAATCCAAACTAGCCAAGCCATGATTCAATCTCTATCTCTTTGATGTCACCAATAAAATGCAAAATTAAACGCTAAGAAATAGATGTCTGGGTTCTCTTGATGATCTATCACGTCCAAACCTGACAGCATCTGTTTTCCTCCCTAGCAGTGCACGGTTTCGTATGATGATGGATCACATAAATCGTTCTATTTAACTCTTCGTATGAACTCACTTAATTCCATTTTGTTTAAGTTATTACATTCGGTTTTGATCGCTTGTGTTAGCTGCTAAAGAATTATGCTTGATGATACGCAAAAGAATATCTTATGTTGATCGTAGTTAAACTCTTTTTTTGTCTTTGGTTTCCAAGTTAATGTGCTTCACATGGATTAATTGTTGGATGAGTTGGACGTTAAGGAAGCAACTATTGGATAGTTTTACTTGTTTTGGTTGTCTCGTATAAATAAGTAGATGAAAAATTAGCATGTTTATAAGTCTAAATACATTTTATGTATTTGAATTACATATAATGTATATGCACTGGACTTGTATACATATATATTATAAAATCAAGTCTTAGCACTTTGCACCTTTGCGCGTGCGTGTGCTATACGATGATGATTAGGTTTGTAGTTAATTTCGACGGGAATCAACTTCTAACTTTCGGAGGGAAAAGTCTTAACCGCCAATAATTGTTTTTCCAAGTTTATAAATTCAGTGCAACGTCTTATTTTTTTATTTTTTTACACTCAAATTTTTCGTCTCTTTTCTTACCAAAACTCTGCAATCATGTTCGTGAGAGTTATCATAGGATCGTTGCCTATGACTTCTTAAATCAAGGAAATCCTGTGAGGAATTTAGTAGCGAAACCATCAACGACATCGTGAGACTAAATATCTTTTAGGACAGTGTTTCACGTCCCTGATTTTGTTGATTCTTTTCTTACGAAGTTTCCTAACAGCAACATGCATCATAGAGACTTGATCTATCTATTATAGATGATAATAAATATATTGTCGGTGAAATTTCAGCTTATTCAAACAAACGGGTCAAACGGATTGATGACCAAATGTCATAAACTTTACATAATTTTAAATTATTTTTCAAAGAACAATTTGATTAATATACAATTTTATAAATTTTCATTATAAAAAAAATTGTGTTCATGCTTAGTTTTTTGCTACGGGTTAATTTAATCGTCCCGCCTATAGATGCACATGAGTCGAATTCTAACCGATCCGGTTTTTTTGCCCAAAAAAGCCATGGTTCACCTGTTTTGGACCCAATAATGTAACATATGTAACCGATTTCAGATATAAAAAACAGACTTTTCATGAATCGGTTATAAAAAAAAATGTGAGTTTTTATCCTTTTTTTTATTTTAGCATTTCAATTTGGGTTTAACTATTTTCTTATCATCTTTTTGATACATCTTTCATTTGAGCTTTTATTTTTAATTATTTTTTAAATTATACATTTATAACTTACAAATTATAACTATAATTATATTAATAAAACTTCAAACAAATATAATTTTACTCGAATTAGACGTCTTTTATATTATATTTAATCATAAATACATAGAAACGATTAGAATTATAAAATTAGTTTAGTTCAAAATCAGGTTTGTTTTTCGGTTTTTAATTCCCTTTTTTTATAACCGTTTAGTTATCCGGTAAAAAATCCGATCTAAAACCAGTTCGGATAAAATCCGGTCAGGATAAAAAAAAACCTGGTTACATAGAAACCGTTTTTGGATCGGATTCGAGTCAAAATCAAATGTTCGGGTTTTTTCCCACCTCGGTCCCGCCTGTGACCCGTTGGGTCAAAATTGCCACCCATTCTAAAGTAATAACATTCTTCCCAGTGTGAATTTCACACAAGTTCACCATAGTGGATGTACCACGCTGTGAGTGCAAACAATTTATTACTTCTTTTAATTGGTACATAGATGAAATGAGCCAAACATTGATTAAAAGGTCGAGAAAAGCTACCGTAACAAATCACCTAAAGTACACAACACGACACAACTCGTACAAAGCGTAACAAGCAGATCAGATCAATTCATACCAGATAGGATTGCATTCAACTGGTTCATCTTCTTTCATAATGGAACTTACATGATGTATGCAAACTGTACCGCTTTCCATCCTGCAACGATACATAGCAATTATAACACATTAACACCACCCAAGCAAAAGATCATTGAGAGTATGCTATGGACCGAAGAATCAAAAAAACATGGAAGGCATTCTATAGGCTGTGAAAGTAAAAAGTATCGACCACTTGGTTACCACTTACCGGCTTTGTTTTCTGAACAAAGCAAAGACAGCATGATAAACTAATTCAGTAACTCACTCGAATTTTGTCCTTGAAAAATGATGAGCTTTCAGTAACTAAACACTATGCGTCTTTTTATACATATAGGCTGCGGTTGGCAATGAGCTTTTGGGAGCTTCAGTTTTCGATTTTTGAAAGCTCAAGCTCAAAAACTCCGTTTGGTTGATAGAAGCTTAAGCTTTTGATTCGAATTTGAAAGCTCTCAAAAGCTCTTCCACTTCAAAACGACTTTGAGCTTTTGGTCAAACAAAATTACCTTTTTACCCTCCAAATAATTATAAACTACAACTTTTAATTAATATCAATGTCTTTTTATGTCTTTTAATACTAAAAGTTACAGCTACAACTACTTTTACCAAACACGTTTATAATAACAAAAATTACGGCTCTTATATGTAGTCAAGACATGTAACTTCAGTAAGTTTAAAGATAAAAGCAAGAAAGTCTAAAAAATGTTGAGGGTACTTTCATTTGAACATAAATGAGAGCCAGATTAAGATATGGTGGTACCTTGGCACTA
The DNA here is from genome assembly GCA_020465985.1 of Centrapalus pauciflorus. Classification (NCBI taxonomy): domain Eukaryota; kingdom Viridiplantae; phylum Streptophyta; class Magnoliopsida; order Asterales; family Asteraceae; genus Centrapalus; species Centrapalus pauciflorus. Next base: position 160,131 of record JAANYP010004239.1, read on the forward strand.
CATTTAGTGAGGTGTTACTTTCTGGTGCTCCTCTTGGATCTCCTTTTGTCCCTGCCAATTCGTGAATCATCAGAACTGCTGGCCTCATAATCCGAAGGAGATGCTGCCCTCCTGCTGCTCTTCCTCTTATGCCTTCTCGAGCTATCTTCAGAATCCGACTCATCTGAATGTCGATGGCTTCTCCGTCTCCTCTTCTCCTTCCTACTCTTCCTCCGTCGTGTTTGATGTTCTTGGTCCTCATCCGATGACTCTTCGTCCCTCCTCTTTTTTTCTTTCCTCCTCTTCCTAGCACCATCATCCGAATCACTTGTACTCCTCTTGGTGCTTCTCCTCTTCTTTGACCTACCCCTCTTTTTCCTTTTCTCAGAATCTGACTCATCTTCAACCGAGTTATCATCCGCTTTCTTTTTCAAAGATTTTGATTTGCTACTCATCTTCTTGCCATATTTCCGAGCAATAGCCCTCTCAATCTCTGAATCATAATCAGAGTCTGAACTCTCGCTCTCTTCTTCCTCACTTTCATCTGAACTCTCCTTTGCAGTTCTCTTACCATTCAACTTAACTCCATTCCCTTTCAATTTCTCTAACCCAGACATAACTGCAGCCTGAATAGCCTCTGGATCCTTATCATTATCTTCCTTTATGCTCAAGAAGTTTCTACACTGGAATGTCAAATGACCAACACGACCACACTTCTTGCATGCCCCACGAGCCTCATCAGCATTGGAACCCGTAATACGAGCAAGAGCAAGTAAACCCTGGAAGCTAGCATAAGCGTTTTCACCTTCAGGTTCTACGTTGGACGATTGAGGCTGAGCGGATTTTTTGTTATCTTCCTTGTTGGGGGCATAAGGATCATACCCAATAGCACTCTGCCATATACCATGGGTTTGTAAGGCAGCACTACTGTGCACCCGATTGTTAGCGGGCATACGCACCCGACCTGCTGTGGCCGGCATCTTGATGCCTTGCGAGATAACCTACAATTAAAAAAATAAGAGACATAATTTTTTTGAGATCACAAAATCAGAGTCAAATGTCGAACAGTTAAGAAGCAGATATACAGATCAAAGTTAGAAAACTTAGCTTACAAGTTATGACAATAATACAATGTAAGGATATGAAAATTTTAAGTTCTGAAATTTGAACTACTCCCTCCATTCACGGTAAGTGTCGATAAATTGGAGTCACACGCAAAAACTTCTAAATTAACTAACTTGAGTAGATTTGAAAATTTGGAGGTTGTATAGTTCATATAAATTAAAACTTGGACCCTTAATGTATATGAAGGGAGTACTTGTCTACTTGAAAACTTCAAATTCGCACATGGTGAATTAAAACTTAACTTGTAGCTGTTTGTTTCTTCTGTAATTTCATGACTCCTAAAAATGAAATTAGAGCATTTGCAACCAACCACGGCTTACAAGTGTAATCCCCACTCTTCAGAAAGGGTAGATCTACATGAATGAACAAGCTAACCATTCTTCTAATTGTTCTACAAGCCAAATGATGCAAACAGAGATATGACTGGTTTTTGTAACGTAAGGTTATAGAACCCTACCGCCATAAGAATCCAATACAACAGACCAAATCACTAACCCCCCATGTTTCACTCACCCTCCAACCATGCCCAATCTCCTAACCCTTTATGGCACACGCAAAACGTTAATCATTCCAAGTAGAAAAACTTAACAACATGGTTTGATAAAGTCAGATTATTGAAATATATTGCTATTACAAACCGACCAAATTTCAGAACTGAATGCAAGAAAATCAAGCAATCAGAATTCTAATACATGGTCAGATACTCAGATCTCCGTGTGGTTTCATACAAAAAAATATACAAGTGAATCTTAACTATGCAATAGAAATTCACATAATTAGGGTTTCAATATGGCCCGTTTCAATAACAACACATAAGAGGGAACGATTAATTACCAGCCATGATAGAGAAGATAAAGGAGTACATGTGATCTAGTGTCACGTCGTTCTGAACAAAGAAGCTTATCACACAAAAAGATGACGGAAGGAAGATTTTGGGGTTGCAATGCAAGGGAAAGGAAGGAGATGAAAAGTTCCCAATTTGCTGTCAGCCGGAAGCGAATAAAGAAAGAGAGATCAATAGGAGCCGGACGGCCTGGACCAAAATGCTTTATGTTTCAGTTTAGGTTTGGATTTCAGACGGGCTTCGGTAATAGGTTTAAAACAAAATTATTGATGGGTTTTGATTTTTGATAATCATTACTATATTTTTGCTACTTTTCAAATAATCATCCTATTTATGGTAGTCTATCATTTTGCTACACATTAAAATTAAAATAAACAAAAGAGCAAAGACATATAGCAAGATGCATCATCTGGTAATAGGGTTGGATGGTGGATCTGACTTTCAAAATGATAGACTATCCAACCTTATTGCAAGATGGATAAATGAAAGAACACAGACATACCAAAACAACATTTAACACCCCTCACACAAATTTAATCAAGGAAAACACGTAGAAATTTGAGAACTTCTAACCAAAACTGCTAAAACACAATGAGCCGGCCACTCTGTAACCAGGGACAGAAAAAACACAAACCTATTATGAGTCCATCTAGCTACCTAAAACGCGAATGAGCAAAAAGAATTCCAAATGGCAACTAACCAACACACCCAAACCAACATCAACAAAAGCCAAATAATACCAGATGCAGCAGTGAAAACCCACTTCAAAAATGACATATCATTTTGAAAAGCCAAACAAGATATAGAAGTCATATGTCATCCAAATAATTTTTCAAAAGGTTTGTTCTGGTATAGCATCCAAATGATTTTCAAAAGTTTTGTTCCCTTGATATAGGTTGTCATAAAACCAAAGCTAAATGGCAGTTACATAATACAATTTCACAGGAAAGACAGGCAACTTTTCAACTTCAATACCCTTATTTGGAAAAGATATATGAAATAAAGAACACATACACAAACAGTTAAAAAAAATAAAAACACAGTTTCTTAAGTACCCATCCATGCAAATCTTGATAAATTTAATGAGAGTGAAACTACTAATTGCAGATACAATGAAGAACCTTACCAGCAAGTAGCAAGCAATCCAGATGTAAGTTGTTTCAAGCTTAACGAGATTCATGAAAATTTATACTAAAATATTCACAAACTTATAAAACAAATTTATACCAAGCTAAAAGATTCAGAAACTTATACACCAATGAAATTTATGCTAAGCAAACAAATCTGGAAGTTCAGATTTTATTTAAACTCACAAATTTATAAGGTTTCGAATTTATAAAACAAAACCATGATATAGATACAAACAAACCCTAAATTTGCAACTTTGTTTTACAACAAGATACAAACAAAACTGTAGATTAACCTTCGATATACAAAAAACCCTAACTATGCAAATTTGTTTGGAAGAGAGAGATTCAGATCTGGAGGTCAAAACGAGAGAGAGAGAGAGATTCATACCTAGATGGAGAGAGCCGCTGGAGGGTGCTGCCGGTGAATAAGCCTTGGACGGAGGACGGCGCCGCTGGAGGAGGTTCGCTGCCGCAGAAGAAGCCTTTGACGGAGATAAAGCCGCCTGAGATGGAGAGAGATCAAAAATCGCCTGAGAGAAATTAGAATCGATCAGAAAATTGGGGGTTTTGCTGCTGGTGATTGGGGTTCGTTACTTGTGGTGGTGATTGAATTGCAACCTTCTTTTTTTCTATTTGGGTGCGAATGTGATCGTCAATTGATCATATGATTAGATACGTGTGACCTTTTTTCATGACAACTTGGATAAATTGTAATAAATAATTGTTTAAACTAAAAGAAAAATTACCAAGAAATGTAATATAAAATTTGACAATAAAGGTATTGTAAAAAATTTTACCAAGAAAGTTAATATAAAATTCTATTTTGCCCGAGAAAGAACATGAAATTCAAATTTTAGGCCAAGAAAGATAATCAAATATTATTCGCTTACCAAAAAAGTGAGCATAAAATTAAAATTTTACCTTCTTAATTTGTCATGAATACCATTTTTTGTCAAATTTGAATTTATGTTATCTTTTTTGGCCTAAAAAATTTTACATTACATTCATTGTCAATTTTTGAATTTTATATTACATTTCTTGGTAATTTGCCCTAAACTAAATGTATATAAACTTAAAATAAATAATAGATTGTATTTATCTTTTATTTTATTTTAAAAATAATAATATGTATTTATATTTTTAGATGAAATGTGGTGATACCGTGATACCATGTGGCAATTTGTGTTCTTATTTATTATATATATAGATAGATAGATTGGTATGCATTCAAACAAAAAATACACCAAATAAAATTTTAAAATTTTATTTTTTAAAAATTATAAACATGAAATTATGTCGATTCACATATTGATTTTCATATTCCGAACCAGACTACTAATTCTAAAAATAAAATAAATAACTAAACCAAAAATTAAGGTTTAAACAAATTTTTGGATAAAAATCCAAGATGAACATAGTTAGTTCCAATCACTATATATATATATATATATATATATATATATATATATATATATATATATATATATATATATATATATATATATATATATATATATATAGAATTTGGTTCCTGAGCGTACCACGTGAATTCCGGAGTACCTAACGCACCATTCATCAACCACAGGATCAAAAATATAGGAGAGGGGCATGATGGACATTCAACCTGATTTCAGCTTCATTAAGGGAATGATCATTCACATTGGTTGATCATTCACATTAGTCAATTGATCATTCACATTACTTAATTGATCATTCACAACACTTATTTAACTATTTATACTTCTTGTACAATTATTTGATCATTCACATTACTTAATTAACCATTCAAATTACTTAATTGATCATTCACATTACTTAATTAATCATTCACATTACTTAATTGACCATTCACATTACTTAAATACATTTAACATTGATGGTATGTAGAAGATGAAGTCTGACATTGTTGTTCTCGTCATTCATCAAATGTGAATGGACATTTTACCTAATGTGAATGACCATTCACATTAGAAGATTGATCATTCACAAAACGTAGTTGACAATTAACATGACTAATGTAAGGTGCTGATATTATTTCACCAATGTGAATGGTGAAATTTACTAATGTGAATGGTCATTCACATTAGCTGAATGATCATTCATATTGGTTGATCTTATTAATGTTTGATAGATTTGAGAATTTGAGCGTTACATGAATGACCATTGTTACTGTTTGTCATTAATCTTGTTACTGGTTGTTAGTAGTTGACGATGCACAGCATACATGCTGTCCTGATATGGTACAACCAATGTGAATGGTAAATTTCCTAATGTGAATGGCCATTCACATTAGCTGAATGATCATTCACATTGATTGATGTTATTAATGTTTGATAGATTTGAGAATTTGAGCGTTACATGAATGACCATTGTTACTGTTTGTCATTAATCTTGTTACTGGTTGTTAGTAGTTGACGATGCACAACATACATGCTGTGCTGATATGGTACAACCAATGTGAATGGTAAATTTCCTAATGTGAATGGCCATTCACATTAGCTGAATGATCATTCACTTTGGTTGATGTTATTAATGTTTGATAGATTTTGAGAATTTGAGCATTACATGAATGACCATTGTTACTGTTTGTCATTAATATTGTTACTGGTTGTTAGTAGTTGACGATGCACAACATACATGTTGTGCTGATATGGTACAACCAATGTGAATGGTAAATTTTCTGATATGGTACAACCAATGTGAATGGTAAATTTTCTAATGTGAATGGCCATTCACATTAGCTGAATGATCATTCACATTGGTTGATGTTATTAATGTTTGATAGATTTTGAGAATTTGAGTGTTACATGAATGACCATTGTTACTGTTTGTCATTAATCTTGTTACTGTTTGTTAGCAGTTGACAATGCTCAGATTCACATGTTGTGCTGATATTATTTTAACAATGTGAATGGTCAAATAAGCAATGTGAATGATCATTTAAGTAAGGTGAATGATCAATTAAGTAATGTGAATGATCCTTTAAGTAACGTAAAATGTTAATTAAGCAATGTGAATGATCATTTAAGTAATGTAAATGGTCAATTAAGTAATGTGAATGATCAATTAAGTAATATGAATGATCAATTTGTCAAATAATTATTGTGAATGATAAAATAAGTGCTGTGAATGAATAACTAAGTAATGTGAATGATCAATTAACTAATGTGAATGATCAATTAATGTGAATGATGAATTAAGTAATGTGAATGGTCGTTGTAATTACGAAAATACCCTTCCAGCCAAAAAAAAGGGGGGGCGCGCTTTTTTGATCACAACCATTGATTTATTTAATCTTGTGGCTTTGGATGGGTACCCTTGATACACTGGATTTTTGAAGGGACTCTTTTGAACCTAAATCTATATATATATATATATATATATATATATATATATATATATATATATATATATATATATATATATATATGCCGACGGAGCAGAGAGAAAAAATGCTCACGTGGCGCAATATTAGTGGTTAAAATTCAGAAAATTAAGGCTGATTTGACACAATATGATTGGTTAAAATTCAGAAAATTAAGGTTGCTGATTTGGCGCAATATAATTTGTTAAAATTCAGAAAATAATGGGATAACATCATCATAAATCTTATCAATACTAACAAACCTGCATTAAATAATGGGAAATTTATTTACATCTACAAACTACAATTAAACATTAATTATTCAAAATTATTATTTTTATAGTTTTATAAAATAGATATGAATAGTTGATTATTTTAAAATTTTCATTTATATATATATATATATATATATATATATATATATATATATATATATATATATATATATATATATATATATATATATTAAAAATTTTAGTTTATAGATAAAATGATATTTTATATTTTATTATAATAAACAAAATATTATGAAATGTATTTTTATATATCTTTTGTTTACTTTTTTAAAATTATAATAATTTTATATAATGTTTATTTATTTTAAATAAATTATAAGTAAATGGAAAAAAAAATTATTAAATATACAGATAAGTATGGATGGGATAACATTTACATTTAGATTTAAATTTTATTGATGATTCAGTTTAATAATAAACATATAAAATACGACATATAAACATATAAAAGTAGTTTTTTAATCAGCATATATTATAAAATAGGTAAACATATGGCATTTATTATTTAGAAAAATTATATACTAGCTTACTTTTTTTACTACGAGTCATTTTTATCGTCCCGTCCGTTGGTTCAAAATTGTGTCATCCCTAATTCAAACCACAGAAAAAACATCGCATTGATATACATTTTTTTTACATTTAAAGCTTCTCATTATTTTGTGTTGTGTATGTATTAATGTTTCAAAATTAACACATGTTTTAATATTTTTTCTGTATACCATGAAGAACAATGAAAATCTCTGTTAATAATGAAGCGATAATGTTTTAAATAATTCTTTAGCCAATGAGATATGTCATTTGCCGTTTATATTGTTCAATGTGATTTTATTAAGATTTATTAAATTTTTTTATGATAACTGCTTTTGTTTGATAACATTTTATTAATTTGTTTAAATAAATTGTTATTATAAAATTATATTAGACGATATTGTAAGTAATACTTTGCAAATACGTGTTTGTATATTAGTTGATGGAAAATGATGAGTTTTTATTTTATTGTAAATTATCTTTTTTTTCCTATATACTTCATTCTTATACACTTAACAGTCTTTTAATCAACTCACATGTATTAAACTAGATATGTATAGACTTCAAAAGTAATTATGTGTAATAATTAATATTCATGATTAAATATACGTAACATTTTATTTGCAAACAATGTATAGTTTTCTTTAAAAAAATAAATTTTTGTTGTGTTATCAATTAATTATAAATACCAATGGGGTTTAGCCCATTTGGTATGAGAGGTGACGTGTAAGTATTGGGTCACGAGTTCTTCTCCCGTCGGAGACAAGTTGGAGTTTAGGCAGTGAAAGCAACTTATGAATAGGCTTGGCAAAAAAACTCATCTCCGACGGGGAACCCGTAACTCGACCCCGATTTGACCGGGGATGGGGACGGGGAATCCCCGATTTAAAATAGTGGGGATGAGGCGGGGATGGGAGGCAAGTAAATCCCCGAACCCGACCCCGGTTATAAATAATGTTTTAATATAGATTATTATATATATTTAACTTTACAATGTAAATTATTCATTACATTTTATATAATATATTAAATATCATTGTATATGACTTTTCTATAGTTTAAAATACTATTGTTTTTTTCATTTTATTGATTTTATAAATTATTTGCATATATTTCTTTGTTTTTAGTTTTATTATAAATTATACATTATATATGTAAATAACTCAAATATGTTTGAATTGATTTGTTTTAAAGTTTATTTACATATATTTTTCTACTAAACAACTATTTATATGTTAAAATTAAATAATCCTTAGAAAATTGAAAAACCTGATTCTCCGATGGGGATCCCCGATTGGTCGGGGATGGGACCGGGGATGAGGAAGAGGATTAAGAAGCGGAGACGGGGATAGGAACTAAGTTCCCCGTCCCGTCCCGCCCCATTGCCATGCCTACTTATGAAGTCTCCATTTGGGACAAAATGATTGTTTAGAAATAGGAGTAGGTTAATTTGTCATTCAAAAAAATCAATTATAAATATTAATTTTATCACACATCACCCGAGCAACGCACGGGTATTCAGCTAGTTTGAATGGTCGGTAGAGGCTCCTAGAGAATGAACTACCTTTATTTTTTCTTAATTTGAATGATATTAGTTTTTACTAATTTTCATACGTCAGTAATTTAAATAGGGTTTAAATAAAACAAAACGAATTTGACTTTATTTAATAAAAGATGATTTATAAGATAATTTAATGTTATCAACCAGAATTGTTTACGAATGTTTATGATTTCTCTAAAAGCAAACAATATCTTTACTTTTGTTTTTTTTTTAAATTCAGACATCCTATAAACATAAACCAAATATAATAGACACTATTCAAAGTTACCAATCAGTGGCGGATGCAGAACAACTTCTTATTGGGGGCACTTTTTATAAAGATGTTTATTATTTAAGGTTTTACGACTCATCTATAGTGGGCGCTTTTTATAAAGGTGTTTATTAGTTAAGGTTTTACAACTCATCCATAGTCGGGTCAGGTTGTTTGATTTTGAATTTTCTTCAAATGAAAACATTGAATTTGAATTTTGTTTTAGTTTCAAACAGAAATACATATTGCAAATTTGCAATATAAAATACTTCTTTTGAATGAATGAACCTTCTTCATTTAAATAGTAGTTGTGTAGTTTTTTTTATGATCATATACTAGCATCAGAAACATGTTATATTAGGATCAATAGTGTTATTACTTATTAGGATCAATAGTGTTATATATGTGTGTGTATTCTTTGATGGGTTTTTATACTTTTGAGTTTACTTAGAAATAGAACTAATTATTTTCGAAAGTCTTTCTAAATAAATAAGATCATAATTATTAGCTAGAAATAATGAGTAGATAACATTTAGATATAAATTACAATAAAAAAGAGGGTGTGATGCATTATAATATAAAATTTATGATAATTAAATAAAAACCGCATGCTTAGAAGAGATCTAAATTAGTTATCTTTAATATAATATAAGTTATAGATATGTTAGTTTACTAACTAAACTAAATTTTTAAAAAAATATGATAAGTTAACAATATTTTATCTAGTAGTATTCTTTTCACTTGAAAAGGTGGTCCCACCTAATAAATTCTTGCTCACATTTCTATTCTTTTTGTGTCTCCTTACACAAAAGCACTTGCAGTCTTTTCTTTCCTCCTAGCCACTGACGGCATTCCAAGCATTGGATAGAGGGCCTAGATTAAATTTACATGCAATTTCCATTACATTATAGAAAGTCATTGAGGGACTTTCCCCCCGGTTTGATGTACATGCGTCTGCCCCTGTTACCAATGGGTCTATAGTCTAGAAATATCAAGATATTTTGTTCCGACCAAATGAGTACTATATGCCAATTAGTACATTTAAACAAAAAGATAGTTTAAGATAAGTAAATGCATTTTCTGAGAAAGGATCAAGCATAGTTCACACAAAAGAAGTGTCTTTTTGCTAATATAAGCTTCGTGCATCGTTCTAAGAATGTACAGACAAATAAGCATAAGAATTAACAAAGTAATAAACACAACAATGAAGGGCACAAAAAAGAGGAAAAGAACTACATATGTATTATGAACCAATGTACAAAAGTTATTTCCAATGAAAACGATACAATATTTTGTGACCAGCACGAAGCAAGCGTCTTAAAGGCCTTACCCTATGATCCCTTGGCAAAGCAAAGCTTGTTTTTGACAATTATACATACAAATAAGTTTTTAAATATTATATAGGAAAAAAAAATTCCTTCAAAAAAAGAAATTGAAGGAGACTTGATTACCATCCAACACAAACCGGCTGAAAACGAATCGACACGAAATTGACACAAAAGTTTTTAGATCGGGTTAGAGCCAACCCAGACCATCCGAAATCAACCCAATTGACTCGTATAATTTTTTTTTTAAATAACTGTAAAAAGAAAAAAAAATCCAAGTTAAAAATATACTATATAATTTATAATTATGTTGGAAAATAAATAATTATTTATTTATTTTAGTCCAATTATATTATTTAATTGTTATTATTTGAGTTCAACAATTTCAATCTATGTTTATAAAAATTCAAATTGAACAAAAGACCAAATTCTTGTCCTTGGCTTGTGAAGGGAATGAGGTAGGGTAGCCAAAGCCCCAACAAACGGATACATACTTTAGTAATTAAATATTGAAGCTAAAAGCCGAAAATCTAACTTCAAACAAATATCAAATTTGAAAACCGAAAACAAAAAAAACAAAAAAATGGGTCGACACAAACCGACACGAGAAAAGTTGACACGACCCGAACCCAATACGAAATAGATGTGTTAAAATTGGGTCGACACGATATTAACACGAAAACCTGTAAACACCAAACACGAACACGATAACCAGGTTTTAATGTCCAAATTTCTTTTTGGTTTGACTTTTAGGTAACATTATCTATTACTATATAATAAAGTGGCTAAAACAGTTACCTCAAAATGTTGAAATTTCAGAACAAAACCAATGAAAAAGCTCCACGTATCCTTGGTTCTCTTCAGATTTTTACTGGTCAGTGGTTACACACGTTGTTATCCTCCCCTCCTTCTCGGTCGACTGCAAATTCTGGTTTTTTTTTTCTTCAGCTCTAATTTCTTCTGGAGTTCATGTGTTTCAGATGAATTTGTTCATCTGGGATTCTGCTTTTTGAGATCAATTTCTTCTACTTCTTTTGAAACGATTCAATCACGTACCTTTGATCTTTGATTGAATCCCCAGCAATGAAGACAGTTCCCCATGCTTCTCTTCGCCAACAATAAAAAACGATTCAACTTCATTCTTGCGTTGTTTCCCTCTTTGACACTTCAACTGTGACATACGCCATTTTCAGCCAGTTATCGGAGGGAGGCAGTTCCAAAGTACTATGTTTTGAGAGTGCAATATCACAGTCCATATAGTTGCAAACGGATCAGCAATCCAATTTTGCCAGCAACAGAGATTATCAAACTCAATTGGGCAGAATCAACAACCAATCTTTTAGGTAATCCCCATTATCAATCTGCAATAATAATTTTTTCTGTTTCTGTGTGGCAATCATGATTGTATGAATTATGATAGAGACCGTGTATTTCAAATTCAGTCTAATTCTCTCTTATGCAAAATCTCCATCATTGTTTCCATTTAATCTCTTGCCAAAATCAAGATCGTGGTCAAATCTTCCATCACGAATGGAAGCAAAAACAATATCAAATTTGAACATCAATTGCTTTTTCATGTCGCCCACCAAGTGTTTGATGAAATGCTGGCGACTTTTTTCGTGGCGTAGTTTTCATTCAGGTTTCTTACTTCTAATCTTACGTTTGAATTGATACTTGCTGGAAATTGACACTTGTTACGTTACATACACACCCATGGGCCATGAGTGACTCGTCAACCCTCTATTTTGGTTTGTAGTTTCATGTAAGGCTTTCATTATTTTAGATGAAGATGAGTGTTTGTTTGTTTGCGATAAGGTTGTTTCAGTCACCTCCTTCCGATGAAAATGAAAGCTGTACTAATTATCATGAGGATTATCCTAAGCCTATAGAAAAGTCCTTCCCATGTTTGATATTCTGGACAGTGCTTCTCATAGTAGTATCAGTAGTAGCATGATGTCTTAATATATTCTAATTTATGGTCAACAGTTAATGCAGTGTAGCATTATTAGTTTCTTTTGGGGTGTAAGTATTACATGCTGAAATTTGAATTAATAGAAAACTCTGTATGACTGTATCTTTGGAACTGATTTTTTTGACATGTGATGCTATGTAACATTTATGCATAGTTGGGTCTTGTTTGTTAGCAAAATATGAATCTCATTTGAATTTTTTTTTTTTCAAATTTTTCTATTTCTCATTGAGGCCTACAAAATTGAAATGCCTTTGAGATCACTTGGCTAATTATTTAGAGAAATCAATATTATTGCTATTATTTAGATTATATGCATGTTTTGTCTAAAAAACGTTGAATATTATGGATCCATCAAAACACATTTAGTTTTTGACTTCTCACATTCTCGTATCATCTGGTAACACTCTTGGCTTATGATCAATCCATCAGAACACATTTAGTTTTTGACTTCTCACATTCTCGTATCATCTGGTAACACTCTTGGCTTATGATCAATTAGAATAATTTCATGCACATGGATTGTGTTTTTGGCTACATGTGTGAAGGTTCTTTATGTTTTTTTTTTTTTTTGTTTTTTTTTGTAGTATGCAGCAAATTTGGACTTGTGTATTGACAATGATACATTATTTTAAGTAAATAAGTTTCAAACCATGTCTGTTACGTTTTGTAAGTTATATTGATCATTAATGTTTAGATATAATATAACTTATTTTTCTTAATATCAAAATGAAGCAGCAGAAGGATCAAAATCCTCAAGAATTTCACTGGTGAATTTCTAAAACAATAGAAAAACCCCACTGATTTCTCTTTTCAATTTCCATTTCTAATGTTCAAACTTGGTGAGTTTGACTGGTTGAGAGTTTAAAAGATCGATTTGTTCAATTTCAAGTTTGGTATTGCTGTCATTTTACTCTTTCTTTTTTCCAGCCCCAAATACACCCACTTACACCACTCAAACACTTAATTTACATTCATGTATATAGTTGATGCTGCTGTTGGTCTATTTTTCTGTTTTTAAGTGACAAACACTCCTCTGCACCAACACACAGTACACTCAAACACTTGCATTTGTTGCTGTTCCTTTATTACATGACCACACAATTGATTTTTAGTTCTACTTGGCTATTGTGAGCTGCTGCTGCGATGCCATACAAACACACATTACATAAACACTTGATCCATATGTTTTATTGTTGAGTTTTGCTACTGATGAAAGTTGTTGCTCTGCATTCTGTTTTCCAGCCAAGTCGACTTCGAGAATTGGAAAATCTCAGAGTCTAACATACTCCTCTATACACACACTTAATTACATGTATGTATTGAGATTAAATTGTTGCTGCTGTGATAATTTTTTTCTATTTTGACAGCCTTAGTCCTAGACTCACAACAGCACACACACTACTACACACATACACATACTAAAATGGCGATTAAATTAACAAATAAACAGAGACAAGGACCTGCACTAAAATAAAACCCAAAGTCGAAGATCACCTATGTGATTCAGCTTCACACAATTACCTCAGATTTTAATTTCTTTATGTTTTACTGTCGAGGCGCTGCTGGTTATTCTCCTTTCTGTTTTACTGCCACAAATACACACTCTACTTCCACTACTTAGTTCATTTATGCGCACACACACGTATGTATGTATGTATCTATATATATATATATATATATATATATATATATATATATATATATATATATATATATATATATATATATATATATATATATATATATATATATATATATATATATATATTACAAGGACTGCTACTGCTGTGTATTCTTTCTTTCTGTTTCTAGCACACAAAACACACAAGATTTCATTTTATTTTGCTATTATAGGGTTGCTGCTTTGAAACTTGATATAATTTTTCTGTGGAAAGGGACAGAAGTGGTGTAATAAGTTGAAGACAAATCTGGCTGGTGATTGAACGTCTTTCGTCTTGATTTTCCGGACTGTAATCAGTAATCATGTGGTTGTATTTGAAGATATCTTTTTTTTGAAAATTGCTGTGTAATTTTTATTTGGTACTATATTTGCTTACATTGCAACAATAAAATTGGAAGGAATGTAAGCTTTAAATGTGCTTGCCATTTTGGATAGGTGACAGAAGTTGCGAGACGAAGGATGGTGGATTGCTGAAACATTGAACATGGATTACCATTGTGATGCTGGCATGGAGGTAGGCACTCTATAATGTAAGAAATTAGTATGTCATTTGGTGAAATAAACTTATTGGTTCATCTAAGGGGATTATTTTGATTGTGTTTGTCATATACGTGATAATTTCCAGGGAATTTCAATGCATATGTTCCTCAAAATGTGCAATTTTGATGGTCGTGTGTTAGTAACTTCGTTGCTCAGGTGGGTTGTGTTGCTGACATGACCACATTTAGTTTTCAAGAACTGCTTGTTAGGTTGAATTTATCACATATCTTTTTCTTTTTACATGGTGATTATTGACGATGCAACCACTGAGGAAGAGCTTATGACTGTTTATGGCAATAGAAGCAAACAATAAGTTACGAGTTTGTTATGGATTTTGTTAGTATACGTCTTTATGTAGTTCTTTAAAAATTGAAGTTACCTTGATATATAGATGTCTAATTGTTATTCTTGGCTTTTCTGTTTTGTATGTATTTTCTAATTGGTTTGGTCCCTATTAATGGAATTTTATGAATCATTAGTTGCTACTAATTAGCTTCTGTGTTATGGTTTCAAGCTGAGTATTTAGGGGGCAATTTTAGTGTTCAATTTAATCAAACTGATTTATTAGAATATATCAATTAGCTTCTGTGTTATGGTTGTTTTGAAGTTCACAGTCATCTGTACATCAATTTTTGAAGTCCAAAACCACGTAACCAAGATACAATCATTTTTAATTTGGTTGTATGAAACTGTCAAATATGAATTCCATGCTAGACCTACTTCGTCTGCTAATTACCATAAATTAAGATTATATTATCAAAGTCCACATGGTTGCAAACGAATCAGCAAGTCAATTTCAAAAAAAAAAAAAAGATTATCAGACTCATTTGGGTTGTAAACGAATCAACAAGTCAATCTAATACATAATGTCCACCATCCATGGCTTCATGGTATGCAATACTTAAATTTTAGTGTACAAATTGTTAAGTGAGTTGTTATATATCTTTTTACTAACATTTGGTACTACATCATTTTAAAAGCATCATTGGTAAATTTGTTGGGTTATGTTATAGACAGGGAATATGCACACCAACTATATGGTGAAATATTTGAACCAAATATTTATGAGAGTCATATTTATATAGTCAGTTTTAGTTATTAATTGTAGTTGCAAATGTATGTATGTGGAGAGCTTGGAAACTTTTGCGGGTCACCTTGCATATAGACTCAATACGAATGTACGATAAAACAGAGGTGTTAAGTGTAGCATGTTTTGTGTTTCTTTGAACCCGTATGAAATTTAAAAATTTTCTAGAAATTTCCTTCAATATCGTTCCTCAATGGATTTTCTTTTGGCAGAAAGAATGAGGCATTCATTACTTGCGGTTTTGCCTAACCTTCTAATGGAGCTTGATAGTACGAGCAAGGTATATTTGCAGTCCTTTATGACAACAAAAATACTTTAAAATGAAATACTTATTTATTAATAATGTTCATTTGCTTGCCTTTTTTCGGTACAACAGTTAACCTAGCGGTGGAAATGAAAATTTCTTCCACATAAGGGAGATGTTGATGGCTTATGCTTGACTCTATGGCTTCCCAAGCAGGAGGATAATCATCCAATGGCCTCCAGCGATAGCACAACAGTAGTGAAAGCCCTTGTCTTGTGTCCATTCTAGAGTAATCTTTTAATCAATCTTAAAACTTTTGATGAATTACAAATGATCAAAACATAAGGTAGCTGTCACTTTACTTCTCCATCGTTTAATCCAATTATTGAAAACAGGCAGGTTGCTATCTTCAATGTAATTCTCTAATTCTAGGTGGATGCTTCGCTGGCCTCTTCCTCTTAATCTGGGACTCTTCTCAATCGATTAATTTCATCATGAATGGTGAGTACACATACTTCGTTGGTTGATTTCATTTATCCGATTTAATCTATTATCAAAGGTAGTTATGGGTTTCAAATTTTATTTACTTAATCTGTGGAATGCTTGACTCCTGACATCACAACTTCAATTACCTTTTCATTACTCCGACAATGTTTTTACAGTCTTCTACATCTTTTCAAGTTTTACAAGTCTGAATGTATGCAATTTTACATGCATATTAAGTGTGTGATGACACGTTTGACTGAAATTTTCCCTTTCATTGATGTCAGTTAGGATCCATCGATGATCACATATAGTTGTATTCATGAAAGGGTTCAATAGATTATCTTTCTAATTTGTAACTTTGATATGATTTGTTGTATTCCATAGAAATTAAATGATCCTCAAGGTGGAAAAAAGTCAGCTTCGTCATTTAAAACAAGAGATTCAAAAGGAATTACTGTGTGTTGAAATTTCGGACATTACCTATGAACTTTGTTCTATATGAAGCTTTCTAATCGACATAGCCACAAGAAGAAATCACAACCTCTTCATATTGAATAATTAAGCTACTTTGAATAATTTACATCTAGGCTTTAAGATTAAAAGTTTAGAACAAATGAAAATATAAATTGGTTGACCCATTATCAAAGAATATGAGATTGTAGGTTTCATAATGTTGTACAAAAAAAACACGTCCTTTTACTTCCAATTGATAAATTCCGTTCATTGAGCATAGATTATATATTAATAAAAAAGAGGAGAAAACCATCAGAGCAAATTGAGTACAAAAGTTAGGACTGTTATATCAGTAATTTGATGGGCAGTCGAGGGTTATCTACTTCCATGTTAAGTTCAGAATGAAGTGAAGGTTTATTCCCATATGATTTGCTATCCAGAAAACATATTATTACTCTTAAACATGCTACATGTATTTAGATGAAATCACCTTAACCCTCTTCATTCTTTTAGAATTCTTGAATTCTTATCTTTTTACTTTGTCATCCTTTTAATCACAATAACCTAAGTGCCATTTCTTGCATTCTTTTTTTTTTCTTTCGTTGGCATGGTCATCTATTTTCTTATAAAGATATGAAAAGATTACAGACCAGATAAAAAAGAGGCAATGAATAGAACTAATTTGTTTCTGGTGCCATTTCCTCCTTCTATGTATGTATGTAACTTCACTTAAAATTCTATACAGGTTTTTTGCCACGGGGTTCTATGATTAATTATTGAATTTAATTATGATTTTGGTTGGCAAAGAAGAGACATTGTGGCCAAGAATTCGATTTTTTATTTCAGATTTTATCTATTCCGGAAGGTACTTTTTCATATCATAGACTTGTTTATTTTCACTTTCAAATTTGAGACACAACATAGTATTCATAGAAAAAATTGGCATAAGGGTTGTCTGGAATCTGGATTTGCAAATAAGTTGTAGATACATGAGTATAATGAGGGACATATAGTCAAAGCCAAAGTAAACATCTATATTGTTTAAAACAAGTCTCTAATTATTTTACATATTTTTGTTTCATATTGCTGATCATTCTTCTATATTTTACTTATATTTGTTTCATATTGGTATGTATTCCATCCATATAATGTTCTTACAGACTGATGATGGTATGATTTGAAGAAAAAGAACAACCCATTTTTATTCATGTAATCCCTCTTTCTAAAGGTATTGATCCCCTAACTATTGCCTTTATAAAATGTTATGATACCTAATAGACAACTATTTGAGCAAACATTCTCCATACTCTGCTGAAGCTTGAAAGGGCTAACAAAATCTATGCATGCTCCTGTGCTGCTTGCTCTCTACACTGCTCTATTTTTTATCAAGTACATTTGAAATGAATCCTCCCAATAGCTAAGTCGGTGTCTTCTGAATTTCATGCTCAACAAGTTTATTCTCGTTCCCATTTCTTGTTTTGTCACTACTGTGTGTGCTAAATTGAGTACGTAATTTTCTGATTATTTGGATTATGTGTTAATTCTCTGTGAATCAATTTACTGATTTTCTGGATGCAATTGCAAAGTTGTTGATGAATGGTGAACCATGAATGATAAAATATTTTGTAAATTCATGGTACAGGTTATAAACAAATTTATGCAATGTTTTTTTGTAGCAATTTGCAAGCATGTGAATCTTCGATTGGGCCATATAGTTTGGTTGTGATCGACAATTCACGAGTATGCTCAACAATTGGGGACATTGAGCATTCAGAACTATCCTGATCTAGCCAATCATCCATGACACGTATTCCTACATAACTAAATTTTTTAGGCTTAAATAAATTAGTATATCCCACTTTAGCCAATCTTCCAGGGTTAGTTAATGTGATTTAACTTGTTAAATGTTTTTCTGCAATAGTCGGTCAACACATGTGTATTTTGTTTTTCAACCAAATAGGATTTTGTATGTATACACAAGTTTTACCTATAAACTGAAGTCAATTATGTAAGCATAAACAGAGGAGCGTTTTTTAACTACAAGTTTATATTTCTCTCTCTACTTAACATGTCTCCTTAAACATGGTCCTTTCCGATCAATATTAGAGCCCTTTTGTGCGTGAATTATGTGGTCCAATGCATGTGTTATTTGGGATTTAAAATAAGATGCATTTAATTTGTTTGGTTCATTGATGAAAGATGTCATATAACTTAAACTACTACACAAGGAGTCCACCAACATGGTCAGACGGTCTTTGTGATATTGGATACACATGCAATATCATGTCATTACCCACACAAATTCATGCCATTTTTATAAGTCAAGCTACAATGGTGTGAGTGCTAGGCAGGATATATTTTAGTCTTGACATATAAAATATTTGCTTTTCATTATTCAAATTTGTTGTGGAAATATTACCTTATTTATTTAGTTCTATAATAGAATATTTACTTGAGTTTCATGTTTGATTCATCAACTTCAATCGGAGGTCTTAATAAAGTGCGTGACATTGGGGTCCGACTCACCTACTAATCTTTTGCTTATAGATGTTGCTACTTGAAATGCTATGACTCAAGATGAATCTGGTGTTTTTCCAAAGCTTGAAGTTGTTTCGAAGATTGTTATGTGAATATTGCTTTCATTTGGGTTAGCTTTCGATGCATGGTCTGGAGTTGTTTGAACGATGTTGATGTCTTTCTTTGCTAGCTTTGGTGTTGTTTCGCATAAAAATTCTTCGGCTTGCTTTGTTTTACCTTGCTTTATTTTGGCTGGCCTTATTTTTGCCTTGCTTAGTTAGTCTTGGAGCAAGTTCTAAAGTCTTGTGGTTTGCCTTTTGCTGCTTGGCTTTGATGGATAACTAGGAGTTGTCATGTACATTTATCTTCAATTTTTAAAATTTTCTGTTACCAACAAAAAAATATTGATTCGTGATGTTTTTGTACTTGTCATTAACATGATAATTTAAGAAGTTTGTATATTTATTATTTAGCCAAAAGTCAAAGCCGCATAAGATGGAACTAGCCAAGTAAGGAAATCATGAAATTTGGTTTTTTAGTTTCGAAATCGAATCAAACTCAATCGCTACTGTTATATAGTTCGGTTCGGTAAATTCTAAAATTGACGTGCTTCAGTGTTCGATTTGGTTCCCAAATTTTTCTAAACAGAGGAAACAAAAAAAAGGAACCCCCGTCGTCTACAATTCACTACAAGTAATTTACTAAATTTAGGATTTTATTAAAATTACATCATGTTGTATTGTACGAGTGCGCCATTCCGCCCCCAATCGTTGGGCTACCTACTCGATCGTGGACTAACTTCCATAAAACTTTCTTTCATTTAAATAAAATCAATTATATTCAGTAGTAAGTGTAAGTGTAGTTGTTATCATCAAGCCACAGGATAGCTTTGTTGATATAACTTTTTGCTTCACAAATGTCATCATACATGAATCATGTTAAGGTCCATCGGTTACTAAGTGTGGACATTTTCGGGCTTCAGACTTATATCTTATGATTGTTTACATGGAGCTAATTTATGTTCATAATGTGTGATTTTGGTCAGAATTTGAGCAGTGGAAGCTCACAAGACTCTAGACACATACATGTGAACTAACCACACCCACATAATTTGTTGCTAGCTAACTAAGTTTAAGATATGAGAAGTATAAACCAAACCATGTCATGTTAAAATTTTAAACTTTTCTCTACGATTAATTATATTGGTTTACATTTTAGGACACTCGTATCGGTCGCCGCAACGCGCGGGTATCATAACTAGTAAGATTTAATATGAAAAAAAACCAAAATGTTTTTTTTTGATGTTTTAATGGTTTAGTCCTCCGTGTTAATTTTTACTAATAAAATCCTCGAGTTATTTTCTTGTTTGTGATTTTCGGAAATTTTTTTCTTCCAAAAAAGTCTTCAAGAATAGGACTTTTCGGGAAAAAAAAAGGGAAAACATATTTGTTTTTTTATGGAAAGCATAGGTTTGATTATGAAAAAAACTTTTCCGAAAATCAAAATGAAAACATTACTAGAGTACTTTCTTGGGAAAAGATACATGGTCAGATGAAATCACAAAAAACATGAAAACATGTTGGTTTTTTTAATGTTAAACCTACAATTATATAAAAGTAAAGGGCTTAATCAGGTAACTAGTACTTAACAAATAATAAAAACAAGTAAACAACTATAACACATGTTAAAAAGCCAAAATACATTTAGTTGAAATCTTAATATTAAATTCTGGGCTGGATTTCGGATCGAAATCAGGATAACTAGAATTTTTTGTGCACCTCTAATAATATGAGAAAAAAACACATTTCGACTGTTATTAATTTAATTTTAATTTAGGTTACACTTGCATTATCCACAACTAAATTCACAAATCTGTCAAAAACGAAATCAAGATCATGGCAACCGAAATTGCAATCGAAATCATTAAATTAAAATGCAATTAACAAAGTTTGAACTGAAATTTTTTTATGATGATGTGATGAATGATGATGCCATGATATAATGATAATATGGCCTATGGGCCTCTATGCAGTTTGGGCCCTGGGTTTAGGGCCAGGCCTGTGTACGAAAACTATATTAAAATTTCAAAATAATTTGTATTTTCTAACTTTTACGTGAATAATTTTAGGGTTTAATATGAAAAGAAAATCATATATTTTCGTGTTTTTTGCGATTTAGTCCCTCCGGATTATTTTTTCTTAAAAAAGTCCTCAAGTTAATGTTTTCAATCCAGTTTTCGAAAATATTTTGTTTTTTTTTCATAATCAACCCTGACTTTTTCCACAAAAAACCAACATGTTTTCACTATTTTTCTCCGAAAAGTCCACAAACTTGAAGACTATTTTGAAAAAATAAAGAAAAAAAAAATCCAAAAATCACAAACAAATTTATTACCTAAGGATTTTATTGGTAAAAAATAACACGGAGAGACTAAACCGCAAAAACGTGAAAAAACATGTTGGTTTTTTTTCATATTAAACCCATAATTTAAAAATAAAAAAAAATTTAACAACTGTTTTATATGCTTTGAATTAATATATAGTGTTTAATGCAAATAGTAATATTAAAAAGTATTGAGAATTTGTACAACCTAATTCAAAACTTTAAAATAAATTAGCTAGTGGTATTTTGAACTAGAAATAAAAAAAACAGTAGTTCAACATAAAGTAAAATACAATATATGACTAAAGTCTAAAATATAAATATTAAAACTATTTCAAAAAAATTTATCTGATATTTAAATTGGTTAAATATTCAATTTTTTTTAATAAACATCATATATGTATATCATAGAAAAGAATAAAAACTACAATAAGCTTTTCAACATCATTAAAAATGATATCATTATTTTTCAAGAAAAATTTAGCATTCAACGGTAATAAATTTGAAAGCCACGAAATGTTAGTAAATGGAGAAAAAGTTTAGAAGTTTAATTGAAAATTATAGTTCTTATCAAACAATAACAAACAAAATAATTAAAAATACAAAAATGTATTAAAATAAATTTAAAAAACTACAAAGTTATCAAGTTCGTATTAATAAAAAATTCATCTATTCTAATAAAACAGTAAATATATTACCATGTGTCGTCCTCTCATTTAGTTTGTCACATATCGGTAGCTTCTTTAGCTACATGTCATTCACTAATATCTATTTTAAATTTAAATCAATTCATATCAAATCTATTCTCACGGTCTCACCTATTCTAATCTAACTAATTTAATAAACAAGTAACTAAAATCTAATAAACTATAATATTTTTAAATTATATATTACTTAACACTTATTTTTATAAACCAACATATGTAATACATGTGTATTTTTTTATAAACCAAGATATGTAATACATGGGTATTAATTAACTAGATACGGAAACTGTCATGTCAGTAATTTTTACCTTTCAATTTGATACGGTTACCTTGATTGACTTGATTTGGAAAGTATGTTACCTCAAATTTTTAAAAAATGTTATTATGTTACATAAATTGAAAAAACAGTGACAATAAATTACCTTTTGACGTAATTAACCCATTTATACGTAATTAATTCATTTATATACACAATTCAAGTTTCCAAGATAATAATTTGTCGTATAATTCTCCACCTCCTCCAGTCCTCCTATTCTTCTTCTTATTGGTGTTTTGGGCTAAAACTTGAGCATAGTATAATGTAATCTGGGCTCTTGGTGTTTTGGGTTAAAACTTGAGCCTAGTATAATGTAATCTGGGCTTGAGCCGAGGTCGCTCGGACGCTCCCTGTATTAAGCCGACTATACATGATATTTTAAAGTTTAAGAAGAATACATATGATAATTTTGCGCTATCAAAAATGAACCTTACGTCAACATACGTAAATGCACTAAATATTCATGCATTTTGAAATCTGAAAAACTACATTGTTACAAAACAACAAGTTCTATTTGGTTTTTTTATCTAGATTTCTTTTTTATTTGGTTGATGTGCTCCTTTTTGGAGAACAATACACATTTGTCGGTTGTCCATGATTCTATGCTACATTTAAAGGGCGTTTGGTTCACGGAATGCATTTTGATGGAATTGGATTTCAAATTTAGTGTTTAAAGCATTTGGTTTACAAAAATGAACAACTTGATTTTTATAAAACATTCAATTGAAAGCTCTCTTTTTAAGGAATTTTTAATTCCATTAATGAATGTTGAATTTCTTTAATTATGATTATGATGGAATCTAACTAAATCTTATTTTGTTATCTTTGATTTTCAATTGTTCAAATACACTAAACCTAGATTCCAATTCCATCAAAATCCATTCCGTGAACCAAACGCCCTCTTAGTTGCTAATAAACTAGTTTTTATCTTGAAAAATTTGTGTATAAATTTTGACGATAGATGTATGGAAATTTTTTAAGACAAGAAAAATAACATAAAATTCTATATTTGTCGAGAAAATTGTATTTTTGTTAGGCATGAGAATTGACATGAAATTCTATATTTGCCGAGAAATAACATGAAATTCAATTTTTAGGTGGAGAGATGATAATCAAGTTGTGTTTTTTTTTTTTGCCGAAGACGTACCATAAAATTAAATTGTGCATTCTTAAATGGTCATTGATAGTTTGATACCCTTTTTCCAAAATTGAATTTTATGTAGTATAACTATTTGTAATTTAACTTAACATAATAAATAATTAATAAATAATATAAATCCCAAAATTAAATAACCCAATATCCATTATTATTTATAATTTTATTTCATATAACCATACTCAACACCATTATTCCAAAATTCCAATCCAAACTCAATTCTTATGAAAATTCATTTAATAGAATCAAAATTTTGTGATGAAATTTTATTTTTGATTGTTTATGAACAATTAGACTATTTTGTATTAATTCATTGGTTGCTTATAAATCATCGATTTTATAAAAAAATTTTAATTTTTTGTGTTTAGATAATTAGAATAATTATTGCTCAATTTTTAATTGGAATTTAAAAGGTATGGATGTCGTGCAATACTTCTTTATAATTGTTTGTTTCATAATATTTTATTTTATTTTATAGTGTAAAGATAGATAATTGTGATGTTTTAAATTAAATGTTATCGTTTGTTAACCTGATCTGACCAACCTAATCGCTAAAATTATAAAATCAATAACACCACTTAAATTTGTGCACTCGGGACCAAAAATTCTGGGTCCGTCACTATTTCTTGGCTTTAAAATTTTTACATTATATTTGTTATTAAAATTAAATTTTATGTCATATTTCTTCACCCAAAATTTGCATTTTTGTTTATCTTTGGTTAATAAAAAAGAAAAAAAAACACTTTTACAGAAAATTAAAAAAGACAATAAATAGAATTATTTTAAAGAAAATTCAGAGTACAAAATATCCATAATGAGCGGTGAGTGGGCATGTGCGGGTGCATTTTCATACCATGTGTCGCTGACTCGCCGCTGATTTTGGGGGCTAAATGAAAGAATCCCCACGACGTCGTAAAACACGGGTTATTTTGCTTGCCCCGTAAGTTTCTTTTTGACCCGAATATCCGCTATCCGTGAACCACCTTCGTCGGATCCGGGTCACATGACATTGTCTAATGTCTTCCTTCACTCTACACAATTAACTTATTCCAATTTTAATTCAAACACAATATGAAAATAACATTTTCATAAATACATTTATTTTCCTCTTAAAACGTATCACATTTTCCGATCTCAGGGGTGTCAATTTTGACCCGTCAGGCGGGATGGTTAAATTGATTCGTTGTAAAAAACTAAGCTAGAACATATTTTTTATAAGAAAATTTATAAAACGATGTATTAAACAAACTGATCTTTGAATTTTTTTTAAAATTATGTAAAATTTATGGGTGCGTTTAGTTACCGAACAGTTCCATCTCACTTTCCAAAAAAAATGAAAACTTGTTTACTTAACAACAATTTTTAAAATTTCATTTCACTTTTTAAAATATCACTTTTTATATTCTCTCTTACTTTATTACCTACCATATATTTCTTTATAATACTTTCTTTCTCTCTCTTACTTTTCTATCAAATATCCTAATTTTCTTACTTTTCTATCACCCATCATATCTATCTATACTATTAAAAGAGTAACTAAACGCCACATGACATGCTCTCATTTAATTTGTCGCATGTCGCTCTCTCATCTTGCCACGTCATATACTGATTTTATTTTAAAAATTTAAAACCAATCAAATCTATGTAAATCTAATATGGATTAATTTAATAACCAACTAACTAAATTAAGCAAACTTTATTATTTATATAATTGTTATATTATATATATATATATATATATATATATATATATATATATATATATATATATATATATATATATATATATATATATATATCAATTTCTAAAATTAACTCATGTAAAACATGGGTAATAACCTAGTTTTTCTTATTTTATAATCACCTATCTTAATTTTCTTAAAACTAAAATTTTATCATCTAAACAATTTTTCACTTTTTATAGAATCCCTTGTTTTTTTTTCCTGAAACTATAATTTAAAAATTGAAATTGAAAAATGATTACTTTAGTGTTAAATGATTTAATTTTATTGTCCATGTTAACAAATCTTATATGACAATTAAATAATAAATACACACAACAATTAATCCAAACCATGATGTTTTTTGACCTTGAGAAATTAATCAAACTAGATTATAGTTGTATACATAATTTGTAAAATATAATTTCGTAAATTGTGTTTCATGTTACATTTTAAAATATGATTAACTATATACCGCTATAAGCTATAACAATGGATAATTACTAAAAAAAAACCCTTAGTTTTTCAGTTTTTTGTGATTAAACCCCCAAACCATTTTTCGTTGCATAGAAAACCTTGAACTAACTAAAATCAGTAAATTAAGGTTTTATCAATGGGTAACCGGTTGAAACCGGTTATTAATCCTACGTAGACCGTTAAATAACCTACGTGGAATAAATTTTAATTGTTGAAACCAGTTGCCACATTTAAACCCTCGTTGATAATTTTTAATTGTAATTTTTAAACGGAATTACTTTATCAACGAGTGTCTAAATGATGTGTAATACTTGGCAACCGGTTTCAACAATTAAAATTTATTTCACGTAGGTGATTTACCGGTCCACGTAGGATTAATAACTGGTTTCAACGGGTTACTCATTGATAAAACCTTAATTTACTGATTTTTTGTTAGTTCGGGATTTTCTATACAACGAAAAATGGTTTGAGGTTTTAATCACAAAAAACTGACAAGTTGTTGGTTTTTTGCGCAATTATCCCTTATAACAATAAGGCAGTGTTTGGTTTGCAGATTTTCTAAGATTCATTATGATTTGCATTCAAAATTTCTGTGTTTGGTTAACAGATTTCAGTACGAATTTAAAAATATCAGGATTTCACAGATCTCATTATTATTTGTTATTTACAAATCCAGCCTCCTCCCTAGAATTTTAAATTATCAGTTGCATTGCATTCTTCAGATTGCAAAGTTTCTCTAAATGATAACGCAAATTCTTTGATAAAATCATGATAAATGAAAATGATGTGTAATGCAAATCCTACGACAATGCAAATCCCAAAGAAAAAAATTTTTACGAACCAAACGCCCCCTGAGAATATGATGTTAACTTACATTGCAATATAAAATATTACAAGAATTATTTTATAAGTCATATACACATGTATAACTCAAAAGAATAGTTTCTAGTAATAAGATTTTCAAAGCTTTCACGATTTTCATATAAATTTGAATCCTAAAAAAATTCATTGAACTGAATAACAATCATAAAAATAAAATTTTGAAAAAGCATAGTTGGTTTCAAAGGAAGGAAGATTTATGATTGGCTTAAACTTAAATCATTTGACACCTCCCTTTTATATATATATATATATATATATATATATATATATATATATATATATATATATATATATATATATATATATATATATATATATAGATTTGGGTTCAAATGAGTACCACTAGTTTTGCGGAGTACCGGAGGTACCTCGCTTAAAAACATTTTTTTTGAAATTTTTTTTCATAATCATGTTTAAATTAATAATATAAGACTACTTGCAAAAAATCACACCTAAATACACACTAGAACTATGTGAAACGTGTGTGTTCACATGAACTGCACTGTTGTGAACGTGTGTTCACAACTAAGCAAATTCACATGAATTTTTTCACGTTCACATGACTTTTAAGATGATAGAAAGTGCAAATGTATATAAATTTTTACGAATAGCCTTATATTATTTGTATCTAAATGAATATGAAAAAAATTTAAAAAAAAAATAAAATTTTCGGAGCAAGTTCACATCTGAAATCCGTGTGTTCACAGGTACTCACGGTACTCTGCATTTTTTAGGTACTCACACGAACCATATTCTATATATATATATATATATATATATATATATATATATATATATATATATATATATATATATATATATACATATATGTATATACATACATATATGTATATATATATATATATATATATATATATATATATATATATATATATATATATATATATATATATATATGTATATATATATATATATGTATATATATATATGTATATATGTATATGTATATATATATATATATATGTATATATATATATGTATATGTACATATATATATATATACATATATGTATATATACATACGTATATGTATATATACATATATACATACATATATAGAGATATATACATACACACACACATATATATATACATACATACATACATACATACATACATACATACATACATACATACATACATACATACATACATACATATATATATATATATATATATATATATATATATATATATATATATATATATATATACATACATACATACATACATATATATATACATACATATATATATATTTGCTTTTTCTATATTATTTTATTTCATCAGGTAAAAAGTTGTTACTATTTTCAGCATATAACCTATACACACACATTTATTAATATAATTAATTAGTTGAAAACTTTTGTTGATTTAGATAATCAAATGTTACATTTCTTGAATAGAAGAAATGATGTTAAATAACAAATATATACACATTAAGCATTTAAAGTTATTAAATGTGTTTTTAAACATTCATTCTAGATGTTTTTGTTTTATAATTTTTTTAGGGTAAACTAACTTACGCTTACTTCTAAACTAATCATTTGTCACAAGTGGAGACTTCAGAACTTCTACACAATAAGATTCTCATTTTTATCAGTTAATAAAAAAAAATACATATTTGGTTACAATATTGGATAAATTTCAAATAAAACACAATTGAAGTGAACTTGTTTACTCTATAAGAATTATGCATCTTGGTTAGAGTTCATTAATTTTAGGTAATGGTAGCCAAAATGGTAGACCATCACATGCGAGCTATATTTCAAATTCTAGGGATTTGTGGTTAATTATGCCCTCTAAATTAGGTATCCTATTGTTTGGTAAATCTTTATTTAATTTTGAATATATATATATATATATATATATATATATATATATATATATATATATATATATATATATATATATATATATATATATATATATATATATATTTAGAATATGGTTCGAGAGAGTACCACCCAAATGCAGCGCACCAGAAGGTACCACCTTTAAAAAAACTTTTTTAAAATTTTTTTTTCATAAACATGTTTTAATTAACATTATGAAGATCGTATGTAAATTTCACATACATTCACATCTCCTAGCTCCTAAAAAATGATGTGAACACACACTTACATAATTTTGAAGACATGTGAACATGCATTTATGTGATGTGTGTTTTCATGCACTTAGAGTGTTCGGATTTGCGTGAAATTCACATATGATCTGTGTAATGTTAATTAGAACATGTTCATGAAAAAAAATTTTAAAAAAATTACTTTTAAGGGTGGTACCTTCTGGTGCGCTGCATTAGAGGTGGTACTCACTTGAACCTAAATCTATATATATATACATATATATATATATATATATATATATATATATATATATATATATATATATATATATATATATATATATATATAGTATATATAGGGATGCATCAATCAGCGTGATTTTGATGCATGTGTGGGTGGCCAGTGCAGTTTTGCACAAGTTTTCAGGTACAATATGTGGTTTTCCATTGAACCATATATATATACTTATATCTATAATCATATATCTATTATCCATATATTAATATATATATATAGATATATGTAATATTATATATCTATATAGGTATATTATATATCTAATATATATATCATATATCATCTATAATATCTCTAGCCAGGTTTACCGCGTTCACGTGGTCCACCCTAATGCTCAGCCCGCACCAGAAGGACACCAACCCTTAAAAGATACCATTTTTTTCTGAATCTTTATTTGTCCATGAACAATCTGTTCTTGATTCATACACCAAGACTACATAATGTGAATTCACGCAAATCCGAACCAACTCTAAGTGCATGAAAAACACACTACACAATGCATGTTCACATGTCTTCAAAAATTATGTAAGTGTGTGTTCACATCATTTTTTAGGAGCTAGGAGATGTGAATGTATGTGAAATTACATACGATCTTCATAATGTTAATTAAACAACATGTGTCTGAAAAAAACTTTACGTTTTTTAATGGTTGGTCCACTTCTGGTGGCTCGCTTTGGGTGGTCTCTCTTCGACCACATTCTAATATGCTATATACATATAATATATAGATATATATATATTATATATATATATATATATATACTATATATATATATTCAACAATTAAATAAAGATTCTACCAACATAGGATACCTAATTTAGAGGGCATAATTAACACAATCCTAAAATGAATTGAAATATAGCTCGCATGTGATGGTCTACCATTTTGGCTACCATTACCTCCCTAAAATTACTGAACTCTAACCAAGATGCATAATTCTTAGAGAGTAAACAAGTCTCACTTCAATTGTTTTATTGAAATTTATCCAATGATTGTAAACCAATAATGTATTTTTTTTTATTAACTGAGTAAAAATGAGCAATCTTTGTGTAGAAGAGTTTGACAGTCTCCACTTGGACAAATGATTAGGTTTAGAAGTAGCGGAATTACTTTCCTAAAAAAATTATAAAACAAAAAACATCTAGAATGAAGTTAAAACACATTTAATACCTTTAAATGCTAATGTGTATATATTGTTATTTAACATCATTTCTTCTATTCAAGAAATGTAACATTTGATTATACTTAAATCAAGGCAAAAGTTATTCAACTAATGTAAATTATACTTAATAATGGTGTGTATAGGTTATATGCTGAATAGAGTAACAAATTTTTACCTGATGAATAAAAATATAGAAAAAGCAAATATATATCGAGAGGTAGATAGTATATGTATGGTATGTACTGTATGTATATGATATATATATTTATTAATCTCTATATAATAGATATATCTATATCTATTATGTTGTATGATGTCTGTAGGTATGTATTTGGTAGGAGTCAGTATGTCTGTATGTACCTGTTGATCTTGTGTGTGTGTAGTGCTGTTATCTCTTATCTTATGTATTATGTAATATACTATCTTACGATTTATACTCTATACTGTTCATCTATGTCTATCTTATATATTGCTACTCTCTAATACTACTTCTAAATCTCATTACTCTACGTATACATATATACTTCTCTAGTATACTCTACATATAGATATATCACATACTATCATATGCTACATCTATATACTATAATATATAATATATATATATATATATATAGATATAGGTTTCGTGTGATGTCCGACCTTGCAGCGAGTACCGTGAGTACCTGTGAACCACACGGATTTCAGATGTGAACTTGCTCCGAAAATTTTATTTTTTTTAAATTTTGTTCATATTGCATTTAGATACAAAAATAAAGGCTAATGCGTAAAATTGTATATAGCATGTGCACTTTTCTATCAGCTTAAAGTCAGGTGAACGTGAAAAATTCATGTGTGAATTTGCGTAGTTGTGAACACACGTTCACAACAGTGCAGTTCATGTGAACACAAACGTTCACATAGTTCTAGTGTGTATTTAGGTGTGATTTTTTGCAAGTAGTCTTATATTATTAATTTAACATGATTATATGAAAAAAAATTTCAAAAAAAATTTTTAAGCGGGTACCTCGGTATTCGAAAACTAGTGGTACTCATTTGAAACAAAATCTATATATATATAGATAAAATATATATATATATATTATATGATATCTATATATATATGATATATAATATATATATATAAAAGGGAGTGTCAAATGATTTAAGTTTAAGCCAATCAAATCTTCCTTCTTTGAAACCAACTATGCTTTTTCAAAATTTTATTTTTATGATTGTTATTCAGTTCAATGAATTCTTTTTTAGGATTCAAATTTATATGAAATCGTGAAAGCTTTGAAAATCTTATTACTAGAAAACTATTCTTTGAGGTTACATGTTATATGACTTATAAAATAATCTTGTAATATTTTATATTGCAATGTAAGTTAACATCATTTTTTCAGGGGGCGTTTGGTTCGTAAAAATTTTTTCTTTGGGATTTGCAATTGTCACTGACTATGAAAAGACGAATAATGCCCCCCAGACTGTCC
>JAANYP010004239.1:192197-321656 GCA_020465985.1 Centrapalus pauciflorus
CCTTATTTACGATCATGCCACCACGTTTTTCATGAAATGCACCAAATCGGACGGTATGCGTAGGTTTCCATAGTTTTCAGGTGTATAGTGGTTTTCCATTGAACCCACCCCTATATATGTATGTTATTGAGCATTGAAACAAAATTATATATATATATATATATATATATATATATATATATATATATATATATATATATATATATATATATATATATAATTTTGTTTCAATGCTCAATAACATACAATCATCTTACTTCAGTAATCCCTCACAGTTTTAGATTTAACCAGTATAACATATCATCTGATCATGTAACTCATGAAACGTATACACATTATTAAGTATATCAAGAACTATAAAAAAAATCAGCTAATGTTCCTTTTGTGTACGTTTTGTAACTTAGACAATGCATTTGATTGTTGAATACCCGTTAGGAAATCAAATGTGAAACTTTGATTCAAGTTAACTCATGTGACTATTTGCAACCGACTCTATATTACCAAACAACAACGTCTGAAATTGTGTAATATGTATATGTATGAATAAGTTTATACATAAGTGTGAAATAAAAACAAAGAAGGGATTGATAACGACGTATATAGTGATTTCTACCCCATTACTTCTATAGGCCACATGGTTATACACATGCATTGTCTATTTGATCGCTTCTAAGATTTCGGCTTCTTTAAAGCCAAATTCATAATTAAGAAAACAAAATTGAGGATTCAACATGTAAATGTTTGAAATAAAGGTTTTAATAATTTAATTTTGTCTAAAATTTTGATAATGCTAAAATAATTTGATAACTTTTTTGGCCATGTATTGTTAAATACATTAATTTGCAATGAAATGTGGGTTATTGGAAGTTCCATTTGGATGGTGGAATTAAATTGCACATGCCTCAAGTGTATGTTAGGGAGGCAATGGGGTCTAGTTATGTCATATATATTGATGATTTAATTATTGGATAATTGAATATTAAAAATATATATTTTTTGGTGGGTGTTATTTCATAATTTGTTTTTTTTTTAATTAATTTGTGTGAGAAATCTAATGTTATATAACAAATTTGTTGTATAAGTAACTAGAAAATGTTAGCTATGTTGTATATTTGATTTTTGATTCTAGCATTATAAACTTTTTAATTAAAACAACTAAAATAATAAGGATTAAATAAATAGTTGGTAGGGCAAACTTATTTTAAAAGACACATAAAATCATCTAATTATCAATTATTTAGGTGTTGTTTGTTTTTTAATAGGTTGATGTTTGTGGTCTGCAGACTTAGCTGTAGAAATCTGCGGTCAGAAGAGATGACCTAAAGGTCTGTAGTAGGGGTGAGCTCGGTACCGGACCGAACCGAACCGGTACCGATCCCGAAAATACCGAAACCGAATTATTAGTTTTGAAAGCACCGAATACCGAATTTTAGCTAATTTAAAAACCGAATACCGAACCGAGAGTACCGAATACCGAATTTTAGCTAATTTAAAAACCGAATACCGAACCGAATATATTAATTCGGTACCGGTCGGTACCGGTCCCGGTTCGGTATCGTTTCGGGTTCGGGAAATGATACCCGTCGCTCACCCCTAGTCTGTAGTCCTCGTAGCGCGGGAAGACCATTGCAGATGCGGGCAGACGACGCGGTAGACGCAGACGAAAAAAACCAAACACACTTCCAAATAAAATCTCTTTCCGCGTCTTCGAGTTCGCAGACATAAGAGATTTGAAAAATATTCTAGAAAAGCAAACATGGCCTTTGAGATAAAACTGATCATTTAAATGTATACTAGTTTATAACCCACGTATTACGTGGATATTTTTAATTAAATTTAGAGTTAATTACAATAATGGTCCCTATGGTATGTCCTAAAATTTGGATTTGGTCCCTGAACTTTCAATTTTGCAGAAACGGTCATTATTTTCATAGTTTGTTTGCAATTTTGGTCCCTCAACCAATTAACTTTTCTAATATGACAAAATTACCCTTATTTTGATGCAAACTATAGGGACCATTTCTACAATTAATTTTTTAAGCCTTTTTTATTCTTAATTAAATAAATTATTATTTAGTGTTACTTAAATTTAATAAACTATAAAAGAAAGAAAAGAATTATTTAATTATTTGTGTTGTTCATAAATGATTTAGATATTTTTAGTCTTAATTAAATTTAATTTACTATAATCAAAGTGTAAACAATCAAAATTTATAATCGAAAAAATAATTTATGTTTAGAAGCTATTTTCTAGAGGTTTCGTATATAAAATATTATAAAAATATTTGACTCTATAATTATTTATGTTGGTTCATAAATTTATAATAAAAATATGTTTGTTAGTCAAATATATTTTACTTTCTTCTTGAATAAAATCGGTCAAAGATTATATTTTATAATCCGTTCACATTTGTATCAAAGCAATGTGATAATGTTAAAGTGATAAATCTAAATGTTTTAAATTTTAAAGGTGTCGATTTAATCAGATTAAAATGAAAAGTAAAATTGAAAGACGAAAAAAGATTAAAAACCTATTTATATTTCTCGATTTTTATGTAAACGTTTGACAAACCAAAGTTGATGATTAAAGTTGTTAATCATGAATCTCAAAGATGTTATATGAACCTAAAATTTTAAATCGTTTTTGGTGTCATTAAAAATTAAAACGATAAAATAATTGATACGTCAAATAAAAAAATTTGAGTTGTCTTAGGCCATTTGGAAGTTCTTTTTAACTCGGTCAAATTAAACGTTAAATTTTTATTTATTTAAGTTATTTAATATTTATAACTTTAATTAAACTGTTGGCTCATAAATATTTTTTTTAATAATTTATTAAAGTTAATTAACACTAAAAATAAAGTAGAGCCAATTACATAAATGGTCTTTGTGGTTTGATCAACATAAATATTTTTTATTATAAATTTATGAACCAGTATAAATAATTATAGAGAAAAAATTTCTTATTTATGAAACCTTTAAAAAATAATTTCTAAACATAAATGATTTTTTCGATTATAAATTTTGATTGGTTTACACTTTGATTATAGTAAATTAAAATTAATTAAGACTAAAAATATCTAAATCATTTATGAACCAACATAAATAATTAAATAATTCTTTTCTTTTTTAATAGTTTATTAAATTTAAGTGACACTAAAAAAGAATTTATATAATTAAGAATAAAAAAGACTTAAAAAATTAATTGTAGAAATGGTCCCTATAGTTTGCATCAAAATAAGGGTAATTTGGTCATATTAGAAAAGTTAATAGGTTGAGGGACCAAAATTGCAAACAAACTATGAAAATAAGGATTGTTTCTGCAAAATTGAAAGTTCAGGGACCAAATCCAAATTTTAGGACAAACCACAGGGACCATTTTTGTAATTAACTCTTAAATTTATTTATATAAAATGTATATGAGTAAAAATAAAAACATACAAAAATAATAATTGTGTTTATTTTTTATTATTTACAGATTAAAAAATAAAGTGTATTTATCTTTTTTAAAAATATTAAATTGTATTTATCTTTTATTTTTTATAAGTTGTAATTATTTTTTTGGTGAACGTAGAGGTGACACGTAACATTTGATGTTTTCCTTTGTTATACATAATAATGATAATAATAATTTCCACAATTAATTCAAATTTTTACATTTGGATCTAATTATAATTATAATAGATAATAATGATAGATATTTATTTTAGGTAAACATTAATTTTAAATGTTACAAAATCTAATTTATTACTGATTAATTAATGAAAAAAATAAAGTCAAAACTTAATGCAATTAAGTTAATGTGTTAAATTTGGAAAAAGAGGTGGAAAATAAAATTTTCTTGTATTGTAGAAGTGACATATGATATGAATTGTTTTGTTTTATTATAATATATAGGTTAATCAACCCATGTATTACATGGGTAGATTTTGAAAATACATATTTTTTTATATTTTAATAAATTATTATAAAATTTATATATAATTAAAATAAAAAAATTGAAAGGTAGTTAAATTAAAGATAAAAAAATACTCAGTTGTTTTATATTAATTAAAAAAAATACTATTATATTGTATTATTAAAAACAGATAATATGTGTTTGCAAAAAATGTTTCTTTTAATTTTTATTAACTTCAAATATGAAATATCAATGTAAGAAAAAACTTCAATTATGTAAATGTGTATATATCTTGAAAATGATAAAATATAAAAATGGAATATATGAAAATCAACAATCAAATTGATCATATTGACAATTGAAGTCTTATCAATTAAATTTTAAATATTGTTAGCAAAATAATTAACAAAAATTTTTAACATTATTTACTACACTTCTACATTTAAATTCAAATTTTTTACATTTGAATTTAACTATGATCATTAAGGATAATAATGACACATATTTATTTTAGGTAAATATTAATTCATTAATGAAAAAATTAAAATCAAAATTTAATGTAATTAAGGTAATGGAGTAAATTTGGGAAATGAATTAAAAAAATGGCATAGGTACAATTATTAATTTTAATTAAGGGTATAAAGGACATTTCATAAATAATTATGAGTTGTCATTAATCTGGATCATTGATTTCTTTCCATCCAATGGTTCAGAAACTCCAAGTGGTTTTCTGTAACATCCCTCCCGATCCCGGAAATGTCACGTCAACATAATATCATAAGTGGCAGTAACGCAACGGATCTATAACACACGTGTCATAGGATAATGCAGATTACGTCTAATTAAAACCTTAAACACATAGATAATACATTAAGTCAAACCCAGTCAATACAGTCATAATCCCAGATTAACAAAACATAATAATCCCGATTGTTGGATACATTGTTCCCAAAACAACTATTACAAGGGTTCTATACAAAACACAGAACTATTACGGATCTTCAATCAACCTCGGATTTATCTCGGCGGCGGCTGAGATCCCTTCTGATTCCCTGAACATGTTAGACTCGAATACATGAGCTATAAAGCCCGTGAGCACACGAGGGTTGACACTGCACATAATACATAGCAAGAAGCATACAATCCCTGTCCTTGTCCATGTAGCCCCACACATATCTCAGGTATGTAACACAAGTATGAGATCGGAATAACACACTGGCCCTGAGGGGACCCTTCCCCGGCCGACACACCGCGCACAACAGTGAGTGGCAATAACCCTGTAGCACAGGAGCGACCCGGCTACAGGCCCTGCCGTATATATACGCCCCAAGGACTGTTAGGGACAGTCAACCCGCGCGATCCCTTTCGCGACTCACTGTCCGTATGGAACACATCACGGACCCCTGGAATCGATCTCACATCTCATACATAACACGTATAAGGAATAGAGTATACCTGGGGTTCGCGTCCCTGTCTCATATATATAAAACACGCACGATATAGCTACACAACTATAAACACTAAAGACGGCGCACGTTTGCAAAAGAACTCGAGTACTCACCTGACTGGTTTCCCGAAGTCTGGCCTCCCTGTTCGAACCCTGCTCGAGATCCACTAGTCCTTTCTTTGAGCTCAAACACAACAAGGATGAAGATGGAGGAACTAAAACCCAATTCACACAATCAATTCTGGAGCTGGGGCTGATCTTTGCTGCTGGATTCTCTCAATTCACACACACAACACCTATGAGTACACACACTTAGGGTTCACACAATGGATAAGGGAGAAGGAGATAGGCACAAAATATACGTTTTTTATTTTTAGCCGGTCCCGAACCCATTAACCCGAACCCGATATCACATTTTCACTATTAATGCCCATTTAACCCATTTAATCCCGTGATCCCAAAAACATAATCCGTTCATTAAAATTATAACCCGATGACACACAAGCCGAATCCCGACACGTATCAATCCGCGAAACGGGATATAACTGGACCAAGCCAATATTAATAGAATATTTATCCACTAAAATAATTTCACGTACCAGGTCGAAATGACGGATGTTACATTTTCTTATTATATATAGTATAGAAGTATAGATTCTTCACTTTTTTGATTTTAAAACATCTCTTTTTATTTATGATTCATTAAGTATACGTTTAATTAATTAAGTTAATCTTACGAAATACAAATTTATGTTTACATCTATTTAAGTTATATAATTTGTTAACTAATTTTTTGATGAAAAATGATGACCGGAAAAGTTAAAACTCAGATAATTTTTTTTATAATATAAAAATCTAAATTAATTAAATATTTTATTATTTGTTTGAAGTAAAAAAATTTATTATAAAAACTAACAAGACACTAGAAATATAAAAATAAGGAAAATTACATAAAAGAAATAACAAATACAGGACTTTGAAGCTATCCTATACTTAATTCACTTTCGTAAACCTCATATTACATTTATGTAAGGATTGTATGTACAACACGACTTATTGTGAGATTCCTTGAAAGACGACATCAAGAGAAAAAAATTGTATTCTTTACTAAACATATATATGCTTATGTAGGGCTAAAGCCGTACAACAGCAGTGTACTATTTAAGGTGTATCGATATAGTATATGTACTTTTTATATTGTTAATATGATACATTTACTTTTTTATGATTAGTTATTTCGTCTAGCTTTGCGCAGTTGTGGAAGAATCGTCGATACTAACTTGTTCACCGTTGGATCTGCGTGAAATTTGAGGAGAAGCTTCGCAACAAATAGTTCTTCGATCTGGAAGGTGGAGATCGTCATTGGAGATTTCTACAGAGGTCTGTAGGTGTTTGAAGTTGGTTGTGCTGTGTGATTTCTCCTACCAGATTATCACAATGACGAGAGAGTGTATTTGATGCTTCAATTATGGAAATTTGAACACTAATTAAAAATTTTTTTCACTCTTAACAGGTATAGCCAGTAACCGGTTACCAAAGGTATCATATTGGTATGAAAAATGTAGTACACGTATCAAATTTGAACGATTCAGAAAGTACACGTGTAATATGAATAATTAAAATAGTACACGTACCATATTGATACATTTTAAAAAGTACACAACTATTCTACGACTTTAACCCGATTATGTATGATGATATACTTATTATGTATATACTGTGATTATCATGATATATGACATAACAACTCTATGGTAACTTATTGCAAGAAATAAACAAAGAGACTATATATAATATTATTTATAAAAATGGAATATTTTTCATAAAAAAGTTATATAAAATCTAAATTTTTTTATAAAAAATTTATACTTATTCATTTCAAGTCTACATGACAGTTCATGTGAAACTCATATAACATTTATGACAATTTTATTCTCATTTTTAGATTTAGAGTTTTAAACCCCTTGATTAAAATGCCATCAACGGAGGTTATATGATTTTCTAATAAAATGAGAAAGTAAAAGAGAGGATAAAAGTTATAAAAATTATATGAATTTTCCTAATAAATGCATTAATTTTTATAAAATATTATGATGTAGTGATGTGACAACAACATGAATTGTAATGTAGACCATGGTTGTTAAGATAGCGACTAAGATCGTAGGATCGGTCGATCTTACCAAGTGATTTTGAGTTGGATCGGTGTAAGATTGTTTTTTAATAAGATCGGACGTAGGATCGTGGGATCATTCGTAACATTGTAGGATCGATCACCGATCCGACCTACATTTTACTCTATCCGGACAATTTTAACCGGGTTCCCATGCAGGAGCGGACCCAAATAGAATTGGGGGGTGACACGTGTCACCGGTCCTTTCGTCAAGAACTTTATTACGTAATGTAATTTTTTACGATTTTTTGTATGTGCAACCGGTGGTTTTTTGAACGTGCAACTGTGCTTTTTAAATATTAAAACGTAATTAGGATAATTTAATCAAAAAATTATATAATCTTCAATCAAATAAATAAATTTATAGTATAATTATTTATAATTTAATGTAACAAATAAAAAACAATGAATTAATAATATAACACCGAAAATTAAATATCAAATAAGTCATTATTATTTATTATTTTGGTTCATTTCATCAAACTCAATACCATTAATCTTATTCAATCCCAAAATTTATGAAATTTCAATCAATATTATCGGCTGTTAACCCGACCCGACCAATCTAATTAATAAATTTGTAAAATTGGAAACACGACTTAAATTTGTGCCACCGGCAACCAAAAATCCTGGGTCCGGCACTGTTCCCATAAGATCGTTTACCGATTCGATCTAACCTTTTACCTAGATACAACCATTTTATCCATTAGGATCATAAGTAAAATTATAGGATGTATGATTGATTGACTTTTTTGGATGATC
Organism: Centrapalus pauciflorus; assembly: GCA_020465985.1. Classification (NCBI taxonomy): domain Eukaryota; kingdom Viridiplantae; phylum Streptophyta; class Magnoliopsida; order Asterales; family Asteraceae; genus Centrapalus; species Centrapalus pauciflorus. The sequence continues at coordinate 200,475 of JAANYP010004239.1, forward strand.
ATAAACATTTTATATATAAATATACGTTGTTTTCCTATTTATTGTATAAATTTTTTTTAAATTTTATATAATTAATTTACAATTTAAGATCACAAATTATAATACCTACAAAAAAAATTAAAAGTAGTGATTTTGTGGTAGGATTTTTCGATTCCGATCCGATCCTACGATCCCGATATTGCAGAGACGAAAACGATCCTAGGTAAGATCTCGATCTTGAAAACCTTGATGTAGGCTTGAAATGGCTAACTATTTTTTATAGAAAGTAATGTTTGGTTCCTTTTAATCGAGTGTAGTTAAACTTGCCTTACATTTGATCGAATTACGTTATACTTGTAGTGCTTTTTATGAGTGAATTACATTGAGAAATTTCATATTTTATAGGGTTACTATTGAAAAAAACTATCATAATTTTACAGGTTTATCAGTTTAGTCTATTAATATTATTTTTTTAAACCAATTTAGTCATCATGTTATTTTTTATTATTGAAATTGTAAAATTTGTTATCGATAACTTGTTGTTCATGTTAAAAAAACAATGTCACATTTTAGTTTAAGTATTGTGTTGAAAAAAAAATCATCATGTTTTCATTATTTATCAGTTTGGTCCCTAAAACATTTTTTCATTAGAATAATCAAAATGTTAAAATGGTTTACTAAAATATGATATAACTGATTGCTTAAACACATCAATTCTACAATGGATTCAGTATGAAAAAAATCATAGTAGTTAGCGGTGTAATCTAGCCTAATAGGGTTGATTATCAGCAAGCTCAAGCTCAAGCTCGATAATGAAACTTGAGTTCGAAACTCGATTCGAGTCTAAAATTTGAAACTCGAGCTTGGCTTGATAAACTACTCGACACTATCGGACTCGGCTCGACTCGATTAAATTCAGGATAAAAGAAATCGAAAAATACAAAAGATTCAATCTAATATTATCCCAACAATAAATCAAGAAGGGTAAAAATATAAAAATGTAATTTTAGGTTTGTGGTTGTATAACATTAGTGATAAAAATATAATATTACAAAGTTGAAGAAGGGTAAACATGTAAACTTAGGTTCGATTAGGCTTGTGAGTCTATCGAGAAGACTTATTTTAATACTTGAGCTCGACTCGATTCTTCTTGAGCAGCTCGAGCTTGGTTTTTTTATAACAAACGCTAAAGAAATAACATAAGAACAATTATGACAAAAATAAAACTGAGAGACCAAACTAATATAAACACAAAAACATGATGTTTTTTTCAGTATTAATTGAAGTTTTTCCTAGAAAAATATAAGTGATCTTAGCACCAAAATATGTGACTAATCCAAGCTGTAACCATTTCGCTAAATCTATTCCAAATCTAAGTATCTTTTTCCTTTACTTTTCTTTATGACACTTTTGATCCAAAAACAAAATGGTCAATAAACCATAATGTAAAAACTAAAAAGCTACTATATCATTAAACTTTTTTCTTAGAGAACTTTTCCCACTTTCTTTTTAGAATTGTATTTTTTTTGTTTCCTTTTATAAAATTTACAAAAAAGTACATTTTTTATTTAATTTAATAGATAGTTTTATGAAAAGTTAATTTTTAAACATATAAATATGCAACAAACCATCCTACCTACCAATCATTTTAGCTTTTATGATATTTACTGTTGTAGCCATCATAATTTCAAAGGTTAATTACTTAATTCTATATACACACCTCTCAATTGTTAATGACATACCCCTCTTTTTAATATGAGAGAATATTAACTTTTAATCATTGAGTCTCATGTCATGAAAAAAATTCATGTGAGTACGGAGGTGTGTAATTAGTAAAAATTAAGGAGAGAGGAATCTACATATAACAATATAACAATGCTATTTTCAAATCATGCTATTTGGATTTAGTTTTTTTCTTTAAAGAAAACTAATTTTCAAAAAATAACAACAATTTATATTTAATGAAAAATATCCATGTAATACGAAAGTTAAAAGCTATTATTATTAACGAAATAGTTTAATTATACTATTAATATTAACAACATACTTTGCTGTTTATTATTAACGATCAAAATTTGCTATTAATAACAAAATAGTGAATCACAAATATGCTTAAGGAATAAGAAGCATACGTCTCGTTTGGCGGATGGGGTGGAAATTAGATAAAATAAATTTTAAGTTGTATATTACCTAATATGGGATTTTAATAATCATTTACCTTTTATTGTATAACTTATAAACTCTTAATTTAGTTATCTGAAATTGGTTTGGTTTGATTTTAACAAATCGAAATCAATGCAATTTAAAGAGTTCGAGTTAGAATTTCAATTTTTTTTTAAAATTAAAACCCCTAACAATAAGAAGTCCAATTATTTTTTATTCCTCGAAACAAAATGAGTTAAAAATTTTCAAATTCAAGCAAACCAAAAAAAAAAAAAAAGAAAAACCCAAAATGTAAAACAACCCTATTTATTCGTTATTAAATAAAACATAACTTTATTTATACGTGTATTAAAAGATACTAACACTCGACTTTAATAATTTTGGCCTCTTGCTTTTCAAGAAAGTAAACCTTTCTACCCCAATCTCGTATTCTATCTTTTTATGTGGAGTCATGCAATCGACTCTACTTTTGAATTTTGATATGGTTTATATATATATATATATATATATATATATATATATATATATATATATATATATATATATATATATATATATATATATATATATATATATATATATATATATATATATAGGTTCATTGGAAAACCACAATTCACCTGAAAACTTGTGAAAACCGCACTGCACCACCACAAATGCATCAAATTCCCCGCGTAATGCATCAAAATTCTGCGTGATGCATCAAATTTTCTGCGTGATACATCAAAATCTCGCGTGATGCATCACCTTATTTACGATCATGCCACCGCGTTTTTCATGAAATGCACCAAATCAGACGGTATGTGTAGGTTTCCACTGTTTTCAGGTGCATAGTGATTTTCCATTGAACACATCCCTATATATATATATATATATATATATATATATATATATATATATATATATATATATATATATATATATATATATATATATATATATATATATATATATGGTTAAGTTCCATTGAGTCCCATATTAGAGTGGAGTCCTGGAGTCTCATATTAAATGTACATGTTCATTACAATAAAATATTTTATTTTATACAAAAGTATAATATACACATGTTCAAAAGTGCATTACAATTGACTAGTTCACATCATATGAAGTTATAATGATAAAAAAAATTTTATATCATGCAAAATTATAATATTTAAACAATATGCACATGTGATCTGATGATGCACTTTGAACATGTGCATATTGTATTTTTGCATGAAATATAACATTTTTATCATAATGAACTTCAAATTATATGAATTGTTCAACAGTAGTACACTTTTGAACATTTATATATTACATTTTTGCATGAAATAAAATATTTTATTGTAATGAACATGTACATTTAATATGGACTCCACTCTAATATAGGACTCCATGGAACTTAAATATATATATAGAGGGGGTTTAATGGAAAACCACAATGCACCTGAAAACTTGTGAAAATCGCAATGCACCACCACAAATGCATCAAATTCCCCGCGTGATGCATCAAAATCCCGCGTGATGCATCAAATTTCCCGCGTGATGCATCACTTTATTTATGATCATGTTACCGCGTTTTTCATGAAATGCATCAAATCGGACGGTATGCATAGGTTTCCACAGTTTTCCGGTGCATAGTGGTTTTCCATTGAACCCACCCCTATATATATATATATATATATATATATATATATATATATATATATATATATATATATATATATATATATATATATATAGAGAGAGAGAGAGAGAGAGAGAGATGAGATCATTGCGAAACCTAAATTTAGTGTAGAACTGTAGAACCAATATCGTCCATAACTTAGATTAATCTAATGGTCTTGATTAAAACCATCAAGTTTGTAATTAGCGAAAAAAATATTGATATTAGTGACGAATTAATTATTTGAGTGGTAAAAAAAAAGGAAAAGATTGGAAATAGCAAAAAGATTGACATTAGCAAAATAAATATCATTTTTCTTTAAATTAAAATAACATTAATATGAATAATTTTTAAATCAAAAAAATTATACCATAAAAACGTGTCAGGATCTGAATGTAACTACCCAAGATTAACTGATTTGAATTGATCAGAGTATAAAACAATAATCTTGTATTGAATCAAAGTCTAATTAAGAAGTTTGCGGAATAACACTTAATTATTTTAATAAAAGGTTTGAGAATCCATAACAGATAAATATAAATGAATAAACAAAATTGCTTGTATTGCTGAACTGAATGATTACAATCACCTCTAATCTGTTTGATTAGACGAAGAACACAAATTGTTCTTAGGGTTTTACAACCTTAGAGGCTTATGAAAACTTAAACAAAAAGCAATTACAAACTTGAACGTGCAGAAACTTGATACAATAGAAAAACCTATTATATGTATTTATAATGCTTTCTGATTTGTTTCCTTGAAGGACTCTGACTTCTCTGATAGTAGATATACTGGAATCTTCGTGTAAATATCTTTTCCTGAATATCAGCACTTTCTGTTTATGAAACTGTTGAGCATCATGAATCACTTAGCAACTTGAACAGAGCAGCTTGAGTGAATTTACTCTGGCAGCTTGAACTTTTATACTAGCAGCTCGAACTTCTTCAACTAACAGCATGAACTTTGTACTTACACAGAAAATCTACTAACAGTCTGAGAAATCTAACTAACAGTTTGAACTACTTAGAATATTTCCCAACAATCTTCCCCTAACTTAAATTCTTTACATAAGATTTTAAGTTCTATACAAATAAGGAAATAAAACAAGTAAACTGTTATTTACAAACCAAGGCTTTCAAAAACTTACAACTGTGCAAGTTTCTGATTGACTGCCTTCAAAAATTCTTTCTTCATATCTTCTCTATCACAATATATTCTTACTAATCTCATCTGAAGTAACAAAGCCTTTGGAAGATCATAAAATTCAAAATTGAAGAACATACCGGATCCATTTGCAAATCTGATTCTGTAAGTCTTTGATTTAACAAACAGATCAACTTTTGCAATCTTCATCTCCTTGGCATCTTCTATATCTTTCCTTATAGACTCAGGATCAAAAATGCTTTTTAGGTCTTTGATAGCCTGCTTGACCTGTGGAAGAGAGGATCTGACTTGGGTCACAGACCCAACATTATGCATTCTTGTGAGCTCATCTCTGGTCATCCCCTGGACTATATGCATCATACTTTTATATTCTTCCTCAGGACCAGTTTCTCTTCTTACTACAAAATGATATCTTAAGTCAATGTTATCCATTGGCTTAGCATACCAGTAAGTAATAAGAGGTTTTGAGAAATCATGCTGGTCGAGGGTCTTTTCAATCTCCATTACTTTCTGCAGCTGATGCTCAAACAACACACTTTTAACCTGATCAAGCTTTGCCTGTGAAATTGTATCTGATTGGGGAATGAAAACAACAGCTTGACCAGAAGGAGCAGTATCACTTTCACCAGCTTGATCCTTGATTATATCATCTTTCACTGGTTCTTGTTGACTTTGAACTTCTTGGGAGACTCTGGCTACCTTTCGTTTATCCATCTATTTATCATGGATGTCTTGTAGTGTAACAACCTAACTTTAGATCTAGTCGTAAAATCAGTAATATTTTGAGCCGATAATGTAATGATGTTACATTATTTGAATTATAATTTAATTAAGTAATGAAATGTTTAATTAAATTATATAAATATTTATATTATGAATTAATAAATTATTAAAGAAAATTAAATAAAAGAGATATAATATACAAAAATGAAAGTGGGTTAGCTAGCAAATATAACTAGATGAAGTATATAAACGAAAATTATATTCAAAATTTCAGATTTACTCTCTCTCTCTAACTCTCTCTCTCTCTAACTTTCTCTCTCTACTCTCTCTCTACCTTCTCTCTAAAATTTCTTCCAAACCGACCGTCCGATTATCAAGATATATATACCGTTAGGAAGATCTCGGAGAATACTACACAAATATACTATCTTCTGCGTGATTTCATACGAATTTGAGGTAAGAATTTATATTTTTACGTTTCGTATATATTTCGGTATTTTCGAGTTGCTAGTTTAATGAAATCTAAAGCTATTTTTATGGAAATTAACTAGAATAAGTATAATATAATCGAACATAGGCTTAATATTGATCATATTTGTGAATTATGCCTTAGAAATTCATGTTTTAGAGTTATAAATATGATCAGATTCGAGAATGTTAAGATCAGATTCGAAAATGCATAGAACAGACTCGAAATGGAATTAAACTCGAAATATATTCGAATCTAACCATTAGATTCGAAAGGAGTTGATTTCGAATCTAATCCCCTAGACTCGAAATTGTTGTTCTCGAATCTGATTAGCTAGATTCGAACCATTGACTTCGAATCTATCTTCCCTAGTTTAGAATCTGTTGATTTCGAATCTATTTTCCCTAGAATCTAAAGAGCTAGTTTCGAATCTATTCCCTAGAATCTAATATGTGTGTGTTCGAATCTAATAACCTAAACTCGAATTATGCTCATTTGAATCTAAGCCATTCGAATCTAACTCAAATAGATTCGAATTTAGCATTTTTCGAATCTATTCCTTTTAATTCAAAGAAGGAGTTATGAACGAACAAGTTATCAGAATCAGATAAAATAAAGATTTAAAGATAAAAGACGATGATATTAATATGATTTGATATGATAAATTTTGGACAGGTTCAGTGAAATCCTGAACAAAGATTTAAAGATTTACAAAGCGGGTCAGATTTGATTTGACAGAGAATAGATTGAGATAAAATCCTGAGATAACTCAGGTGGCAGATTCATATATCTGTTTGACCAAGACCCAACACTGTGAGTTATAGATATTCAGATTGAACATGCATAGATCCGATTGAGATATATTGTTGTTGATAGATTAATTGATATTCATTTATCAGCTGGATTGAGACCTGTGCACACCATGGATGGGTGTTGCCCAGTGGATCATGATAGCTATTTGACTATCTTTTCATATTGCATTTAATATTGCTTCAGACTTTGCTTTATGATTCATTGCTATCATGACTGCTATAGACATATGCTTACATCATTGATCAGACATTTGATAGATTGATTTAGCTTGACTAGCCCTTATGGTCTATTGTTCTAAACCCGGCTATTTCACCAGTTCTTATGAACTTGGTAATGACCTCCGATGTTCCGCCATATTGACTTACTGGTAGCTAGCCCAGTATGTGGCTGATCCCCACGATTTAAGCGTGAGTGTGGCTTGAACATCATCCGATTCTATGAATCTATATCTCAATCATGAGGGCTGTAGCGGCAGCCAAGACATATCACGCTTAGATTTATGACTCCGCTTGACACGCATGTTAATATTGAAAATCTATAAACTCACTAAGCTTTGCTTACAGATGTTGCATTATAATTTTACAGGTAAAGGCAAAGGAAAGTCACCTGCCGGACCTAGTTCTTAGGTCTACAAAGAATCAAGTCGAAGTTTTCATTGACCACTACTCAACAAAATATTTCGGTACTGATTGGCAGATGAAACTGTGGTGGTATGGGTAGATTGAATTGATTATCTGATGACATGAACTAGATTCGAAAGTACCCTTTATAAGTTTAATTTGAAAACCGTAACTGTATTAAACTTAAATCCTAATATTTTGTACTGTAATTTTTAATTCCGCAATTAATTACTCTATCTTAGTTATGGTTGATATCGTATTGCATGATGTGGGACCTAGACTGGTGAGAACTGCCCCGTAAGGGGTGGTCTTCACAGGATGGTATCAGAGCACTAGTTTGAGTGAATCAAGTATTACGTGAGTATACTTGATCTCAAACTGAAGCAATACATATGTATCAATCATTTAGGTGGTTTGAACTGAGATAGGATGTACAGACTATTAGGATGGGAAAAAGGGTACATAGATCTAAGTCTATAAACTGATAGTTAATTGATTTTAATTTTCAGTAGAAGATGTCAGGATCAGGATCAGGTGACATACCAAGCAACATGACCCCACAACAAATGTTTGAGATGATGCAACAATTACTAGCACAACACTCAGAACAACAGAATAAGATTATGCAAGAACAGTTTCAGGCCAGAGATGAGGCCGAAGCTAAAAGACGTAATGATAAGAAAAATAAGCGAAAAGATAAGCAAGTCCAGAATGAAGAATCTGATTCTGATAATTCAAATCCAGAAACCCAAATAGCTCAGCCAAAAGGCTGCAAATTTAAAGATTTTAAAGCAAGCGGTGCCCTGAACTTCGAGGGTACTGTAGATCCGATTCAGGCGATGGATTGGATCAGTCATACGGAAGAAATTTTTAGAATCTCTGACTGTTTAGATTCTAAGAAAGTGAGCTACGCGTCTGCGTTGTTTGTTGGAGCTGCCCGTGCCTGGTGGAAAACCCAGCGAAGTATCTATGGTGAGGAGGTGATTCAGACTTTAGAATGGGAGCAGTTTCTTGAAATGTTCAATGCAAAGTACTGCCCGGTCGACCAGCGAGATAAAATGGAAGTACAACTGATGCAGCTGACTCAGGGAACGAAGACAGTCGACGAATACGAGCACGAGTTTTCGCGATTATGCGGTTATTCTTCATACCAAGTTGCTACCGAAGAAAGAAAGATGAATAGATTCCGGGTAGGACTCAATCCTAGATACAAACATCCCATGAGCGCGATCAAATACAAGAGCTATCTGGAAATGGTAGAAGCAGCGAGACAGATTGAGCGAGGGTACTTAGAATACGGCGATCAGCTATACGCTCCGTCTACCAATCCGATGAATCCGTCTCCTCCAAAGAAACAGCGATTTGGCAGATTCTTTAAGCCAAATAAATCTCAGTCTCAGCAATCCTATCAGCATAGTTCACAACCGAAAGCGCAAGCCTACTCACTGACAAACGAGCCGCGATTCTGCAAGAGATGCAGAAAGTCTCACATGGGACTATGTAATCCGGATGACGTTACTTGCTTCGCGTGCAACATGATCGGCCATAGTAGTGAAGAATGTCCACAGCAGGGACGTGGATGTGCGAAATGTGGAAAAAGAGGACACTTCATGTATCAGTGTCGTAGCGGGCCGCGTTATCAGTCTCAATCATCTGCAGGAGGTTTTTCGGGGAAAAGTTCTGCTACAACGCCAACTGCACGGACTCGAGCATTCCAAATAACGGCTGAAGAGGCGAGAGAAACACCTGACGTAGTCACCGGTACGTTTCTGTTAAATACGATACCTGCTCGCGTATTATTTGATTCTGGCGCAAGTCGTTCTTTCATATCGACTTCTTTTGCATCAAGATTATCTAAGTTCCCATCAAAGCTTCCTGTTGTACTTGACATTGAGACAGCCAGTAACAGCTATGTTATGGCTGATTCTGTTTATCGAAACTGCACTCCACTAGTCGATAATATTGTATTCAATCTCGACCTCATCCCGATTCCTTTAAAAGAATTTGATGTCATCATCGGCATGGATTGGCTAATGAACAACGAGGCCACAATTATCTGCAACCGACGAGTAATCAGAATCAAATCTTCAGACGGCCGAGTACTTGAGATCAAGGGCGAGAAGCGGAAAGATGCGCATTGTTTTATATCTGTAGAAAAGGCTCACAAATACTTGTCTAAAGGTCACGACTCTTACCTTTGCTATGTTTCATCTGAATCTAACTCCGAAGCTCAAAAGAAACCTTTATCCGATATTCCTATCGTCTGTGAGTTCCCAGACGTATTTCCTGACGATATTTCCGGAGTGCCACCGGAACGACAAGTCGAGTTCAGTATTGACTTGGTTCCTGGTGCGGCTCCTATCGCAAAAAGCTCCATACAGACTTGCACCTGCAGAAATGCAGGAAATGTCAAAGCAACTGCAAGAGCTGTTGGAGAAGGGGTTTATCCGACCGAGTTCTTCTCCGTGGGGTGCACCAGTACTATTTGTTAAAAAGAAAGACGGAACTTTCCGTATGTGCATCGACTACCGCGAGTTGAACAAGGTTACAATAAAGAATAAGTATCCTCTGCCCAGAATCGATGATCTGTTTGATCAGTTACAAGGAGTCAGTTACTTTTCGAAAATAGATCTCCGATCTGGGTATCATCAGTAAAAAGTCAGAGAAGAAGATGTTCCAAAGACAGCCTTCCGTACAAGATACGGTCATTACGAATTTCTCGTAATGCCGTTTGGATTAACGAATGCACCAGCGGCGTTCATGGATCTCATGAATCGCGTGTGCAGACCAATGTTGGATAAATCAGTTATCGTGTTCATAGACGATATTCTGATTTACTCCAAAACGGAGGCTGATCATTCTATTCATTTACGACAGTTGCTAGAGTTGTTGAGAAAAGAAAGACTCTATGCAAAGTTTTCTAAGTGCGAATTCTGGCTCAGACAGGTATAATTTCTATTATATAAGTCTTGAGCTGTTTCCTTAACTATTCTATGATTCACCTCAGAATTTGAATTTCTATCTTGATTCTTATAGATCCAGTTCCTTGGCCATGTTGTTTCTGGCGAAGGAATTTCCGTTGATCCTTCGAAAGTCGAGGCTGTTCAGAAGTGGCAAACACCTCGCAATGCCTCAGAGATAAGAAGTTTCCTTGGATTGGCCGGTTATTATCGGCGATTCATAAAGGACTTCTCAAAGATTGCTGTGCCGCTTACAATGTTAACACGAAAGAATACTCCTTTCGTTTGGACTGATAAACAGCAAGAGGCATTTGACATTCTGAAGCAAAAGCTTATTCAAGCGCCGATTCTAGCCTTACCAGAAGGTAATGATGATTTCGTTGTCTATAGCGATGCATCTGGTACTGGTTTAGGATGTGTTCTGATGCAAAGGGGAAAAGTAATTGCCTATGCTTCAAGGCAATTAAAAGATTATGAGAAGAATGCACCAACTCATGATCTTGAGTTGGCTGCTGTTACCTTTGCATTGAAAATCTGGCGTCACTATCTTTATGGGACTCGGTGTCAGCTCTACACCGATCATAAGAGTCTCAAATACCTTTTCACTCAAAAAGATCTTAACATGAAACAGCGTCGATCCTTGGAGCTTATCAAGGATTATGATTGTGAGATCTTGTATCATCCCGGCAAAGCAAATGTTGTCGCGGATGCGTTGAGTAGAAAAGTGTATCCTGAAAAGTGCTGCTATGCCCTAACTCCAGTTATATTCTCTTCTGATCTTATTGAAGACATCAGAGTTGCTCAAACTGAAGCACTGAAAGAAGAGAATATTGATTCTGAAAATCTTAAAGGGCAATTACAATTTCTGACTCTGAACCATTTGGGACTTCACTGTCTCAAGGGAAACCGAATTTGGGTTCCTAAATATGGTTCTATTCGTAGCACTCTTCTATCCGAAGCTCATCAGTCCAAGTTATCTGTTCATCCTGGCAGCTCAAAGATGTACTTTGATCTGAAAGCTGACTATTGGTGGCCAGGAATGAAGAAAGACATCGGAAAATGTGTTGAAAGCTGTAAAGTATGTCAGATGGTTAAGGCAGAACACCAGAAACCCTTCGGGGATATGCAACCACTGCCAGTTCCTGAATGGAAGTGGGAGCATATAACAATGGACTTCATTACGAAGCTGCCAAAGACCAAAAGACAGCACGACTCCATCTGGGTAGTCGTTGACCGATTAACGAAATCAGCACATTTCATTCCGATGAAAGAAACATATTCTCTCGATAGATTGGCGCAGCTGTATATCTCTGAAATTATTTCTCGTCACGGTGTGCCGAAGTCTATCGTATCTGATCGTGATAGTCGCTTCACATCCAGATTCTGGCAAGCACTACAAGAAGGGATGGGTACTCGGATTTCTATGAGTACTGCTTATCATCCAAATGCAGATGGCCAGAGTGAGCGTACTATCTTAACTCTTGAAGATATGCTTCGTGCCTGCGTTCTTGATTTAGGTGGTAACTGGGATGACCACTTGCCGTTGGTCGAATTTTCATACAATAACAGTTATCATTCAACGATCAAGATGGCCCCTTTTGAAGCTTTATACGGAAGAAAGTGCAGAACTCCTACCTGTTGGCGCGAAACAGGTGAATCGCCAATAGCAGGACCTGCCCTTCTACAGTTGACTCACGAGAAGATTCAACTAGTTAGAAGGAATATTCTTGAAGCTCAAAGCAGGCAGAAGTCATATTATGACAATCGGCATAGATCAATCAGTTTTGCAGTTAACGATTGGGTGATGCTGAAAGTATCCCCAATGAAGAATGTGGTGCGGTTCATTAAAAGAAACAAGCTAGCTCCGAGATTTATTGGTCCGTTCAAGATTGTGGAAAAGATTGGAAATCAATCTTATCGTCTTGAACTACCGGCTGACTTAGCTGGAATACATCCTGTATTTCATGTCAGTCATCTGAGAAAGAGTTTAGCTGACGAAAGGGAAGTTCAGATACCACATGTTAACCTGCAGATTGATGAGAAGCTTCGCGTGGTTGAAGAGCCAGAACGTATTCTGGACTCGAAGACCAAAAAGCTTCGGAATAAAGAGATACAGATGGTGCTCGTCCAGTGGAAACACCACAAAGGTTCGCATAAGTCTTGGGAATCGAGAGATGTTATGAAAGCTAATTATCCAAGTCTGTTCGAACATAGCTAACTTCGGGGACGAAGTTTGTGCGTGGTGGAGCCCATTCTGTAACAACCTAACTTTAGATCTAGTCGTAAAATCAGTAATATTTTGAGCCGATAATGTAATGATGTTACATTATTTGAATTATAATTTAATTAAGTAATGAAATGTTTAATTAAATTATATAAATATTTATATTATGAATTAATAAATTATTAAAGAAAATTAAATAAAAGAGATATAATATACAAAAATGAAAGTGGGTTAGCTAGCAAATATAACTAGATGAAGTATATAAACGAAAATTATATTCAAAATTTCAGATTTACTCTCTCTCTCTAACTCTCTCTCTCTCTCTAACTTTCTCTCTCTACTCTCTCTCTACCTTCTCTCTAAAATTTCTTCCAAACCGACCGTCCGATTATCAAGATATATATACCGTTAGGAAGATCTCGGAGAATACTACACAAATATACTATCTTCTGCGTGATTTCATACGAATTTGAGGTAAGAATTTATATTTTTACGTTTCGTATATATTTCGGTATTTTCGAGTTGCTAGTTTAATGAAATCTAAAGCTATTTTTATGGAAATTAACTATAATAAGTATAATATAATCGAACATAGGCTTAATATTGATCATATTTGTGAATTATGCCTTAGAAATTCATGTTTTAGAGTTGTAAATATGATCAGATTCGAGAATGTTAAGATCAGATTCGAAAATGCATAGAACAGACTCGAAATGGAATTAAACTCGAAATATATTCGAATCTAACCATTAGATTCGAAAGGAGTTGATTTCGAATCTAATCCCCTAGACTCGAAATTGTTGTTCTCGAATCTGATTAGCTAGATTCGAACCATTGACTTCGAATCTATCTTCCCTAGTTTAGAATCTGTTGATTTCGAATCTATTTTCCCTAGAATCTAAAGAGCTAGTTTCGAATCTATTCCCTAGAATCTAATATGTGTGTGTTCGAATCTAATAACCTAAACTCGAATTATGCTCATTTGAATCTAAGCCATTCGAATCTAACTCAAATAGATTCGAATTTAGCATTTTTCGAATCTATTCCTTTTAATTCAAAGAATGAGTTATGAACGAACAAGTTATCAGAATCAGATAAAATAAAGATTTAAAGATAAAAGACGATGATATTAATATGATTTGATATGATAAATTTTGGACAGGTTCAGTGAAATCCTGAACAAAGATTTAAAGATTTATAAAGCGGGTCAGATTTGATTTGACAGAGAATAGATTGAGATAAAATCCTGAGATAACTCAGGTGACAGATTTTATATCTGTTTGATAAAGACCCAACACTGTGAGTTATAGATATTCAGATTGAACATGCATAGATCCGATTGAGATATATTGTTGTTGATAGATTTATTGACATTCATTTATCAGCTGGATTGAGACCTGTGCACACCATGGATGGGTGTTGCCCAGTGGATCATGATAGCTATTTGACTATCTTTTCATATTGCATTTAATATTGCTTCAGACTTTGCTTTATGATTCATTGCTATCATGACTGCTATAGACATATGCTTACATCATTGATCAGACATTTGATAGATTGATTTAGCTTGACTAGCCCTTATGGTCTATTGTTCTAGACCCGGCTATTTCACCAGTTCTTATGAACTTGGTAATGACCTCCGATGTTCCGCCATATTGACTTACTGGTAGCTAGCCCAGTATGTGGCTGATCCCCACGATTTAAGCGTGAGTGTGGCTTGAACATCATCCGATTCTATGAATCTATATCTCAATCATGAGGGCTGTAGCGGCAGCCAAGACATATCACGCTTAGATTTATGACTCCGCTTGACACGCATGTTAATATTGAAAATCTATAAACTCACTAAGCTTTGCTTACAGATGTTGCATTATAATTTTACAGGTAAAGGCAAAGGAAAGTCACCTGCCGGACCTAGTTCTTAGGTCTACAAAGAATCAAGTCGAAGTTTTCATTGACCACTACTCAACAAAATATTTCGGTACTGATTGGCAGATGAAACTGTGGTGGTATGGGTAGATTGAATTGATTATCTGATGACATGAACTAGATTAGAAAGTACCCTTTATAAGTTTAATTTGAAAACCGTAACTGTATTAAACTTAAATCCTAATATTTTGTACTGTAATTTTTAATTCCGCAATTAATTACTCTATCTTAGTTATGGTTGATATCGTATTGCATGATGTGGGACCTAAACTGGTGAGAACTGCCTCGTAAGGGGTGGTCTTCACATGTAGCCTCTCTGTGCTCATGGACTGAGCCATCTTCTTTGGAATGCCAGCTGAAAGGCAAAATTGATCAAGAATCTTCTATGCTCAGCCTTTGAATACCCTGTTGGCATTTTCCTCTTCCTCTCACTTTGCTTGATCACAAACCCTCTTAGGTAATCACCTAAGGTTTCATCATCTTGCATTGGGGCCTGGGTTTGCTGTTCTAGAGCCTGATCTTGTTCTTCTGCTATTTTTCTGGCAATTTCAGCATCATAGGCAATCTGGGCTTCTCTAGAAGAAAATTTGTGCTTTGGAGACTCAATGAGAATGCCATTGCCCTTATTATTGGTAGCAGAAGGTGTAGCTTGGACTGTACTGATGGGAGCCTGAATTCCTTCTCTGATGACAACTCCAGTTGCTCTTGTAGAAGCAGCTTGAGTTTCTAGGCTAACAGCTTGAGAAGCTGTTGGGACTGCTAGCCTAGAATCTTGGACTGTTGGAGCTGCGTGGACTGATTGAGGGATCTCCTGATTCTCCCCCTTTTTAGAAGCATTGGTTTGGTCAGGAGGACCTACAACCTTTGCCAATTGGGTTCGAATCAGTTGCTCTAATTTAATGATCTTATTTCCACAGAGGGTGAACCCTTTATGGAGATAATCCATTCTTTGGTTTTGAGCTGCTTCGGTCTGTCTGAGTGCAGTTATTTGTGCCCCCTGTGCAGCAATGATGGACTGATGGTATTCCAACATTGCTACAACAGGTTGCAGCTTAGGATCCGTCAAAAGCATAAGTTGCAGACTAGCCTCAAGATCAGCAAACAGATGTGGTGCTTGTGATCTATCACTGGCATGAATACCAGAAGTAGAAACCTCTAGGCCCCTCTGTTCTTGGTACTAGGGACTTCCAGATGGTGCTTGCACACCTTCTGTTGCCATGGGTGTGGTCTTATTGATGTTGGCACTTTCCTGTGCCTCTTGTGCAGAAGCAACAGTAGTGTCAGCCACAGAATCTATATGGACAATCTCTGTTGAGATGTCCACCTCCTGATTGAGGTTGGGAGTGTCCTCAATGGGTGCCCTTTGGGTATTCTGTGCAGAAGTGTCCTCATGCACAGGGTTATTTGGCTCTTGTAAGAGGGCTGAGGAGGAAGGAGCTCCTGGTCCTCTTTTCCTTTTGTATAATTTGAGTGGGGATGTGGGCTTAGCAATAGGAACAGAAGGCATTTGAGTATCATGAGTAGTGGGTTGGGGTCCTGGGGGTGAAGCAGCAATGTTAGGCTGAGCCTGCTCAGGACACTCTCCTCTGTTTCTTGGAATGATCCCCAACATTGCAGAAGGCAATGGGACAGCAACAGTCAAAACATTGGCACTTTGTTTTAGAAGACGTTTTATTGAAGGTAAAGAGTGCCTATGGGAAACATGAATCCTTTTATGTACATTGAAATTACTGCAAGTTCTTGCAATAATTTCAGCCAAAAATCTAGTATACATAAAAAATTTCCCATGTTTTAGGGCATGATGCCTTAGCATACCCTGAAAAATCATATTAGAAAAATTGAACTGTTGGCCGGTTGATAAACACACTAAGGCAGTGGCTATGTTTGATGAAAATTCTGACCAACCAGTTCTTTTTGGGCTTTTGCATTGCTGAATAATATGTACAAGGTACTTCCGTTTAGGGGCAAAATTTGTTTTAAAGAAGGTATACGAATCAGCAGGACCCCTATATCCAATAGCATGAAGACCATTATTTAAAGCAGTAAGAGATAGGTCTGATATACCTGAGGCATCTTGAAGATGCAGATGTTGGCGTATGATCTCCTCAGTGATAGAAACAGTGTTGCCATCAATTTTGGATGTCAAAGATGTGACTCCATTAACAGTTTTGACTGAGGCGTATTTCCAGAACTATTCTATATGAGATATGTAGATAGTGGGATTGATATTAAGGGCATGATGGATATGTGAACTTCGAAGGAAGTCCATCATGTCATGGAACGGTTCAAGATCAGCGTGTTTGAGAGAGTATGGTAGACAGTTGTGTTCTTTGACGAACTCCATTGATGATTGATGGATTAGGGTTTCAGTGATGTGCGTGGGAATGGCTCAGAGAATCGAAGAAGGGTTGTGGAAGATATTTTGCAACTGGTAGTTACAATTGAACGAAACTGGAACCTTTAAAGGTTTTGAAAATATCTAAACCCGCGCACACACTTATGGAAATTACCAGATTACCCTGCACACTTTGACAGATCAAGTGAAACAACTAACAGTCCGAGAAAATGAACTAGCAGCTTGAGAAAAGACTCAAGCTGTTAGTTGAAAAAGTAAGTAAGTGGTATTGAAACAGTGACTCCCCCTTAATCAAGCATATGTGATAGACATAATTTTCATAGAATAAGAGAGAATGAAGAAAATAAATTTAATCCATATTAACCATGCCAATATTTGATACTAGGAAGGTAAATCTTCCTACATCAAATGGTTTTGTGAATAGATCAGCTAACTGATCATCAGTATGAATTTTGGTAACTTGGATTAATTTCTTCTCATTACAGTCCCATATAAAATGAAATCTAATGTCTATATGCTTGGTTTTGGAAAATTTCACTGGATTTTGTACAATGCTAATTGCACTTGAGTTGTCAATATAGATGGGAGTGGATAGGAAATTCATACCATAGTCTCTCAGTTGATTCTGAATCCACATTACTTGGGAGCAGCAACTTGCAGCTGCTACATATTCTGCTTCAGTAGATGAAGTGGAGACAGTTGTTTGCTTTTTGCACTGCCAAGAGACCAATCTTGCTCCCAAATATTGACATCCACCAGTTGTGGATTTTCTGTCAATGTTGCATCCTCCATAATCACTGCCAGAATAGGCTGTTAACTCAAGAGGAGAGTCTTTAGGATACCAGAGGCCCAAATTTGGTTGGCCTTTGAGATATCTAAAGATTCTCTTAACAGCAACCAGATGAGAGTCCTTTGGAGAACACTAAAACCTAGCACAAACACAAACAACAAACATAATATCAGGTCTAGAAGATGTTAAATACATGAGAGATCCTATAAGAGATCTGTATAAATGAATGTCCACATCTATTCCATCTTTTTCTGTATGGAGCTGCTTGTGAGGATCCATAGGAGTACTTGCAACTTTGGTATATTGGTACCCAAACTTTTTCAGTATGTCTTTGACATACTTTGATTGACTTATGAAGAGACCTGAGGGCTTCTGCTTGACCTGCAATCCTAGAAAGAAGGTGAGTTCTCCCATTGAACTCATTTGAAACTTTTTGTGCATTAAAGCCTCAAACTCTTTGCACAGACTGTCATTGGTTGACCCAAAGATGATATCATCAACATATATCTGTACAAACAGAATCTCAGATTTTATGGACTTTGTGAATAGTGTTTTGTCCAGAGTGCCTCTCTTGAACCCATTCTGTAGAAGGTAGGATGACAAAGTGTCATACCATGCTCTAGGAGCTTGGTGGAGTCCATAGAGAGCCTTGTCTAGTTTGTAGACTCTGTCTGGATACTTGTAGTCCTCAAAACCAGGAGGCTGACACACATATACCTCTTCTTCAATTGTACCATACAGAAAAGCAGACTTTACATCCATTTGATACACTTTAAAACCTTTAAAGCTTGCATAAGCTAAAAACAGTCTGATGGCTTCAATTCTTGCCACTGGAGCAAATACATCATCATAATATATGCCTTCCTCTTGAGTGTACCCTTGTGCTACTAGTCTTGCTTTGTTCTTGATGACTATCCCTCTCTCATCCTTCTTGTTTCTGAACACCCATCTTGTACCAATGGCTCTCTTTCCTTTAGGAAGATCAACAAGTGTCCATACATTCTGAATCTTGAATTGTAGAAGCTCTTCTTGCATTGCCTCAATCCAAGATGAATCTTTCAAAGCTTCTGATGCCTTTTTAGGTTCTAGCTGAGACATGAAACAGGCATGTTCAAATGCAGCTAGACTAAATTCAGGAACTGCTGGTTCAACATCATCAGTCTCCTTGTGAATCATTGTCCTTGTTTGCAGAGGTGTACGTGGATCACCCATTATTTGATTGAGAGGATGATACTTGTGAACCCTGAGTGTAGGCTCTCTATCCGTCTGAAAAGAGGATCCAAGATTTGTATCATCTCCATCAGGACCAGTTGATGGTTCAGCTTCTGGAACAGCTTGACTTGAATCTGGGACTGTTTCCCTTTGTGTTGGAGCTGTTCTCTCAGGACTTGGGAGCTGCACTTCATTGTCTGGATTTGAATCATGTTGAGCATTGAGAACCCCTGGAGGGTCACAAGACAGAAGTGGTATAAATGTATACTCATCCCAATTATTTGAATCTGCAGCAGTTTGAAACTTTGGGCCAACAGCTTAATCATTTGTGCTACCAGCATGAGAATTTGTGTTGACAGCTTCAATCCTATTTTCATCAGATTCTGCAGTATACTCAACAAAGCTCAGAGAATTTGCTAGTGAATCTAAATCAAACAACCAATCAGGACCAGTACCTTTGATATTTGCAGTATTTTCATTAAATTCAACATTGGCACTTTCTTCAAGGTTTTAGACACACTGTTATATACTCTATAGGCTTTGCTTTGATTTGAGTATCCTACAAAGAAACCTTCTTCAGCCTTACTTTCAAACTTACCTAAGTGAGTCTTAGTGTGAAGAATGGTACATGGACAGCCAAAAGGCTATTAAGGGTATTCTATTATGGAATAACTCATAAGGAGTTTTTCCTTGTGATAGAACAACCTGAACCCTATTTAGAACATAACAGGCTGCATTAACTGCTTCTGCCCAAAAAGTCATTGGCAGTTTTGAATCAGCTAGCATGGTTCTAGCAGCCTCAATTAATGTTCTGTTCTTTCTTTCAGCTACACCATTTTGCTGTGGTGTTCTTGGTGCACTATATTGCCTAGCAATACCTTTGGACTCACAGAAACTGTTTAGAATATGGTTTTTAAACTCAGTTGCATTGTCTGATCTTATCACCTTGACTTTTGAGTTGGATTGGTTTTCTATCTTAAGAATAAATGACTTAACTAGCTCAGCAGTTTCATCTTTAGACCGAAGAAAGTAGACCCAAGTAAATCTGGTGAAATCATCAACAATGACTAAACAGTAAGCCCTTTTATTCAAACTCAAAACAGATGTTGGACCAAATAGATCCATATGAATCAGATGAAGGGCAGAAGAGATTGAATTTACTTCTTTGGCCTTATGAGAAGTTTTGTGTTGCTTGCCTTTAAGACATGCTACACAATGATCATCACATATGAACTCCTTTTGTGGTAATTCTCTTACCAGGTTCTTTTTGACTAAAACATTCATGGATTTGAAGTTCATGTGACACATCCTTCTGTGCCAGAAAGCAGACTCATTGGATGATGCATTGGATATTAAACAGCTTAAAGTACTTGATTTGGATAAAAGTTCTGTGTCCAAACAGTATACATTGTCCTTTCTTGGTGTTCTTAGTAAGACAGGATTTTCAGGAATTGTAAAATCTTTTGAAAGGACAATGCACTCAGAATCTGTAAATAAAACAATATTTTGTTTGTCACAGATTTGAGACACACTCAATAAGTTATACTTAAGATTTTCAACATACAAAACATCATTGAAAATCATGTTGCCTGCGTTAACAGTACCTTTACCTGTAACCTTACCTCCTTTGGAGTTGCCTCCAAATGCAACAAATCTTCCTTCAAAGCCTTTGAAATTTGACAAGCACTCAAAATTGTCTGTCATGTGCCTAGAGCATCCACTGTCCAAATGCCATCTTGTTTTATGAGGTGACCTGTGGTTGCCCTGCACAAATAAAAGCTTAGTTAGTAGTGGAGTAACCCAAACCAAGTTGGTTTTGGGTTGTCCTTGTGCATTAATATAACTAAACACTGTCTTTGATTTCTTATACTTAGTGAGATCCACTGATGGATTTTGTGAAGAGTACTTAGTTATCACATGAGGTATCCAGGTATTGTGTCCATCCTTTTCAATAACAGTCTCAGATGATCCATTACCAGTCCCAACTTTGAGCCTAACAGTCTGATCTAAGTCTGTAGTGCTAACAGCTTGAGAATTTGCACTAGCAGTCTCAACTTTAGACTTGGTAGTTTCAACATTTGTATCAACAGGTTCACCTGAGTTTTTACCTTTAACACACCATATTTGTTTAAAATTTAATTTTGGTTTAGCTAAAACTTGTTTTTGGTGTGTGGACTGTTTTTTATTAACTTTTGAGAACCTGTGATCAACTGTTTTCTTTGGAACTGATGCAGTAAGAGGTTTGGCCTTTGAATTTTTTGAATTTTGAGAGTTTGTCCTTTTATGAAACACAGTCTGTTTTGCAACAGATGGTTTATAAAAGCAATCCCTGGCCAAGTGATTTTTTCTGCCACAATGGAAGCATTTTTTGACTGTTTGAATTGGAAAACCAGTTTTATTGGACAATATCTGGTTCTTGTTCCTTTGATTTCCCCTTACCTGCTGTTGTTTGGGAAACTTTTGGACACCATGCTTTTGGCATGTGCAAACTGGAACATTTTTACCCTTTTTATTATTCTTTGAAGAAGATGCAGTGTTACAGTTAGAAGGTACAGAAACCTGTGGAGCAGCATTGCATACACTCATCTTCTCCTTTCCTTTCTTATTGGGGATTTGGATTTCTATAAGTGCACTCATTGTTTTGTGTTCTTTCTCAACTGCCGTGCACTCACAGTCTCTATTTTGAATCAGATCTTCTTTAGATTCAGGACTGTTATCAAGGATAGGATCTACAGTGGTCATACACTCATCTAATGATTCATTAACAAGCCTATCAGCAACTTCACTCATTGGATGAATGTATTTGTTGTTGTATGGAGGTGGAGGGGCTCTGTATCCTATACCTTCTTTGGGATTGAGCTGAGATTTTACCTTATCTTTAAATTGGACTTCCATTAGGTGTTCCAGCTTTTGATTTGCCAATTTGAAGTTTCCTAGATCTATATTGACAGATTCTAGTTTCTTATTAGCCTCTAACACCTTTTGTTCAGTCTCTTCTAATTTTTATTTAGAGATTCTATTTTCTTATTCAGCTCCTTTTTCTCCCACTCATGATATGTTCTATCATGTCCCATTTGAATCTCATTATCCTTATAGTCATTGAACTGTTTTTCAAGATCTTCTATGACTAGCATGTATTCATATCTCCTTTCTTCCATCTTAGCTAGAGTTTTACACATGCTCTCATTGTGATCTCTGTAGTTTTTAACCATACTTATACATGTTTGAGAGCAGAGTTTAGAATTTACCTCAGATGGTAGTTCAGTGAAGGAGACATTTGATGTTTCTGCCATTAGAGCTTGATTTTGAAACTCTTCCTCTGTCTGATCACTCCAGTCAAACACATTGTCTTCTTAAGAGACAAGTGCTTGTGATGATGAAGCCTGATTAGTCTGCTGAGGCCTTGATGACTGTTGACCTTGAGATCTGCATTCTCTGGCAAAGTGGCCAAGCTTGTGACATTTAAAACACTCGACTTTTGACTTATCAAAAGCTGGTTTGCCTTCTGCTCTGGCTTGAAAGTTGGTTCTGCCAGTTCTTTTCAGAAACCTTTTGGCCCTCATGGTCAGCATTGCATGTTGCCATTTCAGATCCATCTCTTCTAGATCATCTGGATGAATCTGTTCTAGATCTTCAGCATTTAGAGCAAACAGTCCATCATTAGCAACAAAAGCCTCATAATGAGCTTCAGTAGAGTTACCATCACCACCTGAAAAGGAATCACTGCAATTAGATTTTTCAAATGACTATTGAGCAGTGTTGTGATTATAAGAAAAAGATTTCTTTTTAGTGTCAATCTCAGTTTCAAACACTCTCAGACTGTTGTATAGATCATCCAGTTTTATTTCATCAACAGAGTCTTTTGTTCTCCATTGAGCAACATAAACTGTCCACTCTTCTCCAAGAGATCTAAGGAACTTTCTGTTGACCTCATCTTGATCCAGGCTGACTTTTGCACTTTCCTATTCACTTATCAGTTTGTTGAACCTATCAAAGATTTGAGTAAGGTTTTCATTCTTGCCACCAGAAAAGTTTTCATACTGTTGTTTCAAAAGATCCTTTTGATTTCTCTTGGTACTGGCATTCCCAGCAAATCTTTTCTCTAAAGCAATCCAAAGAGAATGAGCAGTATAAAACTTTTTAAATTGATGTTGATAAACATTAGGAATGGCTATTTGTAGAAGTGTAAGAGCTTTCACTTCATTCATTCTAGCCTTTCTTTCAAGTTCAGTTTTTGGAGGAGTTTTGATGGGTTTGCCCTCAGCATCAAGTTCAGGATCAACTGCAGGAGGAAATTCAACAGCTTCCCATATGACATAATCAATGAATTGAATATGCTGTTGAATCCTGAGTTTCCACATCTCAAACTCAGTGGGCTTGAGCATAGGCACTTTGAGTCCTTGCCCAGATCCACTGCTGCTATTATCAAATTCCATTGCAGAAAATTAAAATTTTTAAAAGAAAGCTTTCGACTTTGAAAAACAAAGAACGACCTGTGGCTCTAATACCACTTGTCAGGATCTGAATGTAACTACCCAAGATTAACTAATTTGAATTGATCAGAGTATAAATCAATAATCTTGTACTGAATCAAAGTCTAATTAAGAAGTTTACGGAATAACACTTAATTATTTTAATAAAAGGTTTCAGAATCCATAACAGATAAATATAAATGAATAAACAAAATTGCTTGTATTGCTGAACTGAATGATTACAATCACCTCTAATCTGTTTGATTAGACGAAGAACACAAATTGTTCTTAGGGTTTTACAACCTTAGAGGCTTATGAAAACTTAAACAAAAAGCAATTACAAACTTGAACGTGCAGAAACTTGATACAATAGAAAAACCTATTCTATGTATTTATAATGCTTTCTGATTTGTTTCCTTGAAGGACTCTGACTTCTCTGATAGTTAATATGCTGGAATCTTCGTGTAAATATCTTTTCCTGAATATCAGTACTTTCTGTTTATGAAACTGTTGAGCAGCATGAATCACAAATATAAATTTAATTTATAACTTAAAATCATTATTGGTTTTCAATGTTAATAAATATCATAATCTAACATTAAAATTAAATCTAAAATTTAAATTTATCAAGTTTTACACTAAATGCACAAATTTGAACATAAAATGCACAAATTTTGTCAAATGCATGAATTCGTACGTAAAGTGGACAATTTTATCATGATATGCGTAAACTTTTATATCAAATTCATAAATTCATCAAATGTATAAATTTTAACATTAAGTGCATAATCTCTACTACTTATAAAGCATTTAGCTTTTTACTCTTTCTGATGCATAATGTACAATCAATTACAACACAATCTTGAATTTTAAGACTTACAAGTCACTAATGCATAATGCACAACCCTTTAATGCAACAATATAAAAAATCAGATTTTAAAATTACAAAACAGAAATTATATGACAGAAATCAAAAGCTGCCAGACATGCTCCAATCTGATGCTTCTGCAGTCTGCTGCAATCTGCTCCATCTTTTACACTTCTCCAAACCATCTCTTCCTCTCCCCATTATGCTGCTGCTGTATAAATGTCATATTTCTGCTTCAAAATATGCTATCTTTTCTGCTTTAAAAATAGAACTCACCCACGATTTTGCTCACTGTTGTTGTCACTGCTCACTGCTCACTGCTGTCACTACTTGTTCTGCTGTCGCTTTTCTGCTTCTAAACCAAGGTAACTTTCCTCACGACCCCTTCAATCTGCTATCACCCATGATAATCTGCTAACTTTCCTCCTCCATGTGCAGCCATTAAAAAAATCGATCAACATTGTATGTTCTAATATATGCGAAAAAGCAATGTACAACAAGGGAATGAATCTAAAAGTGAAAAAAACTGGCACGTGTTTGCTGTTTTTTGGACCCCCTATCGGACTTATTTCAACTTGTGTTAAATTCACAATTTAACATAAAAAATATACAGATAGGAAGCAATGATCAATGAAGAGGAAGCCATAAAAAATTAGAAACCATAAGTCCAGAAAAGAAGAAAGCATTTTCATTTTCAATGGCATTATGATTAACCCCAAATAAATAGATGCCAAAATCGATACCTGTGCAGGCGACTAGATTGGCTGTCACTGCTTGTTCTGCTCACTGCTGTCATTGTTTGTTCTACTGTCATCTTGCTGCTTCTAAACCAAGGTAACTTTCCTCACGAATTTAATAAAGTAGTTCCCTAACTCGCTATGTTTTTTTCATAGCTACAGGTCAGCTTTGTAATTTACTCAAAAAGAATGGTAAAATGAAATGTTTCTGTCACTGGAAGTTTTTAATTGCTTGTTTGACTTGTAATCCTTACATATGTCAACAACGAATCCAAGCACTGTATAAGCATAAATGTTTTAAAAGCTTGTTATCTGATATTTGAGCTGACCTGTAGCTATTAAAAATGTTTCAAAAGATTGTAATCTGATATTTGGGAGGCCTATAAAATTTGGACTTCACATTGCAATGCAATTTGTGTTGCATTCAGCCCCATAAAATGTAAAAGGAGAAGTCAGAATTGTCGTAATAAGAAAGAATGTGAAGTAGCATGTCAAAATAACCACACCTGATCGCAATTTTCTTGGAACAGATGACTTTTCGCCGTACCAAATCCATCGAAAAACTGCAAATTTCAAAAGAGGCAAATATTAAATTCATGATTAATGAATAAAACCCAAATCTGAGTATGAAAAATGAAGTTCGTATTAGTGGTGTTTCGATAATAATCATGGCACCCACAGAACTCAATTTTTCCAGCATTTTTGATGGTTTTTGTGAAATTCCATCGCTTCCTCACCTTCAATTACCAAAGAAAATTAATAAATAAACAAATTAAAACAGTGTAACAGATGAATCAGTATTAATAAACAATTGCAAATGAATAAACATATGAAAGAATGAATTAAAGATTTCAGATTCTGTTTACATTTTAGTTCACTGTCTGATAAAAATCAGTAAAATACATTATGTAACTAAAATCTTACGATAATGAATGTCTAAACACACACATGTATTACTACATATTTTACACAGACAGCAGACACACACATTACATACACACATACACTCTGCACACACATATATTCATATATGTTGTTTATGTTTGAGCTTTTAAAACACACACACTTCTGTACATTCAAACACGCAAAGCAAATCACAGCCACACACACCACTCTTTTAATAATTGACTGTTGTTCATGCATGAATTACTTTCTGTTTTTTTCGATGACTTACACATTTAACAGAAAATTTTTTTTGAATGGCATAAAGGAGAAAACATATACATTGAATACATTATTCTATAAAAAACTTCTCTCTCTAAGGGCTAAACAAAATCAAATAGGGAGAAGAACATATAATATTTATGTATAAAAATTGCAGTTAATTAAAACAATTTAAAAAACTTACAGTTGCTTCTTTATGATGGCTTACAGTTGCAGTTAAAAAACTTACAGTATATGTACTTAAGCTACTGGTTGATAGGGCCAGTGCCTTCTCATAGTATGTGATGGCTTCACTATACCTCCTGATGCAAGAGTCATATTACACAGAGTTACAGACTTGATATAACATAGTAAAAATATATAAATATATAATTAAAAACATCATAACACACCCTCTTGGACTCTTCTAATTAGCCACAACTTGTAAAATGGTCAAAAGCAATCTGGTTTCAGTTACTTTGTTAGACTTTGTAAATAATATTAATGAATGATTTGTTAATTGTTACAACATATACAAACTCCACCCTACTACAGTTCTACATAATAATTCAATTCTTCTGATTTTTATTTAAATGTATTTATTTGGGATTCAATACCTTGGTGGCTTTCATCCACTAGAGCCATCGTCAACATTTCTGTGCAGAACTGATCGTCCGAGTTAATCCATAATGCCTAATGACATGGAAACAAACAGTTACTTGCATATTCAAAAACCAATAATATTGATACAATCACATCTGGTCCAACTTACCTTGTGATAGTAAGTAATTGGAATGGAAAGATTCACATTGTTTTTCTACCAATGAGAATGAGAATACATTAACTCAAATACACACACTCAAATTCTGCTTTATGTTTCTGTTTTTATGCATATCTGAATGCTACTATACTTTATATCAAATTCTGCTTTATGTTTCTGTTTTTGTGTGGACAAGTAAATCTATGTTTCTGTTTTTACGTGGACATCAAATACACACACTCTTAATTGACTGCTTCATATTGTTTATATAATTCTGTTTTATGTTTCCGTTTTTATGAGGATGTATCAAATGCCCAACAAACTACTATATTATTTATATAATTTATTAAATATATCATATGTAATAAACATGTCCTAAATTACATATTTGAAGATTTTAAACTGCAAAACAAAAAAAGTAACCCTTAACTTTTATTATTGCAGCTTTTGATCTTCTTTTTGTTTCTCAACCACGACTCCTGTCACCAGGCTTCCTAAACCCAGGTTAGTATCAAATCTATCATATCATAACCTCTCGGGGTACTTACTGGACACACACTCTCTTAATAAGCTGCTACTGATCATTATCATGCATGCATACACACACCAAACACTTAGACTCTCAAGTACGATGATGAATGTATGCTCACAAAACACACACTCAATCAAATGCATCTATTGTTTCTGTTTTTGTGAAAAACACACATATATATACACACACTCTTAATTATCCGCTTCATATTGTTTATACAATTCTGCTTTATGTTTCTGTTTTTATGTGGACATCAAATGCCCAACAAAATGCTACTATACTTTATCTCAAAAAATGGCTTATCCCAGGAAACACATCAAGAAACAAGAACATAAAACAAATAAAAAATGGCAGAAATTATGCAATATAAGAGTAATGATTCTTGTAATATAATTTTAAAACTATCAAATTTCATAGGATTCTTAAGTACTGCTTTAAATGATAAAATCTTTTTTATTTTTTTACATGTGAATATATAAAATAGTATTAAAAATGTATATTATTTCAATTCATGAATTTTTATAAGTTAAAATTACAAAATAATCATGTAAAAATACTTCATACATTCACATGCTCATCAAATCCACCCATCAAAAGCCAAAAATATAATTCCTAAACTTCAACTGAAACACAAAGACCCTCTCTCAATTAAGTAATTAAAAATCAAAACTTTCAATTATAATAAAGAAACATGTAACCTAGATATCATAAATTTTAATGCTTTCTACGAAATAAAACAAGAAAAAACACTTGATTTGACAATTGGGAAATTTTGTAGTTAAAAGTTCAGATACAAATCACAAGTCACTAAAGTTTACTTTCAAAGTATGGATCCCAATATAAAAATTGACCAAGATGTTTTGTTGCAAATGACCATCATATAAGGTATACGGTTCATAACGTAGAAATTGACTTTTGGTAATCAGACCCTTTCGGTACAAATTTATTGTTCATAAACTTTGCTTTAGCAAACCAAAGAAAAAGGAACATCAACAACTAACTTTTTGTGCTCAAGTTGCTGGATTTCTGTGCTCATAATACTCACCTGTGCGTCTAAATCCATTAGCCTGTGCTCAAAGTGCTGAATACATGAATTAAGTGCAGGTTAAACAACCTGAAATTCCATGTTCAAGGTTCTTGTTAGACATGGTATATCCAGAATCTAAAAACTTGAATAAAAGACCAACCACATCAAAAAAAATGGCTTATCCCAGTAAACACATCAAGAAACAAGTTGCTCATGGATGAACACATATTAGTAGGATAGGAAAAAGTTTATTATTAACCAAATCTAGAATATAGTTTGCATCCATACACAAACATATACATACATCTAGAAATTCATGGAACTAACCAAGCTTTTTGAAGCATGCATGGTAAATTTTTAACTTATATAACACAAATTTACATGATGCCTCAACACTCGAAACAAACTAAAAATATATGACCAACCAATAAATTAAGTTATATAGAACAAATATGAAATCGATTTTTACTTGATCCATAAAGGCAATAGTTGTAGTAGTTACGAAAATGATCACTTCAGCAGTAAACCCTTAGAAATCATCAACCGAAAAGAAATAAGTTTCTTTTTTGAAGAACGGTTTTGAGTTGATTCCATCAAAGGAGCCAAATAGACGACCAAGATACAATGTTTTCAGATGCTTAGAAAAAAGGATTTTTGTGTGAGCCACACATACCCCTACATATCAGATCCACACATAAGATCGTTTTCTTGAAAAATCGATTTCAAAAATTTTACATACGAAACAAGCAATCGCTTTCAAAAGTTTTACATACAAAACAAGCAATCGATTTCAAAAGTTTTACATACGAAAGAAGCAATCGATTTTAGAATTTACACATACATAAACTATACAAGTTAGAACAATCGATACCGGGTGTAGCGACGGCGCAGAAGACCGAGAAGGGGAGGAGGCGGCGGCGGCTCTCTGGCCGGTAGGGCTTGGCCGAAGAAGGTGAGGGGCGCCGGCGGCTCTATGGGCGATGTGGATGAGCGCCGCAGAGAGGCTTGGGTGAGGCAGATATCAGGTACGTGAGGGTGTGGGCTTGTGAGGGTGTGGGTTTGTTAGGGTTTCAAGTAGATGACTTGAGGGTATGGGTATTTTTTGATAATTGAATATTGAATATAATATATAATTTATTTAAATTTACTCCATCATAAATTCTAGACAAAAGTAAAAAATAATAGATACTGAATAATGTTTTCAACTGATCATCTTAATATAAAAGTTAATTATGAAGTAATAAAAAAATTGAAAAAAACTAAAACTAAAAAGGAAGATAGAATTTTTTTTCCCAACTGTTCAATCAATAAACATTTTCAAATAGGAAAAATTACCAAGAAATGTAATATAAAATACAAAATTTGACAATAAAAGTATTGTAAATTTTTTTTTGCCAAGAAAGGTAATATAAAATACCATTTTAGCCGAGAAAGAACATGAAATTCAAATTTTAGGACAAGAAATATAATCAAATATTATTCTCTTACCAAAAGAGGGAGCATAAAATTAAAAAATTTTCATCTTAATTTGTCATCAATGTCCTTTTTTGTCAAATTTGAATTTTATGTTATCTTTCTTAGCCTAAAAATTTTTACATTATCTTTATTGGCAATTTTTGAATTTTTATGTTACCTTTCTTGGTAATTTCCCTTTCAAATTTAAATAAAATGATATTTTTTAGAATAAAAAACAGTCGGCCACCAACAAACGTAGAGCAGATTAATAACTTTTATCGTATATTTGAGGATACGAAAATCCTGCAGCTAGAATAATTTTTTAAAAATTCAATAGTCACAGTCTTTTGAATTAATTAACATTGATAATTATGTTTTTTAAAAAGTTTATTTTTGAAATTAAAAGTTTCGAATCAATTAATTCATTAATACACTTTTTATTTTAATGTGTTATGTCTCGTAAAAATTGTGTCATGATTTTATAACTTGACATGTGTATTTCACTGATATTTTATTTCAACTTATACTAAAGGTTTTAAGTTCAATTTTTGGCGTGTGTATTTTACTTTAATTTTAATATTGTAAATTAAATGTCTTTGTAGAACATGAATCAATATTTTCACGCGGAATGTTTTTCATCGATTCAATGCCCTCATTTATGGTGGAAACTCACGGCGGTTCGTGTGGAATTCATATTGAAGGATGAAACCACAAAAAAACTAATATTTATTTTACTTGATCGTAATGTAAGTTTCACATATTAAAATTACTTTCTTATTTATAAACAACTCATTTGTTTTGACAAACTCTTCTTTTGTTTTTTTTAAGAGGGAGAAAATGGCAGCAATTGTCCCGGAAAGTTTAATCCCTTTTTATGAACAACAAGATTTGGTGGGTGGAGTCTTTTCGTTAGATCATTTCCAAATCGAATTTAACTATTACGAATACTCTAGGCATGAAGGTTTTAGTTTTCTTCGTAATGAATGGGAGATTCGAATAAGCAAAAATACAAAGCTAACAAGATTGACCGACGATATTCAGAATGACTTTGTTTTATATCCATTGATATCTTCAATAAGAGCACTTGCAGAGGACAGAACCACTCGATTTATGTTGATAGGTACATTTAAGTTTTTCATTAAAGCTCTTATTTTATTTCATTTGAAAAAAATCTAAACTTCACTTAAATTTTTAATATCATTACTTCTTTTTTAGACATTGTTGGAAAAATCGTCACGGGCAAACGAGTTTACGAGAGGCAATTTGGATACTATAGTTATTTTGAAGTATTTTTACAAGACGGAACGTAAGTATTTTTATGCATGAGAATTATTATTACATATCTTGTATGTAGAATATATTTGTTGTTAATTTTTTTTAAATTAATTTTAGGGGCCACATAATAAAGGCGAGGTTCTTTGACACGCCTGAAACACGCCAAGTAAGATTTTTCCGAGCAATAGTACAAAAATCTATCATATACGCATCACGGGTTAAACTTTATCATTTGAATACAAGTACATTATTTTTTTATACTCTATAATCTCTTTAGATTGTTTATTTATCATTTGAATACAAGTATATAATGCTATATAAGTTTTATAATAAGTTATGTTATATTTGTTTTCAGTGAATATTTTGATTTTCACGGAGTTTTCCAATATCAAGTTTGAACCAGTGATTCCGGAAGCACGCCAAATTAAACTTCTGTTTTGGGATGAAAAATTTGTATTGACTGTTAAACATTAATTAGTACTATTATGTATTTTGGAATGTGTTGTAGTAACTTTTAATGATGATCGTATTATGACTTCTTTCTTTTTATTTATTATGTATTGTTGGCATTTGATAACATATGATTTCTATTTATTTTCTGTGTATGTGCTGTTAATATATATATATATAGACACACACACACACTCTAATCGCTATCATGTAACACTTTACTCTCTATAATATATATGCCCAAATGTCTAATAAAGCCAATGAACACTTAATATATATATATATATATATACAAAATCGGCTTAAATAATAAGCCAAAAATCAAAAACATATCATATTAAAGTTTGTTCATACGAACATTGAAGAAAATAAACCAAATAAAAAACATTTCTAAAATCTAAAATTTGTATATGATCATTTGCACAGGGAGGCTTCATCTACTCATATCTAATCGTATATTAGCAACAGAAACAAATCAGATCCATGTATTAATATGTTTATTTGTATTTAAAAAACTGTTATATATTTGTAAGTTTAACATTAAAATAAGGGTTAAAGTCGTACAAATGTATGTTACTTTACTGAAATTACTCAAATGACTAATCTAGTTATTTTTTTATCTCATTGATAATTGTACTTAAAATTTATTGTTGATATGGTACTTTTGATTACCCGTTCTACCGCTAATGATCTTATATTTGTGCTTTTAGAAGTATGAAAAGGATCTATATGCTTATGTGGATTTTCTAAATTATTTATATAGATCAAATCCACGTAAATCCGCGTTATACTCCAAAATAGCTTGTCGATATGGTATGTGTAACCAGTAACTATGTTGATATGGTAAATCCACGTAAACATCATGTCATTAAAAATCAGTCACGTTATCATTTGAATCAGCAAAAACTGTCATATCAACATAGTTACTGGTTACACGTACCATATCAACAAGTTATTTTGGAGTACAACTACCATTCTGTCAAAAAATAAAGTTAATTAGTCATTTAGGTAATTGAGAAAAGTATGTTGCATTTGTAAGACTTTAACCCTTAAAATAAAAGCCAATAATCTAAAGAATGAATCATTAAGAAAGTTCTCAATAAAGTAACAAATAGGTGAATATTTCTTTTATATATAATATAAATTATATATTATCTTTAATAAGTTATATATGTGTTTTTAGAGAATATTTTGATTTCCACGGAGTTACTTATATCAAGTTAAAAAGATATATACTCATTTTTTGACAATTTGTAATACAGTGTGTATTGATGTCCGGAGGCAATGATACCATGGGTAAAGTCGCTCAAGTAAATGTAAATATACAAAAAGGTATGTACATTAAATATAATAAAATGCATGTATATTTTATTTTATTGGTATGTAGTTTAATTGTTTAAGTATATGACATATATTTTCTAAAAATTACAGAAAATCGTAGAAAGATAAATAAAGAGTACTATGAACGACAGAAATTAAGAAAAAATGTTAATGGTGATGTATCCCAAGTTGATATAGAGAAAGGTATGTGAAATACATAAAAATGAGTATCATATTTTTTTACTGTATTTATCATAATCATAAAACGAGTTATCGGTTACCTATTATTATTTCAGAAAAGCAAAAAGAATACAACCGACAATATTATGCACGACAAAAAGAGAAGATCAAGGAAAAAAAAAATCTAATGGTGAAGGAAGTAGTAAATCTACGCCACCGATGACAAATATAACGATAGCAGAGTCAACTGAAATGGATACGGAGACACCACAAAGGGTACCATTGGGAATATTACGACATCAAGATATAAATATTTCTCCATATTTTGCAGAGAATAGTCAAACTAGGGCAATGATTTTCGATGTGGAGAAAACACCACATTCACTTGATGCGATAACTGGAAACAAAGAAAATGTTACATCGTATCAAACACGAGTTTTTCAAAAACGAGATAGACATCATCAACGAACATCAGGTGAAAGTACCAGAAAGGACATTGGATCGTTGAACAACTCAAGCAGAGTAGGAATAAGCCAGATGTGTTCAGCGTTGACACATGAAAATCTCAATGGTAAAAATCACACAGTTTATATAGTTTTTTGTTATATGAAATTTCATTTATTATTATGATCTTGATAATTGTTTCCGATCTAATATAGTTAACCGAAGTCCATGTGCTAACCTACTACCTCTCTTTAATGAAGTAGAAGTTCAAGTTTCAATAGGTTAGTTTATAATTTAATTATGGGAAAATTTCACAAAAAACATCAAACTACAAGTCTTTTTTCGATTAAGTCCCTCAATCAATATTTTTGCTGATAAGTCCCTCAACTAAATAAAACTCACGAATTTGGTGTTTTTTTCAAGAAAAGTTACCGGTAACCTGTTAAGCGGGTTGCAATTACTGACGTGAATTTTATAAATCTATGATTTTTTTCGATTAAGTCCCCCAACTAAATTATTTTGTCTTATAAATCCCTCAACTAATTTTTTTGCCACATAAATCCCTTATCTTGATAAAACTCATGTTATTTGTAGTTTTATCAATTTAAGGGATTGTTCAATTGACACTCACGTAACACATATGTGGATGCAAAAAAAATAAATCAAAATGATAAATCATAACGATCATTTTTATTGTTTAAAGTTTAGTCGGGATGAACTAGTTAAATATATTTAAAAATTGTGGTCCAGACAAACATATGATCGAAATAATCATCATTTATGTTATTATATCAAACCAATTTATGTTATCCGGAAGGGGAAATTGCGCAAAAAACCTATAAGTTGGATCATTTTTGCGATTAAAACCCCCAACCATTTTTCATTGCATAAAAAACCTCCAACCGGTTAAAACTTTGTAAATTTGGGTTTTTTTTCAAAAAATCTGACTTGCAACCGGTTTAACCGGTTGCAACTTGATGACGTGTACAATTTTTAAATAGATTTTTGCGTAAAAAACCCCCAACTTGTTTAGTTTTTTCAATTAAAACCCCAAATCAATTTTCATTTGATAAAAAACCTCCACCCACAAAGATAATTAAAATTGAGTCTTCACTGATGGAACATAAATAAACGAAATTCAGAAGCTAAAAATGGAACATAAATAAACGAAATTGAACATAAAGCTGAAGCTAAAAAT
The DNA here is from genome assembly GCA_020465985.1 of Centrapalus pauciflorus. Taxonomy (NCBI): domain Eukaryota; kingdom Viridiplantae; phylum Streptophyta; class Magnoliopsida; order Asterales; family Asteraceae; genus Centrapalus; species Centrapalus pauciflorus. Next base: position 235,386 of record JAANYP010004239.1, read on the forward strand.
ACAACTCGTGAACACAAAATGAAACTGATTCCACCGACACAATTGAAGTTAAAATTCAAAATTAAACGGCAAAAGTTAATCGAACATACATAAAATAAACAACACTGAACATAAAGATGAGATGGAGTAATCGGAGTTGCCGGAGGTAGAGAAGAAGAGAAAAGGTAAATATTATTGTTGGTTAGAGATGAAAAAAATAGTTAAGGGTTTTAATCGAAAAAGTCACCAACTTTGAGGTTTTTTATGCAAAAATTGAGTTTAAGAATTATACATGTAGTGCCACGTAGGCGCCACGTAAGTCGGGTTTGCCATGTGGACGCCACATGTGTGCCATGTAAGCATATTAACCTATTATAACCGGTAATATCCTAATTTCAAAAGATTTTACCGGTTAAAGGTTTTTTGTGCAACAGAAAATGATTAGGGGTTTTAATCACAAAAATGGTCCAACTTTAGGGTTTTTTACGCAATTATCCCTATCCGGAATATCGGACTTTAAAAAAAAAATTTATTATTTTTAAACAACCATCGTCGTTTTGAAAAAATATTGTTTTTAAACCAACTTAATTTGGTCTAGACAAACAAGGCATGCTCTGTCATCGTAATAAACATCGTCGTTTTTAAAAGTTTAAAAAAATTCATTTTATTTTATCGAAAAGTTGAAAGGTTTAATTAGTTCGGGGACTTATAAGGGAAAAAAATGAAATGGGGACTTAATCGAAAATTTTTTATACTTTGATGGTTTTTGCAAAATAAGTTTAAGTATGTTAACCTGTTATAAAAGGTTAACGGACCAATTTAAAAGGTTTAAGCAGTTTGGGGACTTATCAGAAATAAAAAATGAAATGGGGACTTAATCGAAAAAATTTTGTACTTTGATGGTTTTTTGCATAATTTTCCCTTTAATTATCAATGTTATGATCGATAAAAGTTTCCCATTAGTTTTATGTAATGATAATTTATTTATAATCACACTTTTACACTCAATGGAATGGATTTAGGATGTTCAACTGAGGTCAATGATAACCCAATGATACGAGATGAGATCCACAATGAGGATCCATATGATTTTGTTTACGATGGTATCCCTAAAGAGCATCGTGTCTTGAAGGTGCAGAATTCGTGTGTTCATTGTGGAGCAAAACGCGTACAGTTTGAATTTTCTACCTTTTGTTGCATGAGTGGAAAGACAGTGTTGGCACACTCAACTATTCCTCAAGAGTTATACTATCTATTTACCTCCCAATCTGAATTAGGTGAAATATTCAGAAACAATATACGTGCGTACAACACGAACTTTTCCTTCACGTCAATGGGTGTAAAATTAGATGATTCAACAGCTAATATGTCATCTGGAGTATATACTTTTTGCGCCCATGGAGGAATATATCATAAAATAGATCATTTAGTTCCGGAGGATGGAAAACCTAGATACTTACAGTTATATTTTTATGATTCCGAATCTGATCATTCACATAGACTACAATGGTCAAATCTTGATAGACGCATCATTCAAATATTGACCCGTGTGCTTTCTACAAACCCGTATGTGAGAACATTTCGAAGCCTTGCTGAGCTGGGACCGCTCGACAACTATAGGGTCACTTTGAATGCATCAGTGGAACTTGACCAGAGGGTGTACAACCGACCGACTACATCTGAGGTTTGAATATAACAACTTCAGTATTATTTGTTCATTTCAAAATGCATCGTACACCATGTTAAGCCCTGTATTTGTATAGGTTGCTGGTATTTGGATCGAAGGCAATGACAATATCACTGCATACAAGAGAAGTATTGTTTTGTATGGAAGGCCTGGTTATAGTCAAAAAATTCAGCCTTACTTTAGTTGTTACGATCCATTGTCGTATCCGATGTTCTTCCCTAATGGCGAATCAGGATGTCATTCAAATATACCAAGACATGGAGTATCAATTGATGATATCGTCAATGACGGTGAACACATCCATGAAGATTTAGAAGGTATGATCGTTATCATGAGTTATAAAATTCAATAAAGTTATCACATGTTATGACATATGTACCCATAGAAAATTTTTAATTTTTTAAACAACAAATTATGCAGAGACTAACGTAAGAAGAGGTAGGAATACTGTTACTATGAGAGAATACTATTGTTACAAATTTCAGATACGCTCAAATGAGAACGTGCTTTTGTTTGGGGGAAGATTGTTACAACAGTTTGTTGTAGATACATATATCAAGATTGAGACTTCGAGGTTGCTTTTTTGTCAACTAAATCAAACAAAAATTAGAGCAGAACTTTACCAAGGTGTTGTGGATTGCATGAATGCTGGTGAGGTTCAACTAAGTAGAGTTGGACAACGAGTTGTGTTGCCTGCCAGCTTCATTGGAGGTCCACGCGACATGCGGCGTAGATTTTTAGATGCGATGACTTTGGTTCAAGATGACGGGAAGCCTGATATTTTCCTTACAATGACATGTAACCCAAAGTGGCCTGAGATTGATGATGAGCTCTTTCCTGGCCAGTCTGCACAAGATCGACCGGATCTTGTTACGAGAGTTTTTCGTGCCAAATTAGAAGATTTCAAGGAACAACTCTTCAAAAAACACATCATTGGCGTAGTCAAGGCATACGTTTATGTGGTTGAGTTTCAAAAGCGTGATCTACCGCATGCACACTTTCTCTTGATAATGAGATCAGATCACAAGATGTCTAATCCGGACCATTACGATAAGATGGTTTGTGCAGAAATTCCGAACCCGATAAAGTATCCAGAATTGCACAAGTTAGTCACCAAGCACATGATGCATGGTCCCTGCGGTTTTTTACGACCATCCAGCCCGTGTATGCAGAACGAGAAAAGAAGATGTCGCTCTGATTACCCCAAGCAATTTAATGAGATCACAGCACAAGGAGATGATTCATATCCGTTATATCGAAGGAGAAATAATGGAATGAAGGTGAATGTACGTGGTAGTACTTTAGACAATAGATGGGTGGTCCCGTATAATCCAAAGCTTTTGATGATGTTCAATTGTCATATCAATGTTGAGGCTTGTTCGAGTATAAAATCTGTGAAATATGTTTTTAAATATGTCTACAAAGGTCATGACAAGCAGTCGATCCATATTGATCCAGACGGAGAAGAAGGAGTTATCAACGAGATACAAATGTTTCAAGATGCACGTTATGTCTCCCCCCCTGAAGCAATGTGGCGGATTTATAGTTTTCCACTTTCTCAAATTCTCCCTTACGTGATGGCATTACAAATTCACCTCCCGAATAAGCAGATGATAAGATTCAGAGATAATGATACAATGATAGATATTGTTGATAGAGAGAAAGATAAACGATCAATGTTGACTGCCTTTTTCGAGAGAAACAAAATCGATGAAACTGCAAGACAATATCTGTATAAAGATTTTCCAAGACACTTCACATGGAATGCGAGCTCACGTCGTTGGAATCCTCGAAAACAAGGAGTAATGAAAGGGAGATTGGTTTCAGCTAATTCTGCTGAAGGAGAGCGATACTACCTACGATTACTTTTAGTGCATGTTCACGGACCTACAAGCTATGATGATCTGTACACGGTTAATGGTATATTACTCCCAACATTTCGTAAAGCTGCACTTGAAAGAGGGTTAATAGAGAACGACAACAATTTATCACAATGTCTTGCAGAAACATCATTATTTCAGCTTCCCAATGCTTTGAGGAGGCTGTTTGCAACTATACTGATTTTTTGTGAGCCTGGAGACGTTCGAAAGCTATGGGATGACCATTATGACTCCCTTTCTGAAGACTACAAACGACAATGTGAAAATATTGTGCGTGTTCGAGATATGGTCCTTTCAGACATTAATGTATTTCTATTGTCTATGGATAAGAATCTTGGTGAGTTTGATCTTCCTAACGTAAACACAAGCGTTAATTTACAATCTGGAGGGTTTCGTGAAGTGCAAGAGGAATATTCTATATTTGTTGAAGAAGAACACTTACGTGCTCGTGACTCCCTTAATGTCGATCAAAAGGCCGCGTATGATGCGATATTGGAAAATGTGGATGATGACCGTCCAGGCGTGTTCTTCATAGATGGTCCTGGGGGAACCGGAAAAACATTTTTGTACAAAGCATTACTTGCTGAGGTTCGATCCCGTGGTCTTATTGCCCTTGCGACCGCTTCATCGGGCGTTGCAGCTAATAACATGCCAGGAGGTAGAACGGCTCACTCACGATTTAAGCTTCCTCTTAATCTTGCTAACAACTCAGTGTGTAACATCAAGAAACAAAGTGGGGCTGCTCAATTGCTACGGGATGCCAAAATTATCATATGGGATGAAGCATCAATGGCGAAAAGACAAGCAGTGGAAGCGCTTGATAGAACATTACAAGACATCATAGGGGTCGCACTCCCATTTGGGGGAAAGATTATGATTTTAGGAGGTGATTTTAGACAAGTGTTGCCGGTAGTGAGACGTGCCACTCGGGCCCAAATTGTTGACTCAAGCCTACGAAAGTCTCCTCTTTGGCCCATGATTAAAAAGATACGACTAAGTAAAATATGAGAGCACTGGCTGATCCGTGGTTTTCTGATTTTCTGCTAAGAGTCGGTGATGGAGATGAGGAGGTGATAGATGATAGTTTTATCCGCATACCCGATGACATGATCATTCCATACACTGATAAAGCTAAGTCGATGGATGATTTGATCGATGCGGTTTTTCCGTCTCTGCAAGTCAATGGAAGGTCTTCGGATTATATCATATCTAGGGCGATATTATCCACAAAAAACAACAGTGTTGACGAGATCAATGATTTGCTGATCGACAGATTTTGTGGAGATGAGAAAAACTACTATAGTTTTGATGAAGCAGAAGACGACAAGAATAATCTCTACCCGATAGAATTCTTAAACTCTCTAAATGTTAGTGGTTTGCCTCCTCATTATCTTCGTCTCAAGATTGGATGTCCAGTAATACTCTTACGGAATATCGACCCATCAAATGGATTATGTAATGGCACGAGATTAATATGCAGAGGTTTTCAGCAAAATGTTATCGATGCAGAAATAGCTGTTGGTCAACATGCGGGCAAAAGAGTATTCTTGCCGAGAATTCCTTTATGTCCATCCGAAGAAGATATGTTCCCGTTCAAATTGAGAAGAAAGCAATTTCCTATTCGACTTAGCTTTGCAATGACAATCAATAAAGCTCAGGGACAGACAATTCCGAATGTTGGAATTTATTTGCCTGAGTCGGTATTTTCCCATGGACAACTTTACGTGGCACTTTCTAGAGGTACATCACGTGGTACTACAAAGGTATTGGTGACCCCTGTCAAGAAATTCAATCGAGATGGAGTCTACACATCAAATGTGGTGTATCAAGAAGTCTTGCGTGATTATTAAGATACAATCCTATAGTTCGCATTACCCACATGTATCAATACTTTATCTTTGATAACTATCAACCTTTTATTATTTGCAGGATGTTCAACAAACGGATCGTTCAAGTGAAGCATTATCATATTTGGATATTTAGGATGCATAAAATGAAAAATGCTTGTAAATTTTTTTATCACAAATATATTTGATCATATTTTTGTCTGTAACCATATGGTTTTTATGATATTTGACTGACATTGAAACTTAAGGTATTTTTCTTTTACGTTGTTTGAAGATATTATTCATCATCGTCATCTATTAACCGAACAAGTAATCGAAAAAATATTTGTCGCCGCCGCCGCTTTGCGCGGGCATGTAGCTAGTTATATACAGTAAATGCACAAATTTTAGAGAGGTTCTCACGTTCTTACGGTAATAAGGGTTCTCACCGGAACCCAACCCTATACACACACACACACACACACACACACACACACACATATATATATATATATATATATATATATATATATATATATATATAATATGGTTTGAGAGAGTACCACTTAATATGCAGCGCACCAGAAGGTACCACTTTTAAAAAAATTAATTTTTTTTTCATAAACATGTTTTAATTAACATTATGAAGATCATATGTAAATTTCACATACATTCACATTTCCTACCTTCTAAAAAGTGACGTGATCGTATACTTACATAATTTTTAATATATGTAAACATGCATTTATGTGATGCGCGATTTTTGCCACTTCATTTACTAAATTTTACTTTAAATAAACCAAATATATCCAAATCTAATATGATTAATTTAAGGGATAATCATGCAACAAAACCCTCAACGTGTCAGTTTTTTATGATTGAAACCCCAAATCATTTTCTGTTGAATAGAAAACTACGAACTAACTAAAAATCAGTAATCAATGTTTTATCAATGGGTAACCAGTTGAAACCGGTTATTAATCCTACGTTGGCCGGTAAATAACCTACGTGGAATAAATTTTAATTGTTGAAACCAGTTGCCAAGTATTATACATCATTTAAATCCCCGTTGATGATGTAATAAATACCATTTAAAAATTACAATTAAAAATTTTCCGTTAATTTAATAATAAATTAATTAAATTTAAGCAAACTTTATTATTCGTATAATTATCATATTATACATATTTATAAATATATTTATTTTTAAAATTTACCATTAATGCATAGGTATTTATCTAGTTTTTTTAATATGTAAATGGTTTTTAAGAGGAGACTTGTGATTGACTCCAAAATATGTTGGATGGCAAAATAGGTTGCATCAATTATGAGTTTAATACGAAAAAAACCAATATGTTTTTATATTTTTTGCGATTTAGTTTATACGTGTTATCTTTTTCTAAGAAAGTACTCAAGTTATTGTTTTCAATCCGGTTTTCGGGAAAGTTTTGTTTTTTTTTCATAATTAACCCTGATTTTTTTCACAAAAAACCAACATGTTTTCACTATTTTTCTCTGAAAATTTCACAAACTTGAAGACTTTTTTGAAAAAGTAAAGAAAAATTTCAAATCACAAACCAATATATAACTTAAGAATTTTATTGGTAAAAAATAACACGAAGGGACTAAACCGTAAAAACGTAAAAAACATGATGGTTCTTTTTCATATATTACACCCATTAATTAATTATATCCGAAATACATAACTCGGTTACTTGGACCCGCTGCTCGAGCTACGTGAGTTGGCCTTCCGGATAGCGTCTTTTTCCCTATAAGGCTATAACCCAATCATTAATTTTGGCATGAAATTCATGTTATGTATATATTACTATAAAATCATTTAAACTATTTTACATACCAATGGGGTTTAGCCCAGGTACGAGGGTGTTATGTAAGTGTGAGGTCATGGGTTCGACTTCTGTCGGAGGAAATTTGAAATATAAGTGGTGAATGTAAGTTCTGAAGTCCCCACTTGAGGCAAAGAGGTAGATTAGGAGTAGTAGTATGCTAGTTTGTCGTTCAAAAAAAAATTTAACATGATATTTAATTTTTTTTTTTTGGGTTAAGAAATGTGTAATTGTAAGCATTTATGTTATAAGGTAAGGTAATTGTTAAGAGTAATTATTATTATTTTTGGTAGAATAACCACTGTTTGACTCGTAAAATGATTTTATAGACTTGAGCTTAGCGGGTTTGACTTATTTATTATATACTGGTCTATAAACCCATGTACAACATGAGTATTAAGTTAAAAACTAATTTCATTAATATTGTAGGATAAAATAAAAATCGTTTATCAAAAGGTTCATAGTAGTTTTTATAACAAGATTCATCGGATTCAACAATATTCATAAGATTCGATAAATTCATAAGATTCATTAAAATCCATAGTTACCAATTAGATTAATAGGTTAATAGAAGAGTTTGGTAGTGTTTTCAACAAGATTCATAAGATTCAAATCTATTTTTATTCACAAAAGATTAGTCTTATATATATATATATATATATATATATATATATATATATATATATATATATATATATATATATATATATATATATATATATATATATATATATATATGTATGTATGTATGTATGTATGTATGTATGTATGTATGTATGTATGTATGTATGTATGTATGTATGTATGTATGTATGTATGTATGTATGTATGTATGTATGTATGTATGTATGTATGTATGTATGGGTTTATTATGAAATAAAGCAACATGTTTTCATGTTGTTTGCATTTTCGTTCCTCCATGTTATTTTTTTTTCATAAAAGTCTTCAAATTAATTTTTCTTTGGTTTAGTGAAAAATGAATATTAGAACCCCGATTTTTCAATCTCTAAAAACTCGGTTTAATAATTAAAACCGGGGTCTAATAGTCAATTTCACAAAACTAAAAAAAACACTTAGGGACGAAAATGAAAAATCTGTGAAAACATGTTGGTTTTTTTCGTAATAAACCATATATATATGTGTGTGTATATATATATATATATATATATATATATATATATATATATATATATATATATATATATATATATATAGAGAGAGAGAGAGAGAGAGAGAGAGAGAGAGAGAAGAGAGAGAGAGAGAGAGAGAGGGAGAGAGAGAGAGAGAGAGAGAGAAAGGTATCAATGGAAAACCAACATGTATCGAAAAACCTTGGAAAACCTTCATGCATCACCACAATTTTAAGATGATGCATCGACTTTCTGCGTGATGCATCACCTGATCCAATGACTATAAAGTGGTTCCCGGGTTTTCCGATGCATATAAGTTTTCCATTGATCTCACCCGTATATATATGTATATATGTGTGTGTGTGTGTGTGTGTCTATATATATATAAATTCAAATTCAAAATTAAGTTTTATATTAGATAATATTTAGTTTTAATTTAGATTTGATTAGATATCATTTAAACTATTTTTTGTATGAATTAAATCTAGTTTAAAAAATATATTCCAAATGGTGGTAGGATGTAATGCCACATGAAAATAGCAGATGACACGTGATATAATGGTTACTCTTTTCATAACAATGTTAGTCGTCTTTTCTTTCTTTCATTTTTCTTATTCAATTAAGAAGTTAGATATAAGTTATATGTTTTTAGATCTTGCCACCATCGAACTTGTGAAGATAAAAACAATGCATGTGTTTGTTTGAATTTATGTGTATTTTCTTATTGTGATCTTATTGTTGTTATAAATCGAATGAAAATAAATTAAGCCACGTTAGATGCGACATGTTCAAAGTAATGATTTGACATTCAACAAGTAGGAAAATTGATATTTGAAATTTTGATGGTAATCAACTACCTTTTTTTTTACAGGTTTATGACTGTTTAAAATGAAATGTAAGTAATATGTATCAAAAATGAAATAAAAAGTAGATTACATGAGTTAAAAAGATATTAAGTTTTTATTTTATGTAATAAACCATATTGTGTAACTTCAATCTTGAATATATGCTACTTTTTTTTTGTATGGAGTATTTTATAGAATTTTCAATTTAACCACAATGATAAACACAAAACTTTAAGAATATAAAAACACATTTTTTTGAACAACAAAATAATTATGTAGATGAAGGGCCAAAAATACAAGACAAAAGCCGTTAAATCTTCCAATCTCTACATAAGATTTAAAGAGAAAGAGAGAGGCCAAAACCAAAAAAAGAAGAAACCAATAAAACAAAACAAAAATCTTATATGAGATCAAGGGAAAGCCTCAACTAACGATTAGACATGCCCAAGGTCCCTACGTATCTATATGTCTATACTATATTTGAGGACAACAAGCAAAGACCGAAACAAACAAGTATATTTCGTGAAGTCAGACGAGTACCATACTTGTAACACAAGAGAATTCCTAGCCTAGTGAGAACAAATGAAGGAGCAACTCGAACGCAGCAACCTAAAAAAACAAGATAAAAAGAAAGACATGTATAGTTTGATATAGATGTCAATCACACATTGAACGAACCAGTCGGGCAACACAACCATTCCATCCAAGAAATAGCAAACCTTTTATTACGTTTGGAAATCCAATGGAAAGTCGAACATTGGATTTCGAAGATTGGATCCCAACCAAAGTACTTCCCACCATAGGATTTTTGGTTTCGCAACCGCCAAATAAAGTAAATACCAACCCAAAACTAAGGCTTGCCATAAAGATTGTTTTGAAGGCAAACCGCAAATCGTATTGGCAAAGGGAATAAAATCCAAAAGAGAACTTACAAATTTTGATCCAAGCATCACCATTTGAAGAATTGAAGGTAAAAGATTTTGTAGACCTGACAATCCCAAAAAGCAATGAGTTGTTGTTTCCACCTCCATCTCACATTAAGAACATAAAGAAGAATGTGAATCGATGCCAATTTGGCTAAGAGCCAAACGAACTTGGAGCTTACCAAGAAGAAGCCACCAAATGAAATCAAGGAACAAATTAGCTCCACAGAGTTGGAGTCGCCACTGCCTGTAATACCTTTTCCTTTAAAAGCCGCTTGAGCCTCTTGACAAAATAGACCCCAAGATATCAATAAACCACCACCAATTACCATCAAATGGAGAATCCTTAATTACCATCCTAACCATACCTTTGAACTTTTAAATTCCCCCACAAATCTCCCTCTTATAGCTCTCACCCAATCCCACATTAATCCAACCCCATTTGCCTCCCTTCAACTGTATCACAAAACGACACACTTTCATTTCTTTCTAAACGAAACAATCTGTGAAATCTATCTTTAAGCTTGAAATTGTCCACTTATTTGTCTTCCAAAAGATAAATGATTGCCCATTCCCCACCCATTATCCCAAATGAGTCCCCAAAGCTCCTCCCGACCTTCTCTAATGGAATTTTAACTTTTAAGTTATTATTCCACACCCCTCTTTCCCTTCTAACCGACCAGACTCCCTTCCCTTCCCCCAATAAACCATCTACCACATAAATTCTTCTGATCAACCATACCCATAAAGACTCTCTCTCCACTTTCGCCCTCCACCACCATTTCCCAATAAGCCCCAAATTAGAAGCTTAAAGACTACCGATATTAATTCCTCCCAAATGATAATTATTGAAAACCAAATACCATTTGATCCAAGCCATTATCTGATATGAATATGAGTTACCATTCCCAGTAAAAGTTTATTCCTTGCCCTCTCAAGAATTTGAATTACACGAGACAAGGCCCGAAAGATAGAAAAGCATTATAAAGTCAAGCTGTCAAGAACCGATTTTACCAACGTAGCACGACCACAAATCAATATCAATTATGGGTTACCAACTATCCACCCTAGACATAACACGGGGGAATATCAAGGCTAGAAACTAGAGTATCCAGTGGCGTAGCCACCTTGGCAAGTAGGTGGGCCATGGCCCCCCCTCCCACCTCCTCTTTCTTATATATATATATATATATATATATATATATATATATATATATATATATATATATATATATATTCTTTTTTACAAATTGATACATATCGCAGATTAAGGGGGCGTTTAACTCATAGATTTTTCTCTGGGATTTGCATTCTGTTGAATGATTTGCGTTATGTAGTATTTTTATTTGTCAAGATCATGTCAACAAATCTGCATTATCTTTTAGAATAAATTTGCTAATATGAATAATGCAAGATGATTAAGATTTAAAATCTCAGGGAGACTGAGTTTTTAAATAACAAAGAAGAAAATGATTTAAGAAATGCTGGATTTTTAAATTTGCGAACCAAACCATAAGTATTAAATGCAAATCACAGTGAATTCCAAGAAATTCGCGAGCCAAACGTCTCATGACTTCTTTAAATGATTTTAAGGTTTTCTAAAAAACAAAATTGTAACAATCTTTATTTTGTTACATTTTTAGGTTTTTCAAAATCAATTGATTTATAATTACTTATTTGGCACCCCCAAGACTAGAATCCTGGCTACGCCACTGAGAGTATCTGCCCTGCAACATAAGCAACTAGCAACGGATGCACGTTCACATTTTGACACACCAACCCCAAAGAGCTTCCATTTCTTGAAAGTTAGGCCCTGTTTGATAGCACTTATCAACCTCTTATCGGAGCTAACCTCTTATTCGGTAAGAGGAAAACCCGATAAGTGCGTTTGATTTGCATAATACATAAGAGGCAAAATCCTCTTATTTTGTCTTACCATGATAAGATTTTTTTTTCCTCTCATCACCTCTTATCAAAACCCTCTAAAGAAAAACAAAACCCTCTCTTCTCCTTGCTGAAACCCCACCCCACCCATACCTTTACCCCATACCTTACCCCACCCACCCTACCCCTACCCTACCCTATCCTAAACTCCCTACCCCTACCCCTACCCTACCCTACCCCACCCCACCCCACCCTTACCTTTACCCCATACCTTACCTCACTCACCCTACCCCTACCCTACCCTACCCTATCCTACCCCACCCCACCCTAAACATACCCTACCCTCAACCACCTAATCTCACCCTACCCTAATACCCTTAACTTACTTATACCACCCCGTCTCCATCTCCACCCTTAACCCTACCCACCCCACTCCCATACTTACCCTATCCCACTCTACCCCACCGCTACACTAACCCATCAAACCTACCCACCCCACCTCACCCCTCCTTATCCCACCCCACCCTACCCCTATCTCTTCCTACCCCTACCCCTCAAACCTACCCACCTCACCCCTACCGTATCCCTCAAATCTACCCATCCCCACCCACGTTACCCCTCAACCTACCCACCCTACCCCTACACCATTACCCTACCCTATTTACCCCACCCTCAACCTACCTCACCCCTACCCTACCTCTTACCATATTTATTATAACGAGAAATATTCCAACACTTTTTGATAAAATTTATTATTTTTCAATAACATATCTATATAACTTATAAACTTAAGTTATTTGGAAGTTAATAAACATAACCTTATAAACTTGATTATAACTTATAAACTTTAATTGTTATTTGATTCTTGAAAGCATGTTGGTTATATGTTTATTGAATGCATTTATGTTACTTGATTATAACTTATAAACTTGATTTGGTTTTTTACTTAAATCTTGTTAATGTTATTTGAATGATATTAAATGTTTACATAGATCACTTTGATTCAATGATATTATTCTTACTTGATATTTGACTTTAATCAATTATTTGGTTTTGGGAATTAATATGTAAAATTAATAAAAATAACAGGATCAGATAATTTATAAAACAAACAGACTTATTGAATTCTCTTATCAGATCTTAGTATCTTATCAGGACCACCTCTCATCAATCAGAAGTGGAATCAGACATCAGACAATTAACCTCTTATGCAATCAAACAGCACCTTAATCTTTAATCGGGATGCAAGCTAAAAACACTTTAGCATTCATATGCGGTTTAAAATATTTAGATTCTATCGTCACAAATTGAAGATGAGATATATTGATATTTTCCCATCCAATCAGAACTCATGTAAAGAAGCCTTTGTCAAAGCCTCTTGATTTATCAAAACATTTAATCCTTTTACCACAATCAAGACAAAAGCATAGCCTAAACAAGTCTAATCCAGTTGCACCATTTCCAACTAAACCCCATTTGCGACATGACATCTATCAAAGAGTTCCAATTGATGCAATCAAAAACTTTCTCGAAGTCAAAGTTGAACAACAAGCATTTCTGTATGAGACCGTTTCATTTGCAATCAAAGATCCATCTATAATTGAACGACCCTTATTAAATGCGTTTGAGCTTCACATTAATTTTAAAACTTATTGAACACGCTCTTAATAAAATATAGGTTAAAGTCATACAAATGTATGCTACTTTACTGAAATTACTCAAATGACTAATCTAGTTATTTTTTTTATCTCATTGGTACTTGTACTTAAAATTTATTGTTGAGATGGTACTTTTGATTACCGGTTCTACCGCTAATGATCTTATAATTGTGTTTTTAGAAGTATGAAAATGATCTATATGCTTATGTGGATTTTCTAAATTATATTATATAGATCAAAATCCACGTAAATCCGCGTTGTACTCCAAAATAACTTGTCGATATGGTACGTGTAACCAGTAACTATGTTGATATGGTAAATCCACGTAAGCATCATGTCATTAAAAACCTGCTATGTTGTCATTTGATATCAGCAAAAACTGTCATATCAACATGGTTACTAGTTACACGTACCATATCGACAAGTTATTTTGAAACACAACTACCATCTGGTCAAAAAAAGTTAATTAGTCATTTAGGTAAATTGAGAAAAGTATGTTGCATTTGTACGATTTTAACCCTAAAATATAATATAAAAGTGTTTTTATTTTTTCATAATTTGCTAATCTGCTTAATAATAAGTTATTAAGTTAACAAAATCGATTATTTACTTATATATTCGTAATGCAATTTGTTACATGGAATCTATAATCGAGCAGCGAAGGGGGTGCGTTTGTAGAAACTTAAGAAGGAAAACATGATGTAACGAAGCGGCCGGAAAACACTCGGGACCATGCCAACTAACGTCATAAAGTAGTTAATTTGTACATTTAAGTTTCTTTTAAGAAACATAATATTGATTATGTCAATAAATTGTACATTAAGTATGATCTGGTTTGTCAACCACTAGTTAGATCGGTCGGGTCCAAAATTGAAGTGAAATTGATTGATTGCTTTCATAAGGGTCAGGTCAGGTTCGATCACTTGGGTCGGGTCGGGTCATGATGATCAATATATCTGGAGTTTGACTATTTATGTTTGACTTCTTTGTTCTTATAACCTTTTAATTGATTTGGGTAAAAAAAAGTACCCCCAAAAATTCTTATACCAACCACACAACAAACCCTACAAAATCCTTTTCTTTCACTTTTCATTATTATGCAAAAGATGCAATTGAGTGTAAAGTACAACACTACAAAGCATAAAGTGCAACACAATATGCATACCCCACCTCTCTCTAACTCTTACAGTCTTACCCCTTCTTTGCTTGAGGTTAAAGGTATCAAACTTGTTGAATATTGGTCCCATTTCACAAACCTTGTAAATGGGTAGTGACCAATTGAATGATATTTGATCATTTTTGTAAAAATTTAGTTAATTATAAATGACGAAAAAACCAACATGTTTTCACGATTTTTCGTTTTCGTTATTCCATGCTATTTTTTTTTCTATAAAAGTCCTCAAGTTAAGTTTTTTCTTTTTGGTTTAGTGAAATTGAGACATTAGAACCCGATTTTTCAGTTTTTTAAAACTCAGTTTATTAATTATAACCGGATTCTAATGTTCAAATTTCACCAAACTAAAAAGAAAATTTTAACTTAAAAACTTTTATGAAAAAAATAACACAGAGGGACGAAAACACAAAAAAAAACGTGAAAACATGTTGGTTTTTTGATAATAAACCCATTATAAATCATGGGTTACATAAGAGTTCATGAATTTCGAATGTTATGTGCACATGAATATAAAATAGGTTTTTAAAATGGAAAAAAAATTAATTAGTTATTTTAATATGTAAACTGAAGGTTAATATAAATAATAAATTTTGCGTTTTATATTACATTAAGTAGGAAATTAAGAATATAAAATAAAATTTATATTGACATCTCCACTTATGATTTGACAGCATGCACCCGTTGATGTGATGTTTTCTTTAATATAGTAAGAGTTTTGCAAAAAAAAAAACCCTATAGTTGTCTTTTTTTTTTTTCCTGAGAAAACCCCAACAATTTAATCGCATAAAAAAAACCTCTAAACGGTAAAATATTATGAATTTAGAGAATTACCGTTAAAATAGATTACGATGCTTACATGGCGTCCACGTGACAAACTCTACTTACATGGCGCCTACATTACATTACATGTGTAATTTTTTATAATGAATTTTTGCATAAAAACCCCTATCATTGGTGACTTTTTCCAATTAAAACATTAAACATTGTTTTTCACGCCTCTAACCGGCAGCCACATTCACCTCCTCCATTCTCATCTACCTCTGGCGACTCCAATCACTTCGTCCGTTCATCGACGACTTCGCCTCCGTTACCATACCCCTTCTTCTCCGTCGATCGTCTCCAAAGGTGAAGCTTCTTCTTCGTCGAACGTTTTAGAAATAGGTTTCGGTTCAAGATTCTCCAAGATAGGTTTTTCGATCTTAGATTCTCCAAAATAAGTTTCGGTTTGAAATAATATTTCATATCCATGTATGTTTTCGTGTTTGTGGTTTGATTTTAAAGTTTTTTTTGGGTTTTCTTGGCCTTCATCTGATGCGAATTTTTAAGATTTTGATTTTGGTTATTCATCTTCGAAAGTGTTCTTCAGTTTTTAAACTGATTTTCAGATCAATAATAGTCTTCTTATTTGTTCATGTTGTTGGGTCTGATCTTTTTTAGGATTTAAAGATATTTATTTTCTATATGTATGTTTGATTGAATCTTGTCTTGACCATCACCTCCCTTAATATTGAATCTCGATTTCGTTTGCGTAGATGAAATCAATTTCGTTTTGAGTTCATCGGTTGTATTTTTAGGTTCCTTTTTGTGTTCAATTTCGTTCATTTAGGTTCTGTATTAGCTTCTGAATATAACTAGTCAGAGCAGAGAGATTCAACGGAAGGTGGGGGTTTAATCGGAAAAC
Source organism: Centrapalus pauciflorus (assembly GCA_020465985.1). Classification (NCBI taxonomy): domain Eukaryota; kingdom Viridiplantae; phylum Streptophyta; class Magnoliopsida; order Asterales; family Asteraceae; genus Centrapalus; species Centrapalus pauciflorus. The sequence continues at coordinate 251,900 of JAANYP010004239.1, forward strand.
GTGGGTTCATTGGAGGTTATGAATAATAATAATAACAATAATAATAATATGATGATGATGACGACGATGATGATGATAATAATAAATTAGTTTTAATAAACAAAAAATTAATAATAATCCACATCCTCAAAATGCAAACGGTGAAACTCGTTGCAAGTTAAAAACCCAATTTAATGATTTTTTGTTGTTTGAGATTTTTATGCAAATTGAATAAGGTTTTAATCATAAAAACCTGAAAAGTTGGAGGGTTTTTGCACAAAATCCCTAATATTTTAATGTTTTTTTTGTTAAACATGATTAGTTTATAAGATTGATACGATAGTGTGTTTTTTAAAAAGCGGGGTTGATACATACAAAAAAGGTTAAAATAAAGTAATATATAGTGATTACGAAATTTACATAAAACACTTAAAGTTTGATCATTTTTATGATTAAAATCTCCAATCCTTCTTCATTGCATAAAAAACCCTTAACCAATAAAAACACTCATGAATATGGGTGATCACCGGTTATAACAAGTAGCTAAGTATATATAGTTGACACCCACGTGGCAAAAGATTGCTTCATTGGCATATAGTGGCATACACTTGGCACCCTCATGGTAATTCTGAATAGTTTTATATTTTATAGCTCTTTATGATATAAAAAAATCAAACTCAACCGTTTTAATTTCACCATCGATTTCCAACCAGACAAACACGAGGACAACTGATGCCCCCCACTATTGCATAATTTGAGACCAAAATGAAGAACAAATTATGAAAATGAATATATGAGGACAAAAAAGAGATATGAGAATGACAATGGAAAAGTTCATCTAAGTTGTGTTCATATGAGTTTTTAAATCGATCTTTTTAAGCTATTAAAGCTATTTATCGTATAATCCCTCTTGATCTGGTTTTTGTTTCAAATTTGAGTTTGTTTTGTTGTATAAATGGTTTCAATGGAGTCAAAATGGTGTGTTCATGTAATAACGATGACCGAAGTTATTGTCTGAGAAGGTGATCAGAGTCAAAGAAGGTTATCGGAGCTTTTAGATGTGAACGTGTTTCTAATGAAGGTGGTGGCGGGTAGCTGAGTTGCTTCGATAAAACATTCAACGCAAAAGCCAAAAACAAAAACATTTATATAATAATATATAAGAAAATTATGTAAAAATTTATAAGAAATGATATGTCAGCAGGTTACAACCAGTTTAACCGTTTGCAAGTCGAAATTTTTTTTTAAAAAAAAAACAAAAATTCAGTGAGTTTTAAAGTAAGTGTTTTTTGTGCAATTAAAAATTGTTCAGGGTTTTAATCGCAAATCATTTGGAAAGTTTTTTGTACATATTTCCTTAATGATTAACACTTAAACTAAGTCATTTTAACGGATTGCAATTAAAAATAACATGAGATTTTTGGGTCACAAATAGAAAATGGAAGAAGTTTTATTTTTCATATAGATTTTAGGAAGAATTTCATATATATCATTGTAAATATTCAATATTATGCATATATCCTTACAAACTTCCTTATTACATGTATATCCTTTTAAACCTTTAAATCTCACATTATATATCCAAATGACTATTTTAAATTTAATTACATAATTAAAAAATATATTAAATATCATTTTTTAATTAGTTTACTATAGAATTAAAATAGAAATTGATATTTCTTTATTTTTCTCATTTATTTTTGTTGGAATTTAAGATGGTAGTTTAGGTATTCAAAAAAATTTTAGATGATAAAATACATTCAAAATAGTCATTTGTATATATATATGTGAGATTTAAAGGTTTAGAAGGATATATATATAATTAGGAATTTTGCAAGGATATATGTGTAATATTGAAAGTTTACAAGGATATATATGAAATTTCCCCTAGATTTTAATTATATAGCCAAATGTTTTTTCTCGAACGTAAGTGTAGGATGGTGCAAAACTTCAAATCAAATGGAATACAATTTGAATTAGATCGTAGCACGTCTAATGTTGAAAACTTTTCGGGTATAAATCCATCTCGTTTTGTGAAGAACACTCCTTTAGGACTAACTGTGACGGGTTATAATAAAAATAATAGACGAATTTAAAAAAATTTGTAACTATGAGCCGTTAATAAAAAGGCAAAAGGTGAGAAAAACTTGTAACCTTTTCGAAATCGACAGCAAAAAATCATGATTATTTTAATTGTCGATGTAACCATTCGGTTTATTTGGCAAAAATAATTACCAAATTTGTAGACTTTAAAAGTATGGAAATGTCTTTGGTCGTTACATGGTTTACCATATTTTCTTGAATATTTTTAGAAAAGTAGATGTAACAACCAATTGAAATTTCAAGTTTAGTTAGACTAAAAGTGAAAGTGAAAGTACAAAAGATAAAATAATTAAAAAAAGTAATGGAACATGCTATTTCTCATAATTCATATAAACGAGTTATTGAACACCCGTGCGTTGCTGTGGGGTCTAAAATATTAATTAAAAAAATAAATGTAAAATAAATAAATAAAAATACTTTCCAAACAATTCAAGCAAAGAAACACAACTGAACCAACATCGAAGAGTGAAATTGAAAAGCCGATATAGATTCAAGAAGTAAGACAAATGATATTGTTAGTCGGTTCTTATTAGGGATGAACATTTTGGACCAAAAAAACCGGATCGGACCAAAAAAACCGAAAAACCGGCCCGGACCAAACCGTTATTAATGAAATTGGACCGGTTTTAGTTTCTTTAAAATCATTATTTTCGGCTTTCCGGGTTCGGTCCACCGGTTTTCGGTTTTTGACCCGACACAAACCGAAATTTAAACTTTATGTTATCAATTTTAAAGTTTATGTTATATTGTAATTTTTTATAGTCCATAAAGAAACAAATTTTCTAAATCATATAAAAAGTATATGTAATAGTTATTGAGCTCTTTCGTAAATATATAACTATGTAAAAGTCTTTTTAACGATGTAAATATTTTTTATAGAGATAAAATATAAAGAAATTAATATAAGTAAGGTATTTTGATATTTTATTTTGTTGAAAGAAAATGTGATAAACTTGATAATTTCATAAAAAGAAATAGTTGATGAAGAATGATAAACAAAACATTAAAATATCTATAAAATTTGTACCCGGTCCAAGAACCAAAAAACCGGACCAGACCAAACCCATATTACAAATATTGGGCCGGTTTTGGTTTTCTTATTTCCCAAATTTTGGTTTTCGGTTTTTTTTCGGTCCGGACCGGTTTGGTTCAAATGCTCATCCCTAGTTCTTATCATTGGTTTTCTAGATTTTGCAATGCTAAAATTACAAACAATGTCTTATTAAATCGAAACGGAACCTAAATTAATTAATCAAATATTCATAACCATAATTTGAAAATTTGACATTGATTAGGTTTAATTGTAAATTTAATTTATTGGTTTTACGATCAAATCAAATAGATTTATAACAGTAATGTCTCTAATACATTGATTAGAATTCGTGAACGTTATAATAGTAATGTTCGGTGTTATACATGATCATATTTTAAATATATATATATATATATATATATATATATATATATATATATATATATATATATATATATTAATAGTTACATTTTAATTATAAAACAATTTCATTAGAATTTTGTATCGTGCATTCTAAATAATAAAGTCTTTTTTTATACAATTAAACATAACGCATAATAGTTTCAAAAGACAACTACAAACATAAGTATAATTAAAATCATAATTTTAAGTATGTAAGAAAACGTTGTAAAAATAAATGTTAAAAGAGGACTATATGAAAATTTATTAAAATAAAATTGTTAAATAAAAGATAACACCATGAAGATGGTGTATTGTGAAAAATTTAAATTAAACTTTTTAAAAAAATAAAACAATTTCATTGGAAATTTGTATCGTGCATCTGAATAATAAAGTGTTTTCTATACAATAAAACATAATTTAATAGTTTCAAAAGGCAACTACAAACAAAGTATAATTAAAATATGCAAGAAAATATTGTAATAATAAACATTAAAATATGACTAAATTAATTTTTATTAAAATAAAAGAGCTATTAAAAGATAACACTAAGATGAAGGTGTATTATGAAAATTTTAAAATTAAAAATTAAAAAAAGAAAAAAGAAAAAAAAAATGGTATTGGTGGAGACCATTTGATAATTGTATATATATAATACTTCATATTGTAGAAGGGTAACACAATTTCAGATCTTTTGTTTTAGCCACTATATATTTTTCGTATTATTTAACTTATTAAAGATTTAAAATTTGAATTACTTATGTTACTGATCAACTGGATGAATGCTTGATCAAGTCATCATGCTAATATGGCATCCAAATGGTGTCTACATGGCACAATGTAATAATATTATTTAGGGTTAACTATGATTTTAACCATTTAATTTTCAGATTTATCTCATTTAGACACTAAACTATTTTTTTGTCTTGATTTCATCCCTAAACTTTTGATTAATGTTCTATTTTGGGGAAAATAAATAAAACTAATGGCTAATAGAATCAAAATATGATAGTTTAGTGGTCAAATCGGAACAATTTTCAGTGGTTAAATCAGTATAAATAAAGTTTAATCGCTAAATAGGTATGTCAAATATAGTTTAGTGGCTAAATCGAGACAAAAAAATCTAAAAGTTTAATGGTCAAAATGACACTTAACCCTATTATTTATTTTGTCTCACATATGTCATTGTTATTATTATTATTTTTTTGTCTCACATAGGTCATTGACTCAATGAGGACCCTTTGAAAGGTCGAAAATGACATTAGTATTGCATCATACATGTATTAATGACTTGATGATTTTTTTTAGTTCTAAGCTTGTTGTAAAGAGATGGAAGCATTGGGTTTTACACTAGCATAAAACATTACTTAAATCGTATTTAAGATTGTCAAAACAATTAAAACATATAAACTAGATTTACATCGAAAACCCATAGTAGATATTAATAGTTTATACTTCAAGAACAAAAGCAAATTCAATATGAACATCAAGAACATCATAACAATGGGAGATGGCCTAAAGGCCCTCACGTAGCCGATTTCCTTCCTCTAAATATGGAAGGAACTCTTGTTCATTTGCTTACCCTGATCTCATACATCTTGAGTCCATGATCCATATCAAGGTCTAGAATCATCATTTCTCATCTTATTAAATAATAATATTTATAATTGAAGTTCTATAATTTATTAAACCATAAATCTATTTATAGAAACATAAATTATACTTATAGAATATATTGTAAAGTCTTCATTATTATTATACGACTCATTAGGTTCACTGCAGACTAGCTGCATTATCCAAATATCATGTCAATGACAGTTTATAACCAACAGGAAAATGTTGGCATGTTATGTCTTAAGAGCGCTGAATGTCAAGTAGTCTCATAAGCTACATAAGGACGACTCGACCCATACCTAGTTGGAATGTCAGAATGTCAAATTAATGTGATCCTTCAAAGGATAACATACCCTCAATCTTTTGGAGGACGCAACACATGCATGTATAAGGTGCGCTTAGCAAGCAAGAATTTTTGTTTTGGAGATTTAAATAAACACATTTTATAGATGAGAATGTGTTTAAACGTTTTTACAAATATTTTTTTTATCGTTCATTTTCACTTTTCTTTATCACATTTTAGAGATGAGTTTGGGATATGACTAGATTGAAAACAAAATGCGAAAACATTAAAAATGAGTTTTCAAGTTCACTTATAATTTTGAAAACTAAAAACATAAAAAAGATCTAAACGTGTTTTTCGAAAACCCTTGTTTATGACGAAAGTTTTTGTTGAAAACAGGTCAACTGGACAGATCAATTAGTGTGTCACTAGTTCTAGGTAGTAAAGTAATTTAAAGGGTATGATGTATGCAATATTAGGTATGTTTTTAACATTTTATTTTGTTTATTTTATTTTTCAAACTTAAATCAACTTGCATTTTCAATGAATTTATGATTTACACCAACAATTTATATGTTGAAACATACTATTGTCTTCAAATTAACGACCACTTTCTTATAATTACAATGATTTCATTATATGTTGACATTCAATGGATGGACCATATCAATCAATTATGTTAGCTAAAATTTGTTGAGTTTTTCCGTACAACAGAAAAAGCACGAGTAAAACAACATCAATCGATAAATGCTTAGTAAATATTGAATCGTCTTACTACATGTTAAGAAAATCACGCAAACCAAATTTATTAAGAACGTACAAGTTCAACGAGCTTTCAACATGCATGATGATGAATGAGGACGATAAAATTTGGTTATTTTGGTCCAGTGCTATCGATGGTGGTGATTGTGAAATTGCATGATTATGTTTTCATACGGTAAACGGGAAAATGGACAAAATAAAAAGTAACTTTTTTATTTCAAGAAAAAAAGTTAATTGATAATCATTTATTGTTAATAATAATAATAATAATAATAATAATAATAATAATAATAATAATAATAATAATAATAATAATAATAATAATAATAATAATAATAATAATAATAATAAGACATTAGTTATGATTAATTAATTGTTCTTTTCAATAAGTTAAAAAAGTAAAATAAAATTGAAAAGTGAGCGTGAAATGTTTCCCAATGATGAGAGTCACTTGGGTTGTTTGCATGTCTACCAACCATAATATTGCTCCCCCGTCTAAAAGGCCTTCGATTGGGGGCTCTATAACCCAAATTTTAGATATTAAACTAATTACTTTTAAAATATAATGTTTTAATTATAAAAAATAATAACTTATTTTGTTAAATTTTGAATTTTTAATAATAATAACCTATTTTATTTTTACAGCAACATTTCTTAAAATTTACAAATTATAAATGATGAAAATTTGATTTAGTTTTCAATGATTATAACAATATTCATGGGTGGACCCAAGTGGTTGTCTGCGGTGGTACGTGTCATCGGTCTTTCTGCCAATAAATTTGTTTTGTAGTGTAATTTTTTACAATTTTTTTGTTTGTGCAACCGGTGGTTCGTGCAACCATGCTTTTCAAATATTAAAGTAATTTAATTTAAAACTACACAATCTTCAATCAAATATATAAATTTGTAGTATGATTATTTATAAATTAATGTAACCGAATAAAAAAAATTAATGAATTAATAATACAAAGCCCGAAATAAAATACTCCATATAAGCCATTATTATTTATAATTTTGTTTCATTTCACAAAACCCGATATCATTATTCTTATTTAATCCCAAAATTTATGGAATTTCAATTAATATTATTGGTTGTCAACCCAACCTGACGAATCTAATTAATAAAATTAAAAAATTGAAACGCGACTCAAATTTGTGTCATTGGTGACCAAAAACCTTGGAACTACCACTGATAATATTTCTTAATTTTGACTGATTATAAATTTATAATATATTTCGTTACTGTAATAATAACAAATGAGTAAATAGTTATTTAATATAATTATTTGTAAATGTACGTAAAATAATCATAACTACATCTGAAAGGATAAAATTTTTATGGGTTTATAATGAAAAAAATCAAAATATTTTTACTTTTTTTTTTTGCGTTTTCGTACATCCATGTTATTTTTTTCCATAAACTTCTCAAGTCAATTTTTTTTTTGTTAGTAAAATTTAGACATTAGAACCTGGTTTTTTAGTTTTAAAAATCGGTTTACTAATTGTGATCAAGTTCTAATATCCAAATTTTACTAAACCAAAAAATAAATAAATTGAGGACTTTTATGAAAAAAAATACCATGGATGGACGAAAACGCAATAATCATGAAAACATGTTGGTTTTTTTTCATAATAAACCCAAATTTTATCGACGAATTACCGGTGTATCATGATAATTTACGTAGAAATATATAAATAGGAATTGTAACATAATTATAAAAAATATCAATGTATAATTCTCGATTGGCATTTTTATAACAAGATTATTAAATTATGTTATGAAGATATTCGGTAGGTAGACAATTAACTTTAAGCTATTGTTGGTTGCACCTTGGAATTTACCCAAATACAATGTTCTCTAATTATGCAAGTAGACAATGATTTCATGAAACCAAAAAATCATAGTTTTATTAAAAGTGTGAATTATATTAATATTTTGTTATTTACTATAGTGGATACTAAAATAATGGTAAATCCCATATCTATTACCATATTTATATAAAAAAATTGTGTTTCATGGAATCCAATGTTAAAGTAGACTCATGAAGTTTTATATTAAATGTATATGTTTCTTACGATAAAATCTTTTATTTCACGTAAAAATGTAATATATAGATATTCAAAAGTACATGCATTACAATCGACGAATTTACATCATTTGAAGTTCGTTACAATAAAAAAATATTATTTCATGTAAAATTACAATATTTAAACAATATGCACATGTAAACTAATAATTCACTTTTAAACATGTGCATATTGTATTTTTTACATAAAATATAACCGTTTTATGGTAATAAACTTCAATGAATTGGTCAATAATAATGCATTTTTGAACATGTGTATATTACATTTTTGCATTAAATATAATATTTTATCGCAACGAACATGTACATTTAGTATGGACTCTAAGACTCCACTATAATATGAGACTCCATGGAACTTGAGTGTTTGTGTAGTTGAGATCAATTAGATATCATATTAGACTGAGGTGTCGGAGTACCATATTAAGGACGTATATGGCAAGGAGCTTTTGAGAGTTTTTAGGAGTTTCAACTTTTGATTTTTAAAAACCCAAGCCCTAAAACTTTATTTTGTTGGTAGAAGTTTGAGTTTTTTGTTCGAAAATAAAAGCTATTTTACGAGAAGCTGTAACATCCCAAATTTTAAGTACATGTAATTTGCAACATTTAAGGATTTAAATATTGTATTGGTGGATTTATTATGTCAATTTAAGCCAATTTTCATCACAATATATGTTAAATGAGAAATTACTAAGTTGAGGGGTGTATTGTGCAAATAAGTGAAAGTGACAAATAAAAAAGGGAATTAATGTTCATAATTTCCAAAACACTTTCTCTCTCTACTCTCTCAACCGTCTCTCACTCTCTCTCTCTACATCTCTCTCGGCTTCATCCAAGAACACCTAAGAATCAACAAATTGAAGCTGCAAAAGTTGGAATCAAGTGGCAATTAAGGAACTATAAGCATTACAACAAACAATTTGAGGTAATATTTGTTAATATTTACGAATTCTTGGAGTTTTGTGTTCGGTTTCAATAAGAACCGAATTATAAGATTTTGATGCAACTGTTAATGCATGTTAGATGTTATTGTTGCAATGTTAAAATCGAGTGTTAGTGATGTTGTATACAAAATTTCAGAAACAGAATCGAAGTCTAAGTATGATTTTGAGATATGTGTGTGTTTTAGTGTGTGTGTTCATCGAGACTCATAAGAAAGATGGACACAAATCGGTTATTTTGGTACATAAGTGTTATATTATAAGTTGATATAGTACATTTAAGCTTATATCTGCAATATCAGACTCAAAACATGTAAAATGGTCAAATAGTGGAATCTGGAAAATCTGGAAAAAATATGCTAAGTATGAACTCGGTTCGGACTGATGATCCATCCGAATTCGGATCCACCCAATTCGGATCCATCAATTTCGGACCTTGCCCTATTTCGGATTAATACACAATTCGGACCTACAATGATTTCGGACCAACCCCATTTCGGTCCTATCCCAATTCGGACACCGTCCCAATTCGGATCAATAGTGAGTTCGGACCAACAGTAACTTCGGACCCCATACCCATTTCGGACCAATGCCAATCTCGGACCATGCTCAACTCGGATCACACCCACTTCGGACCAATACCATATTTCGGACAACCCTGTATTTCGGACCATCCGAATTCGGATGTGGTCCGAAATCAGTACAATTATACTTAGTTTTCAGAATACAATTTTTAAGCAATTACTGACATTACATCACTATTACACTTACATTACAGATCATTGTGGTGTTATCAAAACACACATTGATTCAGGATCAAGTCACAAAACCAATCACTGTGAGTAACAGATTGTCATTCGAACATTTATTGTTTTTACATTCATGTTTATACATTCAATGGCATGTTCACGTTGTTCATATACTTCATTTGGCACTCATGAAATGATTTGTTGTTATGATGCACACTCGTACTTGACATGTAACACACATGTAGCTTGCGTTCATTTGAAAGTGCATCTATTTACATCATGCTTGCACTGCATGATCATTACTTCATAATCTGATGCGACCTGGACTGGGGCTGACAGCAGGCCACTGTCGGGGACTGATCATCCCACTCGTATCCCATCAGGTTCGGCACATCCCCGATCAGCATATTGAACTGCCACCCCATGCTAGCACTGCATGGTTTACTCACACATTGAGGCTTTCACTGCCGTTTTCACATACATGGGGCTTACACTGCCCATGTTTAAGCATTGCATGTAAAGAAATATTTGTTGTATGTATAATCTGTTATCTCACTAAGCATTTAGCTTACTGTTGACTCACATTGTTTACAGGCAAAGGCAAGAGTGTAGCTGGACCATCTACTTAAGCATATCAAATCAATATCCCGGAGACCTTAGTAGCTATTGGTACTTGAATGTAATAGCTTTGGGCTGGGATTTACTACTTTTAAACAATTATGTTGATGTAATAGTTAGACTTAATCACTGTAGACATGTACTTTCATTGCTTTAGTGTGGATTTGCTAATTCTACTTTTAAGTATTCAATTTCAATTATCGTATTACTCATTGGGTTGTTAGTCGATCCTGAAGATTACAATTATATCATTAATCCAACAAGGACGTCACAGAAGCTACTTCAAGTAGCTTTTAAAAGGAGCTTGAACTTTTGGCTAAACAAAATTACATGTTTATCCTTCTAATATTTATAAGGGAACTTTTAATTAATGTCCTTTTATGTTTTTCAATACAAAAAAACTATATTTACAGCTACTTCTACCAAACAGTGGCGGACCCAACCACCAAAGGGACCAGTTGCACAAATTTTTGTTGCGTTCACGTTTCAAATTTTCCAATGATTATCTTGATCGGATCGGGTTAATAAGTGAATATTTATAATTTTTAAAATAGAACATATAATCTTAAATTACAAATAAACTAACAGATACTGAATTAAAACGCAATATATTTTTTTTTTGACCGCCAAACTATCATACTTCTACTCTTAAACTACTAGTTTACCACAAGACTTACTTCATCCACTTAAATTTCAACTTGCCTCCGACGGGAGTCGAACCCGTGACCTCTCATTTACTAAGAAGTATAAGTTAACAAATTACATCTCCAATATGGCATTCGTGACTATCACTTTTTGATAACTTTTTTTTGAAAAATTTATCAATCAAAAGATATTATAAAGCATACAATTAAAGATTAAAGAGTAAACTAACTACATATAAATTTTCAAGTCTTAAGTTTCAATAATTCAATTAAAGAGTAAATTAATTAACTAAAGACATTACACATAAACTTTCAAGATTAACTTTCAATTAAAGATTGAACTCAACTAATGTAATTGTTCAACAAAAGACAACCGATCCAATAATTAGAATATGTTGGACTTTAGTTTGGGTTAAAAATATTATTGAATTTTGGTTTTAATTTGGGATTAAATTATTGAGTTTTATTTCTTGTTATATTTTTATTACTTATCAGTTATTTAGGCATTCAACTTTTAATTTTTTTATTTTTTTGTTTTATTGGAGGTATAAAAATTTTAAATCAAGTTGCACACTTAAGTTTTCTTTAATAACATAAGTTGCACAATTAAATTTTTGCCGATTGCACATACAAAATATCAAAAAAAATTTATACCGTGAAATAAGGTTATTGGGGAGGGGACCCCTCCATTCAACATAGGTCCGCCGCTAATCTACCAAATACATTTATAAAAGCATAAAACTCAAGCTCTTTCAAAAAGCTACAGTTAATAAAAGCCCCAGCACGATGCTACAACTAGTCGTGCCAAACATACCATAAATGAAAGGTTCGAACGAGAATCTAACTTTCGTGGAGAACAAGAAAACCAGTTTAAAGTTTTATTTTTTCATCAATTTTTTTTGTTTAATTTACACATTTATAGTTATTTTTTAAATAAAAACATTGTTTTGTTGATGCATAAAACAATGAATTTTTTTTTGGGCATAAACTCGATGAGATTTTATACAAGAAAACGAAAGTTTAGGCACAAACAAAATTTGCATTTTATGCATCAACAACAACATTGTTTTTTTTTAATTACAATAAATGTTTAATCTAATTAAAAATAAAAAAAATATGATGAAAATATAAAATTTTAAAATGTAACTACCGATAAACAATGGTTCTACCTGAAACCCAAATATTATATATATATATATATATATATATATATATATATATATATATATATATATATATATATATATATATATATATATATATATATATATATATATAGGATTGGGTTCACATGACAATCCCTCATTATCGTGAGAACGTGAGAATCACTTTAAAATTTGTGCATCCACTGTATAAAATTGTGCATTTGATACTAAAATTAAATGTTTTCGATATATTTATGCATTTCATGTAAAAATTTACGCATCTCATGCTATAATTTATCCATTTTATGTACGAATAGTGCATTTAAGAAAATTTGTGCATTTAGTTTATAATTTAATGAATATAATTTTTGAATGTAATTTTAGTGTTAGATTATGATATTTATTAATATTTAAGACTAATAATGGTTTTAAGTAAAACTTTTAATTTTTAAATTTGTGCATTTGATGTACAAATTTGTGCATTTTGGAGTGGTTCTCACGTTCTCACGGTAATGAGGGTTCTTACCGGAACCCAACCCTATATATATATATATATATATATATATATATATATATATATATATATATATATATATATATATATATATATGTATTCCTGTCAGAAATTATTAATTATATTTGAGTTTTTGTCTATATATTCTGATATAAATGTCATCATATTTTCAAAAAAAAAAAAAAAAAAAAAAAAAAACAATTCAAAACAATGTATATTTCGGTTTATAAATTTTCGGTACCCTAGCTAACTAAACTATATTTTTTCCCAAACGGTATTTATATTATTAAAATATTTTATGCTAACTTTTATTATTTTGTATCTATTTAGATTATTATAATTTAGTGTTAATAAAATGTTTAATCTTTTATGGATAACTTAGGCATATTTTTATATATATGATTTTAAGTTACTATTTTATTTTTATTAAAAGTATATTACTTTTTTAAATCCGTCATAAAATAATCTGTTAAAAATAATTAATAATCATAAGTTATATATGATTTATTTATTATAATAAAAAAAATACTACATTGCAAAATTTTAAAACCGTACTTATCTTCATTCTGTCTAATTTGTATCTATATATTAGTAATTGATGATAATATATGTAATCTTAAATTTTGTTAGATGTAACCAATAATGACACATTATCTCAAAGTACTTTTAAGTTTAAAAATAAGATACTACTAGATTATTTGGAAATTTTTTTAACTATTTTGATCTTATCCTTATTTTTTAAATTTCAACATCATTATGAACTTATCTCTGTTTTTTTTTTTCAACGGTTGTGATTATACCATGTAAGCAAAGATGCAAATATTTGATTTTAAACGGTTAGAATTATGCCACATGAGCAGATTCAACAATATATTGATATAATTTCTAGAATGTAAAGATTCTATTAGTTATCCCCAAATAAGCATCAGTCTTGGGTTTTGATGGATGTATGTTTTGTGTTTGATGAGGTGCTTATGCTTCTTGTTTCTTTACGATATCTGATTATAGATCGTTTAATGGTGAGTCGTCGTATTTCTATAACGGTAGAATGTATGTATTAATGTCCAACCAAAAAGAAAACTCGACTATAAGAAACCAACTCTAATTCTCTTGGAAATGACCATCGGGACACTTGACCATAAAAATGGGGCTATTATGGTTATCGGTTGAAAGATGAAATTAGTGTACGAAAGAACTAATGTGTGAGCAACTACAACGTGAGCCATACACGTTAAGATGTCACGCCAATGCAATGTAGGTCCCGATGGTTTACATGTGAGAGATCGAACATATATAGTATGCAGTTAGTATATATTACATTTTGACAAAACTGATCGTAATAAACGTTTACTAAAGTTAACATTAAACAAACTACATTACTTATATCGGGTAATCATAAAATGTAAATGTATTATGGATGCTACAAAACTCAAATTGAAGCATTTTTCATTTTTTTTAAATAACAGAGCTCAAACACATTCCAATCTTACTTTTAAATCTATACATTTGTTTATAACAAGACTCAAACACTCAACTTTGGGACCCACTTTAACATCAGGTATCGTTGTGTTAGAAAGTCATTGGTATCTTCAATTTATAATACATACATACATAGAATGAGGATCATTTAAGCACAATTTAATAATAAGTACTGTGAGCACAAATAAGAATTTAACAAATTTGCATCAATTAAAACATTTGCATGTTACAGATAACTTATTTACATAGTTTGAATGCAATCAATCTTATAAATCTTGTGTATATTAAAGTTTATGAGTGCAATGAACCTAACGAAACTTGTATATATAAAAACATGAAATTGCAATGAATTTAATAAATCTTGTGTATATTAAAGTTTATGAATACATGAACCACTGAAAGTTAAATTATAAATGGTGCTCAAAGGATCATTAAGCTACATATATATAGGGGTGTTCATATAAATTCAAATCCGAACATCCGAAATAAAAATCCGAAAATCTGATCCGAAACTATCTTCCGGATAGAAAAATTCCAAATTTTCGGATAGTCAGATATCCAAAAATAAAAAAAATATTTTTTTCAAATTTTATATATTTTTGGTATTGATTATTTACATAATATTGTGTATTTGTTGTTATTCTAATGTATATTTTTAAATTTTATCTTGATATTATAGATTTAATAATTAATATTTTATATATTTAGTTTTTTTAATATTTTTTAGTCGTTTTGAGTAAAATAAATCCGGACAAACTTAGTTTGTAATATATTTATCTTTAATATGTATTTGGATATATGAATTTGTATTTTAGATATTTAAATATTTGATTTAATTTATAAAATTTAAAAAATATGAATTTTGAGATATTCGGATAATCAGAATCCGAAATTTCGGATATTCGATTGAAATTGAATTTTCGGATAACAAAACAATCACGATCCAAAATTTTGGATATCCAAAAATTCAAAAATTTGATTTTGGACACCTTTATATATATATAAATTTGGGTTCAAATGAGTACCACTAGTTTTGCGGAGTACCAGAGGTACCTCGCTTAAAACAATTTTTTTGAATTTTTTTTCATAATCATGTTTAAATTAATAATACATGACTACTTGCAAAAAATCACACATAAATACACACTAGAACTATGTGAAACGTATGTGTTCACATTAGAACTATGTGAAACGTATGTGTTCACATGAAGTGTACTGTTGTGAACGTGTATCCACAACTAAGCATGTTCACATGAATTTTTTCACGTTCACATGACTTTTAAGATGATAGAAAGTGTGAATGTTTATAATTTTCTACGAATAGCCTTATTTTATTTGTATCTAAATGAATATGAAAAAAATTCAAAAAAAAAAACTTCTTTTCGGAGAAAGTTCATATCCGAAATCCGTGTGTCCACAGGTACCCACGGTACTCTGCATTTTTTAAGTACTCAAACGAACCATATTCTATATAAATAAAAAATAAATCATTAGAAAATGAAAAAGATTCATACAGACTGTAAGCAATTCCCCCATCAATGACCTCCGCCGAGAATTTCGGACTTCAATTGGAAATCAATTTCTTCTACGCAATTAATATAATTAAAAAGTTATCCAAATAATATTCAACAATAAAATAAAAAAAGAAAAAAGAAAAAAAAGCGATTCCACTGGATGTTGGTACGGACTACGGATTACCAACAACAAATCTGAATCCAACCCGAACCCAAACCCAAACCCGAACACCAGCCTAACTGGTTCCGGATAATGCTGAGGTGGCACAATAACTGAACCGTTAACTTTGGTTAATCGACGTTAATGTTAGTTAATCCGGAGGGACCATATCTGTTACTTAATAGACAAGCGTCGGTGAGTAAATTAACTTAACCATAGTTAAATTGTCTTTTTTAACCTGTCGAAATCAGACGGCCGTTAACTTTTTAACATCTTCTTTTCTTCTCTATAAATGAGGCCGTTACGTTGGGTTTGCTGATTTGACTCCTCACTTTCGTCTCTTTCCCTCTATCTGCACACATATATAGCGTCCCTCCTAACCTTGCTCTGAAATTCAGATCCAAACTCATAAACACACACAGTTACTGTGTGTTTGTTTGAAGGATTTATAGGTGAAGAAGGAGGAAAAGTTTTTTGTAATGGCAATGGCAATGGCGGTGGTTAAGGAATCTGTGTTGCGGTGTTTGTTTCTGTTGATGATTTCGTTGCTTATGGTCGTCGTTGTTGCCGGTGGATCTCAGAATGAGGATAACTCGAATGTTAGGTGTGTTTTTTACTTTTTTTTTTCTCTCTCACTCTCTAATTGCGTAATTGGCGTTTGTTTGATTTGTATTTTGATTCGAAGTGCGAAGTTGAAGCTCAATTATGTTTGAATAACAATGCATGTTTCGATTTGAGATTATCTGCGTTAATGATATGAAATGAGTTTATGAAATGCTGAAATTGCCTTTGGATAAGCTAATCTGTAAACTTAGAAAGGTTGAAATTACTAAATTAGGTTGTGTAATGTGAAATTGAGGTGCTGGTTGTGTTTAGGAAACTAATATGTGTGTATGTGACGCAGGAATGGTGAAACAGAGCAGTTCCAGAGCTTGAACATGTCATCAATGGCAGCTAGGTATATAACAAACAGAGATTTGAGTTAATTTCAATATCCTATGCTACATGTTCGTTCTCGCGTTAACTAGGTAGAGACAGTGAGACACTCCCCATTGGATTCATTGATGTACTTTTGTTCATCCACAGAAAAAGTTAAAAAAAAAACTCAAACTACTGAAAGTTGAAGAACTAAATTTGATATCTGGACCGTTTGTTAGAGTTAATTTTCCTGAGATTGATCTTCGTTTGAATTCTAGCGAATTATCTTATTGGTTCCTGGCTTCGTATTTCACAATACTGTATATCCTCTGTAACATAATCTTAACAGATTTGAGGAGTTTTATCCGCTGGCCGTTTTTCAGTTGAATTTCCGGTTACCTTCTCTCCATGACAGAGCGTTGTCTTTTCTCTTTCACACAGTGATACACACAGTGTTTACGCAACTTACATTTGTCATTGTGAATGGTTACAGTGCGTACTTTTTTCGTCCGTCTAATTTTCTTCGCACCACTTATTTATTCCTACGTGCAATTATTCGTTGCATGTCGGGTCGGTTACTTGCTTTTTACAAGTTACAACCTTGTGGTACTTTTACTGAAATGCCCTCAATGCGGTCCATCTTGGTTTTATCTGTTGCGTATTTGGTCTGCGTCAGTCAGTTCCTGTGCTCCCTCGCTCATATTTCCAAATTGTGCGTTTTTCATTAATGTGGAAGTTTGAACGATATTGAAATTTCCTATACATAAAGTTTTTTGCTTTTTCTATATAGCTGGCATTAATGACTGACAACAATGGATTTTTTTAATACTATTTGTTTTTTTATTGACTTACAACTTACAAATTTTAGTTTTGATTTCTCTGTTGCTGCAGAGCAAAGGAGTCTGAAGCTTTGAACGAAAAAGCAGTTCAAGATCCTGAGGAGATCGTCTCCATGGTTGAAATGTACGAATCTCTCTCTCTCACACACACAAATACATAGATATACGCATTTTCTGTTGTACGTTGGGTAATAGCTTGATTAGCTTCCGGATCATTTACGAATCTATAAAAAAAAGGGTAATATTGGTAACACATTATAAGGGTTTTTTAATTTGAAAAGGTGCTTAAAGTAGCATTTAATCGAGTGTTTGAAATGGTGGTTGAGGCCTTAGATATTGTTGATTAATAGCATATCGGACTTAAAATTCGACCCGAAGCTGTCACACCTAATTCTTAATATCCACACTACCCTAACTCGACATTTATTGACCCTTGGACATTTTCTTTTCCTTTCACATTAGAATGGGACTTTTAAGGGGACTCTTTTCTTTTTGTCTAGTTACTATTAACATGATTTTCTTCTACCCCTTTGAGAATAATAGAAGAGTCAAACATCATGTGCCCCTCCACATGGGTCTTTTATCTTATATCATTAAACTTTTTTAGCTTTAAACATAATGGTACACCGTACACCCACCTCTCATCCATTTGCTGCACATTGTTTTGCCACTAACTGAGATACTTGTGAGTTGTAAATGAATTTCTTTTTATTTTTGTTTCATTCAAAGGGCTGTTTTTCAGACAATCTTGACAATCCCCAAAACAAAATCAAAATAACCAACATTCAAAACAAACCTGGCTAAATCTGTAAATTTGCAGGTGTTTTCAAATAGAAACCTAGGTAGAAAATAAAATTGGTAATGAACATCAACGCTAAATCAAAAATAAAAATTGTCTATATAAAAGAAAAATACTCAAGAAAACAAATCAAATATTCATTAACATTTCTATCACACTTCTACTTATAAAACCAATTCTCAATGTATGGGGGCCCCTACGGCAATGCCAAGGATATATATGGTTCCATTATTTTGACACCTAAAAGATGGGTGAAAATTGTCCAACAAATGGAGTTAAAGAATAGAATGTACAAATTGGTATAGTTATGGTTATTTATACGGGCCTACGGGGTTTTAAGTATCCTTGAAAATTTAGACAATTTACATCTTCAAACCTTTCATAAGTAGCTCTCCATTTAGCGTCAATCCTACCCATATTGGATTTATAAGTTACAGCACTGTCCTAAGGATAATTCAAATTTTTCAACCTCAAAAGATTAGTCTGTCAAAATTTCTTGAATTCTGATTATCATTGTGTGAGCTAATGTGCAAAACTCATTATTGTTTATTTGTTTTGTGACACCATTCCTATAATGAAATCTAATATTGTTGCTGCCTCTATCTGGTATATCTACAGAAGATACACGAAGAGTATGATCTTTAAAAACTATGAGAAGTCACCTTAGAATTGTTAGCAACCATATAATACTGTTGCTAGCCAACTGAGACATGTTATGTTACACTCACCGACAAGCATAACAGTAGCTAACATCCTTTCAATTTAGTAAAGCACACAACTGCACATGCACATAATTATTAAGAATAGTTAAAGACTGTTGTAGTATTGATAATTGGTCTTTTTCACACCCCATCTAGATATGTCAAACAAGTTCATTTTTTTTTTTTGAAGTTTTAAATATCTTTAAATAATGCTTCAAACTTTATGATGTTGTACACCTTAAGTTGGACCACACATTAAACAATATTAATCAGTGAAACAATGCTACCTACCTTAATTAGTCTCTTTTCTGATGGGAGCCTGTGATGTTGACAGGAGCATGAGAAACAGCACTGAAAGAAGGAAACTGGGATTCTTCTCATGTGGAACTGGTAATCCCATTGACGATTGCTGGAGGTGTGACCCGAATTGGCAGAAAAACCGCAAGCGTCTTGCTGATTGCGGTATCGGTTTTGGCCGGAATGCAATTGGAGGCCGTGATGGACGGTTTTACGTGGTCACAGATTCCGGAGATGACGACCCTGTTAACCCACGACCAGGCACACTACGCCATGCCGTCATCCAAGATGCTCCTCTTTGGATTGTGTTCAAGCGTGACATGGTGATCCAGTTGAAACAAGAACTTATCATGAACAGTTTTAAGACCATCGATGCTCGTGGAGTAAACGTCCACATTGCTAATGGAGCTTGCATCACCGTCCAGTTTGTCACCAACATCATTATTCATGGTTTACACATCCATGACTGCAAACCCACTGGAAACGCTTTAGTTAGAAGCTCACCTTCTCATTACGGTTGGAGAACAATGGCCGATGGCGATGCAATCTCCATCTTTGGGTCAAGCCATATATGGGTTGATCACAATTCTCTTTCTAACTGTGCAGATGGACTTGTCGATGCTGTAATGGGCTCGACTGCCATCACCATTTCCAATAACTACTTCACTCACCACAACGAGGTGTGTAAATCTTTAACCTTTTCTTCTAAACAATAACTTAGCCCTTGTTTGTTTAGTGCTGAATGGAATCATTAAAAGGTAGTTTAACCTTTGAACGAGTCTCTTAATGATTCCGTTAAGAAGTAAACAAACAACCACTTATATATAACCGAATTCTTGTCATAATATATAACATAAGTACTTTATTTGATCAAATATTAATGGAACCAACAGGTGATGTTGCTGGGTCATAGCGACTCGTATACAAGAGACAAGCAAATGCAAGTAACCATTGCCTATAATCATTTCGGAGAAGGCCTTATTCAAAGAATGCCAAGGTACTAACTAAACTCACAAACTTTACATTCTTTACGCGCTTTTGGTGTAACTAAACATTAGAAAATGAAAATTGGTACAGATGCAGACATGGATATTTCCATGTGGTGAACAATGACTACACCCACTGGGAGATGTACGCGATTGGTGGAAGCGCAAACCCGACCATCAACAGCCAAGGCAACAGATACCTTGCACCGGTCAATCCTTTTGCCAAGGAGGTTACAAAGAGGGTGGAGACATCCGAGAGCCAATGGCATGGGTGGAACTGGAGATCCGAGGGTGATCTACTTCTCAACGGTGCTTATTTCACCCCTTCTGGTGCTGGAGCCTCTGCAAGTTACGCCAGGGCTTCGAGTTTGGGTGCAAAGTCATCTTCCATGGTTGCTAGCATCACCTCCGGTGCTGGCGTCCTCACTTGTCGTAGGGGCCGTCAGTGCTAGCCATTCGTAAACAGTCCTTTTCCTTTTCCTTTTCTTTTTACAGCTTCCACCATCATTTATATATATATCAATCAATCAATTCTCATCCTATCCTCTCCAAGTGAACATTTTTATACACTTTTTTTTTTTCTTCTTCCCATTTTCCTATCGTTTTCGTCGTCACCTGTTTCATTTTCGTGCAACCTCGGCCAAGCTTCGATGAAAACAAGCCATCATTGCCAAGGAGCAGGTGCGTAGCGTTGTTCATCCGTTCTAATTCAATCATCCTCATTATCCCCTTTTCCCTGAACCAAACCGAACCGAACCCAATATTTGCTTTCGGATTATAGGTTCTGATTGAATGTTTTGTCTTTCATTTTATTTATCTTGTTAATGTTAGTTTCTTCTTCTCATACAAGTCATAGTGTGAATGTCAAAACACACCCAGCAATGAAAAAAAAGGAGAAAAAAAGGGGAAATTATTTGTTATGGAAGCATTGGTTGTTTTTGTGTTGTTCACTTTCATGCCAATGAAAGCAAGAATCTTTTTCATCTAGCTTTTTAATATTAAACTTTACAATGAATATAACCTAAAATTGTTAGGCTGAAAAAAAGATGATAAAATGTAATATTGACAAAAAAAGATATAATTTAAATTTCATAATTCTCTTTTGAAAAAAAAAATATTTTGGAATCCCATGACTTAAAAAAATGAACTTCATATCTTTTATCAAATTAAAATCTTTGATATTTTTATGAGTTAACTAGTTTATTACCCACGTATTACGCGTATATTTTTAATATATATAAAATATAATAAACTAAAAGGTAAAAGTATAAATATTATTTTTAAACAAAAATATATAATAACCTATTAATTTTGTATAATATTACACAAACACAAATGAATAGTAATTATTTTTTAAATATTTTGAACTTTTATTATATTATATTGTAATTAATAAGTTATTAGAGTATTAGATTTGGTTGAATTTGATTCAAATTTAAAAGTAGATTATATTGAATATGGATGAATATAGTTTTAAATTTATTTACTATTTTTTTTAAACTATAAATGCCACGTGTCGATTCATGGTGATGACACGTGGCTTAATGAGAGATGGGTATAGTTACTCTTTTATTAGTATAGATAGATAGATTACCATTTTGACCATCTAACTTTCAGATTTTTTTTCAATTTAGCCACTAATATTTTTTGTATATGCATTTAGCCATTATATGATTATTTACTGATTTAATTACTGAAAATTGTCTCGATTTGATCATTAAACTATCACATTTTGCACCAATTTAACCATTAGTTTTATTCATTTTCCCCAAAGTAAAACAGTAAACTAAAGTTTAGTGACCAGATCGGGACAAAAAATAATTTATTGGCTAAATGAGACAATTTTAAAAGTTGGATGATTAAAATGATACTTAACACTACTTTATTGTCAAAGTATGGATTTTATGTTATCTTTCTCGACAATTTGTGGGTGGATTAGTGACGTGTCTTGTTCATTAAGAGTAAAGATGAAATTAGAGAGGAAGAGGATCATAATTATAGGACATTTGATGATGATGACGATGTTATATTGAGTCCAGTAGTACCATCAAAAGGTTTGAGAAAACTGGACCTCTGTGATGATGTTGTTCCCCTAACATGCGCATAGGATTCTTAATCACAGTTAATTAATAATGTAATTACTCCATAACAAAATCATCCAAACTTGTGTCTAAAAATCAATTCAACTGCTAATATGAAAGAAGAAAAAAAAGAAGAATTATATTTCTAGTTGTTTGGGTTTTCATTACGATTGTCTGAGATAAAATATATTATTTGAATGATATATATGTCATTCATTACTCATTATAAGAAAGAAATCTACAATTATGAAAGAAACCAACATCAGTAACATGCAAAACTAAAATTCAATACAAATGGGACACATAGGATAGTCAATTTCGTTTCCGTTATATTTCAACCAAAATAAAGAATTCTGAAAAAAGGTTAATGTTAAGATTTAAGAAGATATTATATTCAAATCCATATAATACACTCCACAATGACAAAATTAATCTTATTTTCATATTGTGGACAATTGAAATTATAATTTAAAAAAAAAAACAAAAGCAAGAAATGATTAAGTTTAATGAAACAAAAAGTTGTGGTTTCATCATCATATCATTATCTATTATCTACATTTGATATCTTATAAAAATCCCAATTGAATGGAGAAAGGAATTAGAGTCATGTGGGGGTGTGGGTCTTCCCATGTGACTATAGTTTTCTGTAGGTCCTTTTTTCTACCTCAAAATTACATAATAAATATGGTTGGTGCCTTTCTCTTTGATTTGATTTTATAAAGTTTTCAACTTCTTTTACACCCTACAACCTCATTGCAACATACATTTACATGCCTTTTCATCATCTCTTACAACCTGATGATGTGTATGGATGACGTGTGAGCATATTCATATAACCCCTCTCACGTGGAGTATAAAGCGAGTAACCAAAATCCCAGTCAGCTACAAATCACGAGGTGTGGTACCCTCTAAATAGATACGCTTATGCATGAGGAGGGCCCACTCAGAGTTAGTTATAACCAAATAGAGAGGTGTCTCATCGGGATTGGTGACAAGCAAGGTACATATACGAAGGTTCATCACTCTCGCAAGGTACGCAGAAAAGAACCCTACTCATCTCTCTTACGATTATTATTCAGAAAACCCTAGAAAGCTTATTGGATTGGATACTGACTTTAGCATCGGAGTGGCTACGCAGGGACCCTCCTGCTACGCCATTAACCAAAGTTTCTTCCCTGTGTTGCAGACGATCTCTTCTCTCTTATCCAAGCGGTACATCACGATCAAGGCATAAACAATTGGCGCCATCCGTGGGACCTTCTGGTTCGTTTACTCATCTTGTTTATTCTTCCGGTTGTGGTGATAACGCGACAATGTCTGGTTCCGAAGCCCCCATTGTTCCTGTGCAATCTGAGAGTCCGGTGGTGGAGTTCGTGGACTCGGGAAACGACCCTATTGTTGACATGGATTTCGTTCATAGGAATTTTGAAGCATTGCAAACATTAATGGCTGAAAGAATTAGAAGGCTCAGATTGGAGGGAGTAACCACCAGGTTGTTCTTAGATTCGGAGGAGGAAGAGGGACTGCTGGAGGAGGTAGATATGGCAAAGGCTCAGTCGACTCCCTCATCCTTGATCGCTTCGTCTTCCAAAGGTAATCTCGTTTCTCAGGTTACCTCAGCCACGTTTCTGCCCTTGGCAACCTCAGCAATGCGGCCTCCGGCTCGCGTGGTTCCTGGTACCTCGTTGCGAGGTAGCCGGGTTTCATTCACTACTCAACCCCTCACCCTTCCTATGAATGCAAGTATATCTATCCCAAGCAATCCTGAAACGGCTCCCCCTAACCCAACCCTCATGTCTTTAGATCCCCTCTCCCCCTGGTCAGTTTCTCCCTTTGCCCAGTGGATCGAGTCATATCCACTCCCGCCAGGTCTAAAAATCCCATCAAGTGTGGGGTTATATGATGGAATGAGTGATCCGGATGATCACTTGCAGCTGTTTGTGGGGGCAATGAAAATTTTCAGGTGGATTCCCCCGGTTGCCTGTCATATGTTTCCAATGACCCTAAAAGGAACAGCAAGGTTGTGGTTTGAGTCACTACCCCCGGGTAGTATCAATGGATTTGAGGAGTTGAAGGTCAAGTTCAGGGCGAATTTCATGCAGCAGCAGCGGTATACAAAGACCCATGTGGAATTGCACGGTATTCGGCAGGAGGAGCATGAGTCATTGAGAAGTTTTGTAGATTGGTTCAATCTGGAGAGCCAGCAAATAAGAGGGCTTACGGATGACGTTAAAATATCAGCGTTTATCCATGGTGTTAGAGGTAAGCAATTGGTGGAGCTGTTGTCTCAGGATCTTCCCCGGACATACCAGCAGTTATTAGAAAAAACGTACAGTTACGTAAGGTCCAAGGAGATTGCCTCGCAAACTCAGTTGCATATGAGAAAGGATCAGAAGGCGTATTCCTCACCAAGGGATCGGGTCAGTAGGAGGACGGAAAGTAGAGATTTCAGGGGACAAAGTCATCGGTCGCAGCCCTACCCCAAGGATAAGGAGGTATTTAAGGGGGGATTCTCGTCGCAAAGGTTCCCTAGATCAGGATCGCGGAGAGAAGAAGAGTTCCCTAACTCACCTCTCATCAAATCACAGAAAGAAATTTTGTTCACCGAGCAGGTTTGTGCCACATTTCAACCCCCTCCTCGCATGCACAGTAACGCGTCGAAGCGAAATCAGAAGGCTTATTGTGATTTCCACGAGGATAGGGGTCACGATACTAACGAATGTAGGGAGCTAAAAGGGAGGATAGAAAAGGCTGTAAAGGAGGGAAAATTATCCCATCTTGTGAAGGACCTGAGGAGCAGAAGGTCTGGAGGAGGCATCGCCGAAGAAAAAAAGTTCTCATGGCAGGGCAAGAACACAATAGGCGCTGCAGATAAACCCAAGCAGGAGGAAATCATGATGATCAGGCGATTTTCGTGCAATCGCAGAGCAACTCAAAGGAAGAGCATCCTGCAAAATCCCAAAAGTTGGGGAACGGGCAAGAAATTTCTTTCCCGATAGTAGGTGGTTGGTCTGGCCCAGTGATGATTACAGCGTATGTAGAAGGTATCAGGGTTCGCAATGTATATCTGGATGGAGGAAGTTCATGTGACGTGATTTATGAGCATTGCTTTAAGCAACTGCCAGATAATGTTCAAAAGCAATTGTTCCCTTCCACAATTCCTTTGGTAGGTTTTTCAGGAGAAACTTCGTGGCCTTTGGGACAGGTAAGGTTATATGTAAGGCTGGGAGAGGGATCAGAATCCAGGGCCGAATGGCTAACCTTTACAGTTATCCGTTCAACCTCCCCATATAATATTATATTAGGACGTCCAGCGCTGAAAACTATGCAGGCCATTGTTTCAACTAACCATGGAATGGTCAAATTTCCATCATGGGGAGGAATAGTCACTATCAAGGCAGAGCTCAAGGAAGACAAGAGGGAAGCGCTGGCCGTGGAGGGTCTGATGCAAGCCGGAAAGATGGGAGCCGGAGCATTGATTAACGAAAAATACCCGGACCAGTTGGTCACCGTTAGTCGGGATCTGTCAGAAGCATGTCACGACCAAATGATCTGCCTGCTTAGGCGATTTTCAAATGTGTTTGCTTGGGTCCCGTCGGATATGACAGGAGTGCCGAGGCAGCTAAGGATTGGGAACGAAGACTTCCAGACTATGCACAGGTTGAATGTCAATCCATCGGTATCACCAGTATGTCAGAAGCGAAGATCTCTAGCGGGTGAAAGGAGTAAGGTGGTAGTATCGGAGGTTAATAAACTGGTGGATGCAGGGATAATGCGGGAGGTCAAATACCAAACCTGGGTGGCAAATCCAGTAATGGTTAAGAAAAGTGACGGATCCTGGCGTATGTGTGTTGACTACAAAGATCTGAACAAGGCGTGTCCGAAGGATTGTTACCCGTTGCCGGAGATTGATAAGAAGGTGGAGGCCCTGGATGGATACGAATGGAAATGTTTTTTGGATGCATACAAGGGGTATCATCAGATTCAAATGGCAGAAGAAGATGAGGACAAAACAGCCTTCCATACAGAGCAAGGGATTTTTTGCTATATAAAAATGTCATTTGGGCTCAAAAACGCGGGGGCTACATATCAGCGACTGGTAGACAGGGTATTCAAAAGGCAAATAGGCAGGAATCTGGAGGTATACGTAGATGATATGGTTATTAAGAGCAGGGCGGAAGATCAATTGATAAAGGATGTAGAGGAGACGCTCCTGGTACTAAGGCATATCGGCATGAAACTTAATCCCAAGAAATGTACGTTTGGGGCCACCGAGGGCCAATTTCTAGGACACAGGATATCTCGGGACGGAATAAGCGTCGATCCGGAGAAGACTAAGGCCATCTCGGAGTTAAAATCTCCTTCCTGTGTAAAAGAGGTGCAAACTCTAAATGGAAAATTGGCCGCTTTAAGCCGTTTCCTTTTAAAAGCAGCAGAAAGATCTCTGCCTTTCTTCAGGACCCTAAGGGGATCCATTGAGAAGAATAATTTTCATTGGTCCGCGGAAGCGGAAGAGGCATTTCAGGAGATGAAGAGTCTAATCAAAAGATTGCCGGTGATGACAGCACCCGTCCCAGGGGAAGAGCTGATAATGTACCTGTCTGCAGCGGCAGAAGCAATAGCCGCAGTGCTGATGGCGGAGAGGAAAAGTAAACAAGTCCCAATATACTTTGTGAGTAAAGCATTGCAGGGACCATAGGTAAATTATGCTCCGTTGGAGAAACTGGTGTTAGCATTGGTACATGCAGCACGGCGTTTAAGGAGATACTTTCAGGCACATCACATTGTGGTTCTGACTGACCAGCCTTTGAGGCAGATTCTACTCAAGCCTGAACACTCAGGCAGACTGACGAAGTGGGCAATAGAGCTGGGAGAGCATGATGTCACCTTTAAGCCAAGAACCTCATTTAAAGGTCAGGTCATCGCAGATTTCATGGTAGAACTGAATCAGGGAGAAGTCAAAGTTTCTGATGAAAAAGAGGAGGTGAAGCCCTGGACATTATTCACGGACGGGTCCTCTGGAGCAGAAGGCTCCGGAGCAGGACTGATTTTCACAGACCCAGAAGGTCAGGAGTACACTTACGCTCTCCGGTTTAATTTTCGAACTTCTAACAACGAGGCGGAATATGAAGCTCTCATAGCAGGTCTGAAGGTGGCAAAAGAAATGAACATCCAAACGTTGAATGCCTTTGTGGACTCACAGCTGGTAGCGAACCAGGTGAACGGGTCTTTCGAACCCCGGGATCCGGCCATGCAGGCATATCTGGCGTTGGTCAAGAGGCTCCTTAAGGACTTTCAGAGTGTGCAGATCACACAAATCCCGAGGGGGCAGAACAAAAAAGCAGATGCATTAAGCAAGTTAGCGTCCTTAACTTTTGATCACCTGACTAAAGAAGTGTTAGTAGAGGTCCTGCAGCAGAGGGCTACAGATCAGGAAGAAGTTCAGGATATCCTGGAGGAGGGGAACAGCTGGATGCGCCCTATAAAAGAATATTTAACTATGGGCAATCTGCCTAGATATCCAAGTGAGGCCAGAAAAATTCGGCAGAACGCGCCTCGATTTGTTCTGAATGAGGGAGTTCTATATAGAAGGGGCAACTTGTCACCATGGCTGAGGTGTTTGGGTAAAGAAGAAGCCCTGAACGTCATACAGGAGGTACATCGGGGTTCCTGCGGGGTTCATGCGGGAGCCCGGGCAGTGGTAGGTAAGGCCCTACGGTTAGGGTATTATTGGCCGACCATGTTGCAAGACTCAGTTAAAGAAATTAAAAGGTGTGAATCCTGCCAGATACACGCCCCTACGCCGAAGCTACCTCAGAACGAACAAATCCCAGTATCAGCATCCTGGCCATTCGCAAAGTGGGGCATTGACATTGTGGGGCCTTTCCCAGAAGCTCCTGGACGAGTCAAATTCCTGGTGGTGGCTGTGGATTACTTCACCAAATGGACCCAGGCCAAAGCCCTTGCAACTATTTCAGGGAAACATATTCGCAATTTTGTATGGGACCAAATAGTGTGCAGGTTTCATATCACTCTCTGCTTACTTTTACTTATCTATTATTTTATTATCGCTAACCAAAATACGTATACGTTCGGCGTTCCCCAGTCCATTGTCACAGACAATGGAAAGCAATTCGCAAATGATCCGTTTAGGTCCTGGTGCCAGGAGCTCAAAATCACACAACACTTCACATCTGTGGCGCATCCGCAAGCCAATGGACAGGTGGAAGTTACCAACAGAGAAATTGTGAAGGGTCTTAAAAAACGGTTGGGGAAGTATAAGCATGGTTGGGTCGATGAGTTGCCCAATGTTCTCTGGGGATTAAGAACAACACCTAAGGCCAGTACGGGAGAAACACCCTATAACCTAACTTATGGAGCTGAAGCTGTCTTACCGCCTGAAATAAGTGTGCCTAGTTATCGGACACTCAACTTTGAGGAGCAAAACAATGATAGCTTGAGGAAAGAGGATCTAGACCTGATCGCAAAGCGAAGGGAAGTGTCGAACATTCGACAGGCCAGAGCCAAGGCGCAGATGAAGAAGTATTATGATAAAAAGGTAAAGGGACAACAACTCCTTCCTCAGGATCTGGTGCTGCGAAGAAACGAAGCCAATAGGACAGAAGACACCACAAAAATGGGTCCACACTGGGAAGGCCCCTATCGAGTCACCGAGGCATGTGGGAATGGAGCATACCGACTGGAAACTCCAGCGGGGGAAACAATCCCTAGGACCTGGCATATCTCCAACTTGAAAAAGTTTTATGTGTAAGAAAGCACTAGCAATGACTATGACAAAGGCCAGTGTTATCAAAAAATATGTTGGTATCTTTTCGTTGTTTGCAAAATGAACTTGTTAAATGAAATTCAGTTCTACACATTATCTTGAATGCGCAGATAGTACACATTACCATATACTCCGGTACAACTCAAATGCAAGACTCACATGAGTCCATCCCTGCTTCAAGTTTCCCAGAAACTGCTCCGCAGGAGCATACAAGCGTTATGTCATACATAATATAACCCCCAGAAACGAGTAAAGGGGCGGTACTCACAAGAGTTTAGACCTGTCCTAAGGACAAAGTGTCACTTCATTCTGTTGTAAATAACATGAAATATTGCTAGCAATTGGAATAAACGGTCGGAGGCCTTACAATTCTAGTATTGCAATCCAAAATATCGCATGAATACAAATCAATGTTCAGGATCAGTGTAATCTCAAAACAGGGAAACACGCTGAATTACAAAAACTTGGCTTACTATGTCTATGCAAACAATTACACATTCTAGGTATCACATTGTTTAACAAAAACACCCTCAGGGGCTGCCTGCTTGCTGGGATCGGCCACAATCTTCTGAGGTACACAGGAGGGGTCAATCTCAACCTGCAGAATCTCCTCCACAGACCTGTCTGGGTGAGTCCTGATGTTTTCCAGATAGGCGTAGGAGAGATCCTCCGCTGCCAGTATAGCATCCTTGAAATCTTGAGTACTGGAAGGAATGAAGTCAGGCTCCTGAGCTACATCCAAAATCGACTTAATTTGGTCTATCATCTTTAATAACTGAAGATACCTCCCTAGTTTTAGGGCTTGCTTTTGGATGGTGGCTATGGGACCTGTATATTGACCACTGCGAATCAGGGAGTAAAAAACATGGGGAATTGCTTCAGATATCAATCTCTTTTTCTCAGTCTCAAGGGATACCAACTGCTTCAACAACTCACTCCTCTGCTCCAGGGCTTGGTTTCTTGCTACATCCACCTCCCGACGCCACACATTCCTATCCTCCAGTGCTTTACCCAAACTTTCCTTTAATTTTAGAACTTCCTCCTGAGAGGCAGCAAAACGGGATCCTAGGTCCGTGGTCTCGTGAGATTTCTTCTCCAGAGCATCAGTTAACACTTGAATTTTAGCTTCTGCTTCGACCCTTCTTTTAATTTCAACTTCCAGAGCCTCTCTTTGCTGGGTGATATCACGTTCCAGCCCTTGTAATCTAGTACATTCCTGTCGATCAGCAGCAGTCGAGGATACAGCGTGACTTAGTTTCTTTTCTAATTCGATCTTGGCAGAAAGAATGTTGGCACAGGACTCAACTATTTCATCTGACAACGCCGTGATATCTTTTCCTGTATGCTTCATAGGATCTATTTTCATAAAAGAGAGCACCGATCCGGCAGGTTCAGGATCAGGAATCTGCTTCTCAGGAATCTCTGTGGTGGAACCAGGTAGCGACTCAGCTCTCTTAGTAGGGCGGGTCAAGGGCACGTCTTCATCTCCTGAACCTGCAAAAAGAGTTAATGGGATTTCTAGGAAAGGAAACCAATTTGTAAGGAAGTGGACAATACCCGAACTATCGTCTCTTATCACATACGTCCTGGCCGCCATTTTTTGTCTTTTTGCAGACCTAACAATCATGGAATCAGCGGTAGATATAGGACGGTTGGCTTCTTCGGGCGATACGGTAGTTATCGGAGCGGCATTCAGTGGGAAGTCCTGTAGAGCAATATTAGAAGGTTCACCAGTTTGTTCCACAACGTCATCAGAGATATTGACAGGAGAGTCTGCGGCAACCACATTCCTCTCTATCTCAGCATCTACTTGTACAGGCGCTCCCTCTCCCTCTACAAAGACGCCCTGAAGATGAGGCGGAATGTGAGCGCCGACCGCAATAGCCTCGGGAATAGGGATGGGAGTAAAATCCACGGAGCCGATCTCCTCGTTGGTGAACCAATCTAAAAGACCCATCACTGCACAAGGAGGAATAAAATTACCAAATGTTGAAAGAAACCAAGGTTAATAGTACATATAACACATACCCTCTCCTCTCCTCTGCAACACGGGGATATAACCAGGCCTATTCCAGGTACTGCTCATGCCTAACAGGTACAAAATCTCATCAGGTAAATTCCTGGCTCTCATTGGGGATCCAGCTAGGACATCCCTAGCTTCAATATTGTACTCATTTTCCAAGGGAACAACATTACAAGCTTTCCCTACTTTTTTACGCCAAAAGAGGAGTGGCTCTGTAGGTGGGGGTATTATGGTGCTATCCACCCAGATCCACTGATCACGCCAGTGCTTGACGCCAGAGGGTACTCGAGTAAGAATCTCAGGGGCATCTTTCCTTTTCTCTAATATTGCCCAGTCACTGCTTAACCCTAACTTAAAAAAAAGTCGTAACAAACTGACGGTAGGAACTACGTCTAAGGCAAGACACATAGCTTCAAACAAGACGATGCGGAATGTCCCTAGGGGAGACATTGAGTTATATGAACTTGATAAAACCGAAGAACATCCAGATAAAACGAGGATAAAGGAAAACGAAGGTTAGCCATAGAGAAGGATTTCGTGTAGATGGCAATTTTGCCGGCAGGTGGACGGTTAGCCGTAACCCTCTCGACAGGAAGCTCAGGATGAAGGTCGGACGGAACTCGATAATCCCTAAGGAACTTCTCGTAAGCATTTATAGATAGGGCAGGGGTAATCTCGTAGATTCTGCCAGACATCGTGAAAAGTAGGAATCAAAGAAGCACGGATACAGAGTGAGGAAGAATACTAACCTGCAGAACTAGATGAGAGGATGAGGAGGCGGAAGAATGTGGAAATATCTTGAATCGTCTCGTGCAGAGATCAAGAAAAAAGAGAGGGAGAAAGGAAAAATGGGGAAAATGGCAAGTAAAGACAAAAACAGAATATCCCCGGAATATATAAAGGCACAAATCAATCATTCTCTTTCACACGTGGCCTCAATTGATTGGATGTCAGGAAAACGGATGCAGTTGATGCAGCCATCGAGACCGGCGGGTGTGTCAGAGGTGAAAAAGTAAAAGTCACGTCGATATATCATGTCTTGAAAAGTTAATAACCAAATTTTTTCTTCAAAATTCTTTTCCCGCTCAAAAGATAGCCCTTATTGTTTTTCTAAAATGTATTTCTTCGAGTTAATTTGCATGGTGTTGCGGAGGATTGCACAATTCTAGTGCCTGACTAAAGACATGGCACTGAACTGGAGGGACTTGATGATGTGTATGGATGACGTGTGAGCATATTCATATAACCCCTCTCACGTGGAGTATAAAGCGAGTAACCAAAATCCCAGTCAGCTACGAATCACGAGGTGTGGTACCCTCTAAATAGATACGCTTATGCATGAGGAGGGCCCACTCAGAGTTAGTTATAACCAAATAGAGAGGTGTCTCATCGGGATTGGTGACAAGCAAGGTACATATACGAAGGTTCATCACTCTCGCAAGGTACGCTGAAAAGAACCCTACTCATCTCTCTTACGATTATTATTCAGAAAACCCTAGAAAGCTTATTGGATTGGATACTGAGTTTAGCATCGGAGTGGCTACGCAGGGACCCTCCTGCTACGCCATTAACCAAAGTTTCTTCCCTGTGTTGCAGACGATCTCTTCTCTCTTATCCAAGCGGCACATCACGATCAAGGCATAAACACAACCCATCACTTAAATGACTCGTTTTCGAGCTTTTATACAGATGTAACATCAAGTTACAAAGTATCAGTTTGCTTCGGTTTCAATAAAATGATATTAGAGATGTATACATGTATGCATTGCGACCGTATCAACTCAATTATGTGCTTTATTAAAGATAAGTACAAATTGTAATCATATCCAAGTTCTTTTAATGACATTTGTAGCATTTAATAGTGTTTTTAAATCTTTTATACATATCAATAAAAGGTTTATTATTTAAATAACATGTTTTTTCATGTCGTCTTGTTTTACTCACTTACACTTTTTGTGGTTATAAACTTAGTCTTGGACTTCTCTAAGTTATAACCCAACCAACGATTAACTTTAATCGTGTTTGTTTTACTCACTTTTCACGTCTGGCTTTTATCTGTGCACACTCTAACACATATCCTGACTTGACTTACGTGGATTGGTTGGTGTTCAATGGCTTTTATCTGTGCACACTCTAACACATATCAGTGACGGCACAAAAACTGAAACCAAAGTTACAGCCTGCTCGATAGGCTTGCGAGTCTAATCAAGCCTAAATTTATATGTTTATATTTTTGCCCTTCAACTTTATAATATATAAATCAAACTATATAACTTTAAACCTAAAATTACATTGTTGTATTTGCACCATTCTTGCTTGTTGTTGGAAATAAATTAGATTAAAAATTTAGTATTTATATTATTGATTTCCTTTTTCCCGAACTTAATTTGAACTGAGTCGAACCAAGCCTATAGTGTCGAGTAGCTTATCGGGCCGAGCTCGAGCTTCAAAACTTAGGCTCGACCGAGCTCGAGTTTTAGCGTCGAATTCGAGTTTTGTGATACTCGATTCGACTCAATTACATCCATACAGTGCCTAGCACTATTTAAACTTTAAAGGTAGCGAGTCTGATACATCATGACAACCCACCATGAATATTAACTGTGTCGTCAACGAGTCCATACAATATAAAACGGGTCAATTTTGAATTGACCCACCAACACATTTTCAACCTATATATCTCATTTATCATTTGAAAAAAAAAATTTTCATTCTGTTATATAGATATATTTATATTTTAAGCAAAAAAGAAACATTTAATAACGTTCTCTTATTTTTAAAAAAAAATTATGATCATTATTTCATTATTTACTAAAAATTAATTTTCATTTTTTATTTTAAGATATTACAATTCTACTTGAAAAAAATATTCTTTTAAGTTTATAAAAATTTGAATTACAAAAACCAAAAATCAGTTGCTTGATACGAATAAACTACAAACCGATTTGGTAGCATCCATAGTCAAAATGGATTAAGACGAAAGCGATACGAAAAAATGACAAGAAATCAAACACAACACGATTATGAACAGATCAACGGTGAGTCCAGTTATCGTACGTCAATGAATTGCCACCTCTATAACCAAAAACACACATCATATATTCCAAAATAGGATTTGAAGTTTAAACAACTCAATGTTAGACGAAGTAACTAGAATGCCAAAGTCACTAATCACCGATTAATTGGAGTAAGATTTTACGCTACACACAACAATTGGAGTAAGATTTTGGGCTTCCAAACATGTACAACACTAATAAACGACGAGTGTAAACTGAAATTGGAGTCGCTAAAACAACAAAATTGAAGAAAATGAATTTCTTGCATAATAGGGTTAGCATTTTTGTCATATCTAAGCTCCAATTAAGGGGATTCAAAAGCCCAACTAAAAAGATAGACAGGGTTATAACTTTTGTCATATCCCCGTAGAGATTAAGGTTGTTACTGCATCTGTTCATCTGTTGTTTCTGCAGTGCTATAAAATTATAAACTTGTATAGACCTCATGTACGGATTATATTGTGCAACCAATGCACCCTCATATCATGCGTCTTGTTTAGCTTTTTTAGAGCACTTATATCTTTACTTGGAAGGATATTTTGTCCCAACTGCAGACGTGAAAAGGACTTCAGGCATTAGGGTGCGTTAGTTAACAAAAACTAGTCATTTTTCAATTTCAGTTTTATAGTTTTCAGAAGAAAAAAAAAACAAGTGTTTCTATAAAAAATGAAAACTTGTTTAGATGATAAAGTTTTAGTTTTAAGAAAAATATGATGGATGATTATAAAATAAGAAAAATAAGATAGGTGATAGAAAAGTAAGAGAGAGAAAGAGAGTATTATAAAAAAAATATAGAGTAGGTAATAAAAAAGTAAAAAAGAGAGTATGAAAAAGTGGTATTTTAAAGTGAAATGAAAATTTAAGCAATTGTATTTAAGTAAACAAGTTTTCATTTTTTTGATAAAAAGTGATATGGAAATTTTCAGTAACTGAACGCAACCTTAGTCTCTAACATCAGAAACCTCTTAGCACCTTGTTACAACATTTAAATCTGTAATTTATCAATGATTTTCCAATTGAAAAAACACAACTGTCTTTTTGTTCAAAGCTCCAAAAATCATAGTTTGGATCCTTAAATCCTTTATATCATCACCGGTATATATCTACTTCAAGTACAATAATTCACATAATTTAAGCAAGCCAACCTCTTTCCAAACATAATCCAGCAAGGGTTCTTTTTTTTTTTTTTTTTTTTTTTTTTGCATAGTTCGTTATCTATTTGTGCTTTTTCAGCACTTCGTGGAGTTTAATAGCTCAACTCTAAAATTTATTCCCACTTGTAATCATAATGTAATTGAAGTCTCCCCTTCATTATTTTTGGGTTAACCAAGGATTTCTAACAGTATATTTTACCATAAAACTCAAAACAGGGTCCTAAAGTTAAGACTACATACCTCAATCTTGAGTAAGTCTTCAATCCCTTCAGAAAAAATTTTATCAAATCCTTCAACCCATCAAAGGGTAGCTCAAATGATGAAGATGACCTGCAATCTAGAGGTGAACATTCTTAAACCGACTTTATAATTGTTATATTTTTACCATGTTGCATGGGCGGAGCCACATGGAGAGAAGCGGGAGGAAAGGCCCCCAACAATTTGCGTAAATTTGACGAATTTTAGTCAATGTGTCCCGGAAAATTAACACAACGTATACCTTATACAACCTCATGCACCCAACGTAAATTTTTTCTGGATCCGTCACTCGCCTGTTGTATATCATGACATGTACATTTATAAAATTTAGGATATTATTAATGAAAATTTTCAACTTTCAACATACAGTGATATTACATGGTACCTGTAGGATGAGCAAAAAAGCATAAACTCCCAAAATGACAGCATCATATATCTCTTGAGAGTAACTGTAACAGATCCTATCAGCTTTTATGAAATTCCAATCCATCTGAACTTTAAAAAGATTTAATGGTCAAGCAGATTTAAAGCGGGCATTTAGCGCAATTATATCATCTCATCACTATGCTGACAGTTTTCTCGATTCATTAGTGTTACTTAAGATCCAAACCTGTGTATTTCTTTTTCTTCTTTGCGCATAGACTAACACGCCACTCTATTAATAGTAAACAAATTCATAACTGAAAAGCATTGGTTCAACATCTATGAAGTCACAAAGTTTATGTGGTAGGGTAAATTTTTTCTCTTTAACTTAGAACTTAGGGCTCGTTTGTTTTTTAAGTGATTAGACGTCTAATGTCTTATTACATCTGTTTAATAAAAAGATGAAGTTAAATTTCTATTGACCAAATTAGAGATTAGAGACAATAAAGGATTAGACATTAAATCAAACAAGGCCTTATTTTGCATTACATGTCTAAAATCTTGTATGTGTGAACTTGTAGGTGATGGTTGCTTGCAAAGGCCACTTAGTAATGCAACTAACTTATTTGATGATATCGATTATTAACGGACGGGATTCTTATGCCTACATAAAAGAGGAACTCATAGATGTTTTCAATTTCATTGTTGAATATAAAGCTTTAATGATTCGGTCTAAAATTGAGTTGAACCTTTGAAAAACAAAGAAAATGGCTCTTATGAGAACCTATATGGTTATAATTTTGTTCATTGGTTTACCTCTCCTAAGGTTTTGCACAATGTTGTCCTATTTTTTGTGCACTTTTATGATATATTTTATGTATTCTTCAACTTATATTCTAGTGTTCTTTCTACAGGAAATTCTTGAAGAAGGTAATCCATATTGTTTTGAATAAAGAGGGGGAGGGGAGTGGGGATACCAAATGCACGATAAGAACAAGCACAAGTTTAAAATAGCCTAAGGTATGTAGAATGAGCTTCGGTCGCTAAATGTTTGTAAACTACAACCCCAAACAATCAACAATCTTTACACAATAGATTCTAGTACTGCTGCATATGTTTTCATTAGTTGAAGTATGAGTGAAATATGTATTTATGTTTGTCATTTTAAGTGATCAAATTTTGTGTATGAATTTACATTTGTCATTCCAAATTATATGCTAACCGGCTCTATTATTAGACTGGGAACTATTAAACTATTAGGAGGCATTTGGTTCGCGTATTTCCTTGAATTTGTGTCCCTTGTTTGGTTTGCGGATTTTAGTCAAGATTCAAAATTCCAGAATATCTTAACTCTCTTCCTTCTGTTTTTTAAAAACATAGCCTCCACCCAAGATTTTAAATCTCACTTATCCAGTTGTCTTCAGATTACCATATTACCCTTAAAATATAATGTAAATGCTTTAACAAAATCTGATAAATAAAAATGTTGGATAATAAAATTCATTTGACAGAATGCGAATCCTAAGAAAAAAAATCTGCGAACCAAATGTCTCAACTTTACCCTTCCGAACCTGAAGCATATAAAACAAAAAAAAACCCATTCGATTAATATTGAAGTGTCTTTTGTCAAAGAAGCCTAAACTTGTTGATGTTTCTCTTTGGAAAAATTTCATATATACCCCTCCTAAACTGCATAATATCATATGTACCAAACTTAAAATTACAATATCATATATATACCTCCTAAACATCATAATATCATATATACCCAATTTTAATTATTAATATCACATATATCCCTCTTAAACATCATTACACCTTTATACATTATCCACTAATGAAATCACTATTCATAAGTGGGTTTTGCTATTTTGCTCCTCTCACATAATCAAAGAAAAATAATTTATAAATGAGTTTTGCTAAAATGTGCTAGAGAAGAAAATCTAAGTACTAATTATATTTTATTGTGCTAAAATGCACTAGAAGAAACTTTTCTAAAACACTATTTGTTGGTGGGGTTTGCTAAAGTGTGCTTATATATATATATATATATATATATATATATATATATATATATATATATATATATATATATATATATATATGTATTATATAATAATGAGAATGTTTACATGTTCTTATATTTTTTTAATTTAAAATTTAATTTATTTAAATACTAATTTATTTTGGTTAATAATAATTTAGTGTTTTATAGTGTCTTATTTTGGTATCTTTGTGTTTACTTAAAAATCAACTTATTTATATTCAGTTTAACATAATGTTTGACTATTTCTAATTAGTTTGTAATGTTAGTTTATTAATATTTTTTTATATTTTTAACATTATTATTTCAAGTATTGAACCACACCAATAAAATTTAAGAAAATAGTTTGCTTACTATATTTATTTAGTTTATATCATTTTCGGTTCTCATTTTTATATTAATAACATTATTATTTCAAATATTAATCACACCAATAAAAAAATTTAAGAAAATATTTTGTTTTACTATTATTAGTTTATCGTCATTTTCGGTCATACATCATGACTTTTGTTTATTGTAATAACTACGATAAATGATAAACGTATGTTTTGTAGCTAATGTCATGTGCTTTATATATATATATATATATATATATATATATATATATATATATATATATATATATATATATATATATATATATATATATATATATATATTATTTGATTGGTGATTAGTTTTTTCTCCAACCTATTCAACCTATTTAATTTGTTTTTTTTAATTAGTATAATTTTAATAGATCTTTCTATCTTTTATGTTAAATTCTTATTATTAATTAAGTTATAAATAAAGTAATTTTATATTTTAAACTGTATCTATTAAAATACAAAAAATACATAGCTATACTACCGTCGCAACGCGCGGGCCACCACATTACTTGTTAATATCATATATACCCAAATTCATTAATTTAACAATTTTTATAAATTAATGATCATTATACCCTTACTTAGTTCTTCTTTCAACTAAACTTCAAAATATTATATTATCCAACTTAAATTAAAATATCATATATCTTTTAATAATTTTATATAATTTATTTTTGTAAACTTTATTAAATAAATTCTTCGTTGTGAAACAAATTAACATTAACAATAAAAAAGTTGTATTATGTTTTCGCTCATTTGTAACCAAATCGTATCGTCTTATTATATTTTATTATTTGTATTTTTTTTCTGCAGATTTCTATATACAATTAACTGATTACATATTATGTTATTTCTTTTCTTTTTCTTTTCGAATTTTATAGCTGTTTCACATTTTTCTTGA
This sequence comes from Centrapalus pauciflorus, assembly GCA_020465985.1. Classification (NCBI taxonomy): domain Eukaryota; kingdom Viridiplantae; phylum Streptophyta; class Magnoliopsida; order Asterales; family Asteraceae; genus Centrapalus; species Centrapalus pauciflorus. The sequence continues at coordinate 291,496 of JAANYP010004239.1, forward strand.
TTTAGTATATATTTTTTGTTTTCTATATAATTTTGCTTTCGTTTTATAATTATTATTTTTAGTTTACTTTTTTTTTTAATTTTTGTTATTAATCTAGTATTTGAGTTGTAACTTGTTATCCAATGTTATTAATTGTGTATATTTTGTGTTAACGATAAAATTATATATATATATATATATATATATATATATATATATATATATATATATATATATATATATAATCAGGTTCATCAGCGTACCTATGAGATTCCAGCGTACCCAGCGTACCCTAATGTGAATGATCATTCACATATATTTTTTTTGAATAAACATGTATACGACAACATTATAAGACTTTTTTTCAAAAGGAGCAACATCATAAATCTTGTGAATGATAAAAAAAGATCATGTGAATGGTCATTCACACCATTCACATTGTGTGAAATGACCATTCACATGGATGACCATTCACATAAATATGCATTGAGCATTCACATAAGTTTTAAGGACATAGAAAGTGTGAATGTATGTGAAATTCATATATCATGTGTATAACATTAATTTAAACATGGTTATGAGAAAAAAAATTTAAAAAAAGTTTTTTAAGGTTGGTACCTTCGGGTGCACTTGATTTCGAGAGGTACTTTTTTGAACCTGACTCTCTCTCTCTCTCTCTCTCTCTCTCTATATATATATATATATATATATATATATATATATAGAGGGAGGTTCAACTGAGAACTTTTATGCATCGAGATACAAAAGAACTCATATCAACCATTAGATCAAAAAATTGTATGAAATAGATTAATGGCAAAAGGGTAAATAGTTGGACAATTTTATGCAACTTGTGCATTATAGGAACAAACAAGGAAGGGCATTTTGGGGAATGTGCATACCTCATTAAATTTAATATTTCAACAAATAATCAAATAATAAATGCCAAATAAATTCAATTGATACATTTCCAAATTTAACAAAAATTACACAAATTCAAAAAAAAAAAAAGATGATGGATATCGATGCATTTCATCGTTAATCTTGTTTATCTATGCATCATGTTAAAAAAAGACGCATTTAACAAAAAAAATACAAAAATTCATTTATGCATCGTGTTCAACTTGTTCATCATTATTTTATGCATCGTGTTTGTCGTTCATATTCTTCATTGAGTTATGCATCATGTTCAACTTGTTCATCATTCATCTATGCATCGTCATTGTTCATCGTCCATTTATGCATCATCATTTTTCGTTGTTCATCGTTCATCATCCATCTATGCATTGTCATTGTTCATCATCCATCTATGCATTATCATTATTCATCGTTCATCATCCATCTATGCATCATGTTCTTCATAATTATCATCGGTTACCTCTCTTGTTCATGTTCATCATCATCGTTGTTCATCGTTATTCTTCGTCTTCAAATCATCATCACTAAGAAAATCATGAAGAACACGATTAGAGAGAAAGAGAGAGGGAGAGAGAGAGAGAGAGATGAGGAGGAGGAAAATGAGGAATGAATGTAGTTAATATGATATTTTAATTCAAAGTGTAACTCCTAATTATCATTTAATGATTTTTAGAAATAAATTAATTATCATGTCTTTAGTTTTCCCTAAATGCCCTTTGTGCACCCTTGGTGGATTATCCGATGCACAAAAGTGCCTCGAGATGCCCCGATGCATAAAAGTTCTCAATTGAACCTCAATCTATATATATATATATATATATATATATATATATAATCCTACATATTTAGAGTCCAGTTTTATAATTATTAGTTACGAGAAAATATTTTATATTAAAAATAACATAATGAAATTTGTATATTATTAGTAAATTAATTTTTTTTATTATAAATATAAGGTTATTTTCATTAGTAAAGAAGTCAGTTTTTTTAGACAAATTAAAGTTTTCGCACTAATTATATTGTTAATATTAATTTGTTTTAAGAGCAAAAATTTATATGATATATGTTTTACAAAATAAATTATATATAATTAGTATGCGAGATATAATATTAAGAATTAATATAATTAGATATATGTAATTATGAAGTTTATATAAAAGGATAAATAAATGAGGGTATAATGACCAGTAATTAATAAGTAGTATTAATTATGAATTCTAAATAATTCAATTAAGGGAGAATTTCATATATACCCTTCCAAAACTTCAAAATATCATATATACCCAACCTAAAATTTTAATATCATATATATTCCTCCTAAACATCATAATATCATATATACCCAATTTTAATTAAAGAAAATTACTGATTTGGTCCCTGTGGTTTGTCCATTGTTGCTGGTTTGATCCTTTAAGATCAAAAATTACTCCATTGGTCCTTATGATTGTATTTTTGTTTCATGGAAGGTCCTTTTCATAAACGGCCGTTAAGTATGCAGGTTAGTGAAATGGTAATTTAGTCTTTTACCTACTCTCTCTCCTCACCCTTCTTTGTATTAAATAACCTAGCCTATTTCTTCATCTTCTCCATTTATCCTCCCTACCATTTTCTTCATTTTCTCCTTCTCCATCATTTTCTCCTTCTTCCTTCTTCCTTTTTTTTCATTTGATCAACACAATTATGAATACTCACCAGTATCCTAGCAGCCAAAGAATTAGAAGGACCACGACAAGCAAGTTCATTAAGAGCCACCTCAGCGGCAGAGTGCTCCGCCTGCCTTAACGTCGTGCAATAGTTAGGGCTCTCGTAAGTCTCGCCGTTAAAATTAACAGTAGCCTTGAACCGCGGCGCGTGATCTGGACCTTCTCTTATGCACGTATACGAGGGTAAATTAAAGCAGCTCCTTTGTGCCAGTTCTTGCAGCTGGTTCTTATACATCTCTCCCTCTCTATAAATTTTTAAATCAAATGGGAGGAAAAAAAAAAAAGAAGCTTGAAATAGCAAGCCCGATTAGCTTCGATTGACCCGGATATTGATAATGCCGATCATGGATTCTGATTCGTAGATGCTCCAAACACGATCAAATGTTTCTAGGGTTTTGATTTCACTAACAATGCATGTATATTCATATATTTGTATGTATATGTTTATGTTTGGTAGAGAGAGATAGAGAGAGAGAAACAAGTACAGTGTGTTGTAAATTTTGGTAGAAAGTGGTCACCCTCAAGATAAGATATGTGACTGCTTGAAGACGGAGACCGATGTGGAGAGAGAGTAGGTAAAAGACTAAATTACCCTTTCACTAACCTGCATACTTAACGTCCGTTTATGAAAAGGACCTTCCATGAAACAAAAATACAATCATAAGGACCAATGGAGTAATTTTTGATCTTAAAGGACCATACTAGCAACAATGGACAAACCACAGGGACCAAATCAGTAATTTTCTCTTTTAATTATTAATATCACATATATCCCTCTTAAACATCAATAATATCATATATACTCAAATTCATTAATTTAATTATTTTTATAATATTTAAAACTCATAATTAATATTGCTTATTAATTAATGACCATTATACCCTTAATCATTTCTTCTTTCAACTAAACTTCAAAATATCAAATTTATTCAACTTAAATTAAAATATCATATTCCTTTTAATAATTTTATATAATTTATTTTTGTAAGCTTTAATAAATAAATTCTTCAAACTAAAACAATTAAACATTAAAAAAAATTGTATCGTGTTTTTCTCATTTGTAGTTAAATCGTATCGCCGTATTATATTTTCTTATTTGTTTTTTTTTCAACAGTAATCTATATACAATTAACTGATTACATATTATGTTCTTTCTTTTCTTTTTTCTTTTGGAATTTTATAGTTGTATCGCATTTTGTTTTTTAATTTAGTATATATTTTTTTTGTTTTTCTAATACATTAGTTTCAGTTTTTTTTTCAAGTTTGCATCGTTTTATAACTATTGTTTAATTACTTTACTTTTTTTTTAATTTTTATATTTAATCTAGTATATGAATTATAACTTGTTGTCCGATGTAATTAGTTGTGTATATTTTGTGTTAACGATAAGATTATATATATATATATATATATATATATATATATATATATATATATATATATATAATCCTATATAATTAGAGTCCAGTTTTATAATAATTTGTTTAACAAAACTAGAAAATATTTTAATATTAGATTTACCGGATGAAATTTGTATATTATTAGTAAATTAATTTTTTATTATAAATAAATGGTTATTTTCGTTAGTAAAAAATTTAGTTTTTTTTAAACAAACCTTTACTATTAAAATATTTTCTAGATACTAATTATTAAACAAATTATTATAAAAACTGAACTTTAAATATATAGGATTATATATATAATCTTGTAGTTAACACAAATTATACACAACTAATTACATCGGATAACAATTTATAACTCAGATTCTAGACTAAATATAAAAATTAAAAAAAGTAAACTAAATAAACAATAGTTATATACAAAAATAAATTATATAAAATTATTAAAAGGGATATGATATTCTAATTTAAGTTGGATAAATATGATATTTTGAAGGTTAGTTGAAAGAAGAAATGAGTAAGGGTGTATTGGTCATTAATTAATATGCAATATTAATTATGAGTTTTAAATGTTCTAAAAATAAATAAATTAATGAATTTGGGTATATATGATATTAATGATGTTTAAGAGGGATATATATGATATTAATAATTAAATTGGGTATATATGATATTATGGTGTTTAGGAGGGATATATATGATATTAAAATTTTAGGTTGGGTATATATGATATTATAAAGTTTTGGAGGGGTATATATGAAATTCTCCCAATTAATGAATTTGGGTATAAATGATATTAATGATGTTTAAAAGGGATATATGTGATATTAATAATGTAAGTTGGGTATATGTGAAATTATACAGTTTAGGAGGGATATATATGATATTAAAATTTTAAGTTGGATATATATATATATATATATATATATATATGATATTATGAAGTTTAGGAATGATATATATGAAATTTTCCCAAAGGCTGAAAGTTAATTATTAAGTACATTTTAGTAACTAAAGTTATATTAATGGAAAAACAGAATAATCTTAAGAATTAGTGAATTTACAAATTAAAACCGTTAAACATCAATAAGTCATGCACCATTTGTGTGAAATAATATAATATCGATCCTTAAGGAATATTTTTTGGTGATTAACATATGGAACAACCAAAAAAGTGTTTGTTAAGTTGTGTCTTTACCAAGGACTGGGCGTTGCATGGTGAAGGAAGTTCCTACTTCTCTCTCTCTCTCTCTCTCTCTCTCTCTCTCTCTCTCTCTACACACACACATATATATATACATATATATATATATATATATATATATATATATATATATATATATATGTATGTATGTACACACACGTGTAAAGATTCCTTCAAATGGGAAATCTTCCCAAGAAGACGACCCAGAAAACAGGGCTAAGACCAAATAATCAACAAAAAACCTTCCTTAAATCATACAACATACAGCAACTACACTTTATTTCTCTTTTTATATTGTAACAAACTTATAAAAAAAACTTAAATATTTTCTTGGTCTCAAGAAATTCATGCAATCTATATATAAAATAGAACATTTCATTATCAAGTAAATGTGAAAAACAAATCTTTTAAACGTATATAAGAAGACATGATAACTGAAATCATAATAATCGATTCGAAATAGTTAATATTTCTTGCCACAAATTGTATGATGCATCATTGCATCCCACCAAATGCAAAAAACCAAATTTTTTAGAGACTCGAGTTTATTATTTGCATTTATAAAACATGATATTCAGATAACCATTTGACGAATATAATCCTATAAATACTACGTAAATGTAACAATGTAGCATTTAATGCTTTTGCAAAAAAACGATGTAATTTGTAGGCATAAAATATAAAAATCTACAAGAAGTACACAAACAAACCGACGAAAATATAAAATGGATGAAAGAAAACAAAGTGACTTTGAGATTGATGCTTACTGTTACTGGTGGTTATGGTGGAAGTGGTGATGGTGGTGCATGCCATTTTTACAAATCTCAAGGTATTCCTTTCTTCTTTAGTCTCTTTTTTCTCTTTGCTCTTGTATTATAATAGAATAGGTGTAGAAACCCTATGCTACTCCATCACCCACCTCGAGCAAGAAAAACCCTGAAAAAAAGACGCAAACAAACACACAGATTAAGAAATACAAACTCCAAATCCCAAATGCCACAAACCCAAGAAAACTTTGCAATTTGATGCAAATGTCCATGAGCTCTACACCCCATAACCATAAACATAACCATCTTAAACTTGGTTCTTTCTCAAAACTTTCTCTCTACACCCTTTTCTTGGTTTTCTTCACCACCGCCGCTGCCGACGTCCTTGGTGGTGGTGGTGGTGGTAATCATGAAGCTACCGTCCTCTTCACATGGCTTCATGGTTCTTCCTCCTCCCCATCATCACCACCACCACCACCTTCTTTCTCAAATTGGAAACTCGAAACCGCCGTCAGTAATCCATGTAACTGGACTTACATAACATGCAACTCCCTTGGTTTTGTATCTGAAATCAATATTCAGTCAGTCTCTTTACAACTACCCTTACCCACCAATCTTTCTTCATTTCTTCATCTCAAAAGACTTGCAATATCCGATGCTAACATCACTGGAACTCTTCCAGATGATCTTGGAGGCTGCCTTGAACTCATTTCCATTGATTTGAGCTCCAACAGTCTTTTTGGTCCGATCCCAGCTTCCATTGGCAATCTTGAAAACCTACAAGATTTAATATTGAACTCCAACCAGCTCACCGGAAGTATCCCACATGAGGTTGGGAACTGTCGGAGCCTCATGAACCTTGTCCTTTTCGACAACCGTTTAACCGGAAACATCCCAGCTGAATTAGGACGGTTGCAAAACCTTGAAGTTATCCGTGCCGGTGGAAACAAAGACCTCACCGGAAAAATCCCAGATGAGATAGGAAACTGCAGTAACCTGACGGTTCTAGGCCTTGCCGACACGAAGTTATCAGGGTCGCTCCCTAGCTCATTAGGTAAGCTCAAGAAACTCCAAACGCTATCCATATACACCACATTGCTGTCCGGTGGGATTCCACCGGAGATTGAGAACTGTTCTGAGCTTGTAGAACTGTACTTGTATGAAAATAGTCTTTCCGGTCCGATCATACCTGAGTTCGGGAAACTCCAAAAACTTGAAAAATTGTTGCTTTGGGAAAACAATTTTGTTGGAGAAATCCCTGAAGAAATAGGAAACTGTACTAAATTGAAAATGTTTGATGTTTCTTTGAACTCGTTATCTGGCACCATCCCATCGTCTATTGGTAATCTTGTAGAGTTGGAAGAGTTCATGATCAGTAATAACAATGTGTCTGGTTCGATACCTGTAGTTATTTCAAATGCGATCAGTCTTCGACAGTTACAGCTGGATACTAATCAAATCTCAGGGCTGATTCCTTCTGATCTTGGAAAGTTACAAAATCTTGAAGTGTTTTTTGCTTGGGATAATCAGCTTGAAGGAAGCCTTCCTTCAAGTTTAAGCAATTGTAGTAATCTTCAAGCACTAGATGTGTCACATAACTCACTCACTGGTAGTATTCCTCCAGGATTGTTTCAACTACGAAACCTCACTAAATTGCTTCTGATTTCTAATGATATTTCGGGTTCAATACCTACAGAGATTGGGAGTTGTATCTCTTTGGTGAGGTTGAGGCTGGGAAACAATCGTATCACCGGTGCAATCCCTAAAGAAGTGGAGGGTTTGAAGAGCTTAAACTTTCTTGATTTGTCAGGAAATCGACTTTCTGGGAAGGTGCCAGATGAGATTGCAGGTTGTATGGAGTTACAGATGGTAGACCTTAGCAACAACATGTTAGAAGGCCCCTTACCAAATTCTTTGTCATCTTTATCTAGTCTCCAAGTCTTGGATGTTTCAAAAAATCGGTTTACTGGTCCAATCCCGGCTAGTTTAGGGCGGCTAGTTTCTTTAAACAAGCTCGTTCTGAGCAAAAATGCTTTTTCTGGAGCAATCCCTCCTTCGCTTGGTCTCTGTTCAAGTCTCCAGTTGCTTGACTTGAGTAGCAACGAGCTGTCAGGTGAAATTCCGATAGAGTTATGCAATATAGAGGCACTAGAGATTGCCCTGAACTTGAGCTGTAATCAACTATCAGGGCCTATGCCGGCTCAAATATCTGCACTCAATAAGCTTTCGATAATTGACATGTCATACAACAAGCTTGGTGGAAATTTGAGCGCATTCTCTCGTCTTGACAACCTTGTCTCCCTGAATATCTCACACAACAATTTCAGTGGCTATTTACCTGACACGAAGCTCTTCAGACAATTATCTGAAATGGATTTGGCTGGAAATCAAGGGTTATGTTCTTTCAGGAGGGACTCATGTTTCTTGAGCAGTGTTGGCCAAACTGGAAACGGCAAAGATGACAATCCCATGAGTACTAAGAGACTTCGATTAGCCCTTGCGATGCTAGTTATTTTCACTGTTGCTATGATGATCATGGGAATTGTTGCCGTTATAAGAGGAAGGAGGAATATCAAGGGTGATGATGAGTCTGAGCTAGGCGAATCATTGCCATGGCAGTTCACTCCATTCCAGAAGCTTAATATTTCTGTGGAGCAAGTTCTGAAAAATTTAGTGGATGCTAATGTGATTGGAAAAGGGTATTCCGGGGTGGTTTATCGTGCTCATATGGACAATGGTGAGGTTATAGCTGTGAAGAAGCTCTGGCCATCGATGACGGTTAGTGGTGGCTACAACCAAGATAAATCTATGGTTCGAGACTCGTTTTCAGCAGAAGTGAAAACTCTGGGCACCATTCGACACAAAAACATTGTTAGATTCTTGGGTTGTTGTTGGAATCAAAAGACGAGATTGCTCATGTACGATTACATGCCTAACGGGAGTTTGGGTAGCCTCCTTCATGAAAGGAAAGGAAGTTTCTTGGAGTGGGAATTGAGGTACCAAATCTTGCTAGGGGCAGCACAGGGGATTTCTTATTTACACCATGATTGTGTTCCTCCCATTGTTCACAGGGATATCAAGGCCAACAACATCCTAATTGGTCTAGAATTCGAGCCATATATTGCAGATTTTGGCCTTGCAAAGCTTGTAGATGATGGTGATTTCGCTCGGTCGTCTAAAACAGTGGCAGGTTCCTACGGTTACATCGCACCTGGTAAATATTTCATCCCCCCACCCCCCAACTCATTTCCATTCAAACTTGTACTGTTTTTCATATAGACATTTTCACAAACAGGTTGTATGCACTTAGAACTACATTCTAATCTGTCTTTTTAATGGGGTTTCTTTTCTGGATACACTTCAGAATATGGTTACATGATGAAGATTACAGAAAAGAGTGATGTTTACAGCTATGGAGTAGTTGTACTTGAAGTGTTAACAGGGAAGCAACCAATTGATCCAACGATACCTGACGGGCTCCATCTAGTGGATTGGGTAAGACAGAAGAAAGGAGGTACCGATGTACTAGACCCGAGCTTACTATCCATGCCGGAATCAGACATTGAAGAAATGATGCAGGCGTTAGGCGTTGCATTACTATGTGTAAATTCCACACCGGAAGAAAGGCCGACGATGAAAGATGTTGCTGCAATGTTGAAGGAAATCAAGCGGGAGAGAGACCAAGAGTATGCAAAAGTTGATGCTCTTTTGAAAGGCGCCGGGAAAAGTGGTAGTAGCCCTAGAGCAGGAACTCCGGCGACAACATCTTCGCCGTCGTTGAGAAATGGAATGATTCAGAAAGCCGCCGGCGGTGATCCAAACAGCTTCTCTCCTTCACTGTTTTACTCGTCTTCTTCAAGTACCGGATTGAAGTGACACAAAAATTGGTTTTACTTTTAAATAAAATTGTATAATTTTCCAATTTTTATTACATTTTGTCTTTTATTTTTGGGTAAATTTCATATATACCCTTCCAAACTTTATAATATCATATATACCTATCATAAAATTTTAATTTCATATATATATCCCTCCTAAACATCATAATATCATATATACTCAATTTTAATAATTAATATCAAATATATCCCTCTTAAACATCATTAATATCATATATACTCAAATTCAATAATTTAATTATTTTTAGAACATTTAAAACTCATATTTAATATTGATTATTAATTAATGACCATTATACCCTTACTTATTTCTTCTTGCAACTAAACCTTCAAAATATCATATTATCCAACTTAAATTAAAATATCATATCTATTTAAATAATTTTATATAATTTATTTTTGTAAACTCTACTATGTAAATTCTTCGTAATAAAACAAATTAACATTAACGATAAAAAAATTTATATTATATTTTTTTCGTTTGTAATCAAATCGTATCGACTTATTATATTTTCTTATTTGTTTTTTTCCTGTAGTTTTCTATATACAATTAATTGATTATATATTATGTTATTATTCTTATTACTTTTTGAATTTATAGTTGTAATGCATTTTTTTTAGTTTAGTATAGATCTTTGTTTCTATATACATTAGTTCCTATTTTTTCAAGTGTGCTTTCGTTTTATAATAATTGTTTGTTCTAGTTTACTTTTTTTTTACTTTTTTATATTTAATCTAGTATTTGAATTATAACTTTTTATCCAATTTTATTAGTTGTGTATATTTTTAAATTCAAATTCTAGATTATATATAAAAAGTTAAAAAAGTTGTAGGTCCCGAAAGGTTCCCAAAGTATATAGTTATAAGCTGTAGAGGGGGGGTGAATACAGCAATTTAAAAACGACACTCTCTTTTCTCAATGTTTGTATGTATTATCAACAATTTGTTAATTACAAACAAGCTTGAATGCGGAATAGTTCAAGTTGAGATGACAGATACAACAGTATGTTCACTAGTCTAAGACAAACTCAAACTAGAATACAATGAATACACTCACTAAGAAGCACTCACTGTGTTTACAAGACTTAAAGGAACAGCTTATGTAAAACAGCTTAGACACACAGATGCTGGTTTACACAGAAGGCTTGCATGCATGAAAATCACACTTGCACGTTCACTCTTGGGTTTCAGCACTTAGCTTTCTTCACACTTCTTTCTGACCTTAGAAGCTTCCTTTTATACTCACTTAGAGGATCTAAGAGAAACATCTTCATTGGACGGAATGAAAAAGGAGAAGTCTTGTTGAAAAGACAACATAACCTTTTCTGCACTTTTCTGAAAAGCAGACTTGTCTTCACATGTGCAGAACTTTTGTCTTTTTACTTTGTCTACTGTTGCATTGCCTTTAACTAATTTAGGAATGTCAACTTTGCGTCTTTCTTCCTTGTAAAGGCCTATTTTGATATAAGAAAAAGGTCTGTCACCCTTTTTCAAATAACCTTTTGTCTTCATGTTACAGAACAGCGTGGGCAGGCTGAGCAGTTCTGTTTTCCACTTTGTCTTCGACTTTGTAAACTGATCTTGTAGCCAAAAACAATACATGATGACTTGGAAACGTATTCCATAAAGTGTTTAGCCTGTTCACAAAGAACAGGTTCTGTTTACAAAGAACAGAACACTTGAAAAATGCCCAAGCTGCTCAACAGTGTAGAGCAGCGTAGACAGTTTATGTCCAGCCTGTCCAGCAGACAGAACAGCTTGGACAACTGTCTTAGTTGCAACACATGCAACACATAGAACAGCTTTGGACTGATATTGCAAATCATTTTCAGGTTTCAATAAGGCATTGTAACAGGCCTTAAATTCAACTTCAAATCATCAACAGGTTTGATTATAAATCTGCCCCTTCAGATGAGAAACAGGGTTTGACTGAGGCCTTTTGGTGCCTAATAATCTCCCCCTATTTGCAATAAACCAGTGCCAGCTGGTCTGTATTCAAAAATCACTATATATTTTTACAGTACATTTTGCTGAATTGAAATTACAACATTACAGTAAAGTAAAAGATCAGTTTATATATACACTGATTCTTGACTACACTAGAACAACACATGTTCTTACAAGAGTACAACTAATGTACTAATGTATTTTACAACTAATGTAAAAGCAAAAAATTACAACTTATGTAATAATGTACAACTAATGTACAAGATGTACAACTAATGTACAAGATGTACAACTAATGTACAAGATGTTTGGACTGTTTGAGTTGGGAGCAGATAATGGCAAGCCTGTCCAACTGATGGACAGCTCCCATTCTTCACCTACCCAGACGGTAGATGGACTTCATATCAATGGAGAAGGATCCTGAACAATCTTTTCCAGTTCTTCCCTTGTATCCTCAAGTTCCTCAAAAATTTCACTTCTGATGATCATGAAACTTGGATCATTGAGCTCCGCCTCTTCATAGAAGCCGCTGAGCTGAGCCCAGATGGCTTTTTTCTCTCCATTTGCTAGACGGCGCTAAATTAAACAGCAAGTCTGAAGGCGGCAAGTTGTCTCAGATCACTTGGGGTACGCTCTGAGGCGCTTGGAAAGGGCACTTCCTTCTGAGGTTGGGGATCTACAAAAAAGGCCCCCAGCTCAGGTTCGGAAATAATCTTGCAGCCTCAAATCTAGCTTTAGGCAGACTATGATCAAGCTCCTTTTTAATTTCAATGTGAAAGTCGCCCGTTTTCAATCGCGTAAGGAGTAGCTCCATCTCGATCCTTCTTTGGCCTTCGGGCCTTTATGTTGGGGTATGTACAGAGCACCCTCTCGTACTTCTTTTTGGATCAGCAGGCCCAGCTCACTTAAAACTCCTCTCCATCACTTCTTGAGTGTTCCCTGATAGTCGTAGCCTTCTGAAATTAGACGGCGCAGGGCAACTGCCATTCCCCCATTCCCTGTATCCCATCTTGAACATCAGTGTGAGTCGGAGATTTCCAGTTCAGGGCCGGTTGCAACCCATCCTGGTGATCTAAAAAAAAAGCCGTTCCACGGTGTGACCGTTTCTTGAAATGGGGAACAACTTTGACAATCGCTTCCTTGGCAAGCCTTCATTAGCAACATCTGAATTTCTTCTTTCTAGCCAAGTTGGCCAAAGGGGAAATTTGGCTCTGGCAGAGGGTACTTGAGTCTTGTCACAGGACCGGAGCACCCTGTGCTTTTTCTCCGCTCCTTTTCTCCTGCGCGGATTCCTTAGCACTTCCATTAATTTCTTTTGCACACAAAGGAAGCATTTTTTTGCTTTTTTCCTTGCCTCTGAAGCGCAAAAGATGGAGCAGCTTGGCAGATTCTTCTTCTTTTCTCAATTCCTCCAGAGCTTGAAGCTGTTCTTCTCTAAACTCAAAGTACTTGTGCATAAGAAGACCCATCTCTTTAGCCCTGGCCTTGTGAAATTGAATTTCTGCCTGCTTCTGCTGCATGGGATCATCAGCTACCTTTTCTTTTCCTTTAGCTGCTGCTGTAGTGACAGCAGCCTCAGGAATTTCCTCTTCTTCTTCTTCAGATAGAATTAAGTGCCTCCTTTTACTGCTAGGTCTGTCCTCAGGAATGACTTCCTCCCCCTTAGACTGAGCAGGGTTTGGGATGAGACAGCCTGAGTAGGCATAGCAGCGAGAGGCACCTTCAGCTGTACCTGTAGATGTCCCTGTCTGGTTGACTGTGGGAGTTGTAGGTACTGCTTTCCCTTTAGGAGAAGAGGTTTTTCCCCCCTAGACTTAGTCTTCGAGGCAGATGACTTCTCCCCCTTGAAGGAGATGGAACGCACCTTCAACAGCTGGTCTGCCCTAAGACACAAAGTCAGCAGGGTACCAGCAGTTTTGCAGCAGTTTTGGCCAACCAGCTTTTCGACTAAAGAAACCAGTTGTCCTTAACCTCTGCTGCAAGCTGGGAAAGACAGGCCTGAAGAGAAGAGGCTTGGGAATCAGCAAGAGTGGTCAGCTTAACTATGTTTTCCCTATCAGAAGCTGTGAACAACAGGCTTTGAAGTTGTGCAAGATGGACTTCAAGAGTATCTTGCACATCAGCAAGGTCTGAGGACACAGTATTTGATAGAGAGCCAAGAAGAGTGTTCAGGCTGGCCAATGTGTTAGGAAGGGTAGTGTTGCAAGAAGTGATGAGAGATGACAGCTATTGGGAAATGGCTGCCATAGAGGACACAGAGTCCTGTTGTAAGGAGAGGATAGAGGAGAGAGAGTTGGATACAGTTTGCAGCTGTGCAGTGAGTGCAATCAGCTGTGGAGAGTTGTCAGTTTGGGGAGTGACTGGGAAGGATTCTTTGAACATATCAAAAAGCCTTTGAGCTGCTCAGACACAGAGTCTGAGATGATGGATGTAGGGAGTGCATGGTGTTTTCCAAAGAACCAACTTTTGTTGGTCAGCAAAGAAAGCTGATCCTTCAAAGGCAGGTCTTGGGAGATGGAGGTGTATGGGTGGATTGTTTTGAGTGGGTAGATGGAGAAGATGATGATGAGGCTGGTGTTTGAGGATGTGATGGAGAGGGAAGAGGGACTTGGACAGAAGCTCCATAGCCTGGGCAAAAGTAAGATGGCCCAGGTTGGAGGGATCAAGAGGTCCCTTCAGCAGCGGCTGTAGCTCATCACAAGGAGAAGGGGATGAATTTGGGGCCTTTCAGATGCTGCTTGTGTTGCAACACCCTCATGAAGAACCAGTGGTGGTTTCCCTCTGCAGTGCCTTGGTTTAAAGCACCTCATCATTTGGAGATGGATTAGCATTTCAACATCAGTCAGTGGGTGAAACTTGCTAATGGAATCTGCATGAAGGGAGCAGCCTCACCAGAGGAGGTAATGCACCCTGAGGTTCTCAGCTTGGTTGTTTGGTCCCTCAGCAGCTGTTTTGGTGTAGAACAGCTGTATCAATGGGGAGCAAGAAGTTTAGGCTGAGCTGCTGATTGTCATTCAGCAGCGTGGCACTCGTGCAGACTCAGGGTGTGGAGGAGTAATATGAGTGGGGGACAGTGTGGACACAGTATGGAGTGGAGAGGACCCCTGTCTTTCAATATCCTCAGCCTGTTGGGAGGCTGGGATAGTTGATGTGGGTATTTCCGTTTGTACAACTGGTTCCTGTTGGGAGGAACCAGAGGGTCTAGGCTGACTCTGGGTAGACTCAGATTGGAGTGAAGCAGGCTCCAAATGAGCTGAACCTGCTCCCAAAATAGTAGAGGCAGCTGGGGTTGCTTCTTTTTCAACTGAACCCTGTTGCGAGGGAACAGAGGAGGTGGTTTTGTAGGCTGTTTTCTTTTTGGCTAGTGATTTGCGTTGGTAATGGATGGATGATGTGGGTGATTGTGGAGTAGGGATAGGATCTGTTTGGACAGGATGTGAGACTGGGCTAGGAACAGTGGGGCTGGCCTGTTCTATTGTCTCTTGTGCCACAGAGGCACCAGCCACAGAGGCTTCATGCTCAACAAATGAGCCAGGGTGAGGAGTCTGCTCTTCCTCAGCCACAGAGGCTAAAGAAACAGACTCAGACGGAGCTGTTTTGGCCTTCTTTTTCACAGGCCTAGCTTCAGTTGCCAGGGTCCTTTTGACAAGCTTGGACCTGGCTTTGGATTTTCTGGTGGGAGCAGCAGCTTCTGGATCCACCCTCACAGTAGAGGGTCCTTCCACCAAACCTAGCAACCTCCTCATTGGTGTGGATAGAGGAGGCTCATTCTGCAGGACTGGAGTATAGAAAACTCTATTCCCTATAACTGGGAATGCAGCAGTCTTAAGAAGAGGCTGAGAGTTATAGAGATGCTCACCACATACATGCTTGAAAATGAGGCTCAGAAACTTGGGATATCGAACAGCAGCTGGTCTTGACTCTTGCTGCACCAGGTTCCTCATATTCACAAAAATCCATTTACCCATATCAAGGGTAGTCCCATCCACGAACTGTAGGGCGATAGGAACTTCATCTCTGCTGAGTTGGTCAAATGAACCAACTTTGCTTCCAAAACACATCACCACTGAGGCGAAGAGATAACTGTAGGTAGGAGAGAGGTCCTTCCTGAATAGTGTTGCTCCTATTTTGGGTTCTGCCACACCACAGAAGCGTAGCAGATGGCCCATTTGGTCATTTTCAGCTTGGGGCTTATCGTAAGTTGCAGCAGTTGGGAGATGTAGCACCTCCTTGAGCAGATCAGAACTAATCTCGATGGTCTGAGTCCCATTGAGAATAGTACCTTGGATGACTTTGGTTTCTGGGTTGTAAGCACAGGTGTACCAAAACTCATATACCATCTCCTGGTACAGGACACCAGGAGATGCAGTCATCGCGTAGTTCAACGGATGAACTTGAAGGAACTCCACCATTTCTTCATAACCCTTCCCCACATAGTTTTTGGGAATGGTTAAGTTAGCAATGTAGTTGGTGGGTTTGATAGTCAGCATTGTGGTGACTGACGAGTGTTTGACAACGTCATCACCGACGAACACTGGGAGAAAGGGATTAGGTCTGTGAGCCATTTGAGAATTTTTGAGGTTTGAAGAAGCAAAAGACACCTAGTCGACTTTTAGGGTTCTTGAGGATTTCTGGAAATGATGAGGAAGACGAAGATGAAACAGTATGTAGGTATTTATAGGATTTGAATGGTCGTGTGTATGAGAGAGAAAAGATTTGGGCGGTTTGATTTGAAATGTTAGTTAACGGAAAAAACGGAACGGTTGTCCATGTCAGAACATTTGTCAGACCACTTGACCTTTTTAATCACTAACACACGAAATCAACATTATCCGCAGTAATTAAGTTAAATTAAAACATAATTTAAGTAACTTAATTATGAAGAAAGGTAATTAAACTTCTGGTCTACGCTGTTGGTCAAACCTGTGATGATCAGGGTCAACATAAGGTTCTCAGTCTTCAAGCTGTTCTCCCTTCAAACTGTGCCTTCAGCCTGTTCTCTTTTGCAAGAACAGGTTGTGTTCAATAGTTGAACAGGTTACAAGACAAAGACTTGTAAGACAGTGTGAAAGGATGAACAGATTGAGGATTGGACCATCAGAGCAGGCTGGACTTACAAACTGTTGTTGTTCAGCCTGTTCTATGCTCAAGCTGTTCAAGTTTTTCAGAAAATTGGCTAAGTACAGAACATGCATAGCCTGTTCTGTCTAAGCTGTTCTGAGAAACTTGAGCAGTGTGAGACATACAACTTCGTAAACTTGAGAGAACACTTAGTCACTCTTGTTTAACATGCCCAGCTTGCTGACAAGGTAATTAAACCTTGTTTCATCCAGAGGTTTGGTGAAAATGTCTGCAAGCTGTTCATTGGTGGAAATAAAACTTACCTCCACATTACCTTTCTGAATGTGATCCCTGATGAAGTGATGTCTGACTTCAATATGCTTTGTTCTTTAATGAAATACAAGATTGTTGGAGATGGCTATGGCACTTGTGTTATCACACAGAATAGGAGTTTTCCTATACACAAGACCATAATCTTCAAGCTGATGCTGCATCCACAGAATCTGCCCACAGCAGCTTCCAGCAGCAATATACTCAGTTTCAGCAGTAGAAGTGGACACTGAGTTCTGCTTCTTACTACTCCAACTGATCAACTTTCCACCAAGGAGTTGACACCCACCTGTTGTGCTTTTCCTATCTAACCTGCAGCCTGCAAAATCAGAATCTGAATAACCTGTTAGCTCAAGGCTTGAGTCTTTGGGATACCAAAGACCCAAACCTGGTGTACCCTTTAGGTACCTGAAGATTCTTTTGACAGAAGCTAGATGAGATTCCTTTGGATCAGCTTGGAACCTAGCACATAGACAGGTGGCAAACATAATATCAGGTCTGCTAGCAGTTAAGTAAAGCAAGCTCCCAATCATGCCTCTGTAAGCTGTTACTGAAACAGCTTTGCCACTAGCATCAGCATCCAATTTTACATTGTGTAAGGTCTACCACTGCAAGATCTATCTAGACGCGGATCCGTGAACGAGTGCGGAATCCTCGTTGACGGTTAGACGGACAACTCTCAACCAACGGAACACGGAGACTATTAGACGCTGAACGAACGACACACGAACGATCCTACATACTAATTCTCTCCGAAACGGCACTCACCTAGCTGATAAACTCGAGATCGCCTCTTGCTTAATTCCTCACGAATTCTGCAAAAAGTCTCCTAATCATTCGAGTCTATCCCTAATTATAGACCCTGATTCGAGTCTGATGTGGGCCAAACTCGAATCTGGCCCAAAGCCCATTCGAGTCTGTCCATATTGACAGTCTCGAATCTAGCCCATTCGAATCTAAGGCTAGACTCGAATCTATCACAGATTTGAATCTCAAGCCTTAAACAATTCGAATCTATGGCTACATTCGAATCTATCACAGATTCGAATGCCAAGCCTTGTATTCTAAAATCACCTAAGAACTTGTCTTATCAATAACAAAACTAGACTGCTGTCGTCACACTGAATGTACCAACAGACTCCCCCTTGACGATAGCTTCTAGTTTTTGTTCATTGATCTTGATAGACTATTTGCTTTAATGACAATGAGTGTCGAGATCACCCTTTCTCCTCGTTATCCATGACTGATGATTCTGAATCGCTTCTCTAACTTAGTCCACGTTCCTTTAAACCACAGCGCTTCTAATACCTCTTAGACTAACCTCTCAAATCTGCAGTACGACCCTTTCTTCTGACAGTTTTTGCAAACACCTCAGCACAGAATTGTCTTCCTAGATTATACGGTCCTTCTAAGCTAAATAAGTCACTTCTAACTTCAGAATCTGATTCATCATTTAGAGCAGTCTTCTGCATCTCTAGATCTATCCCATTCTGATCATCATTCATAACACCTTCATCGAGTGATGCATTCATAACACTTCGGAAAAAGTTCTAAGTCATCTTCAATTACTCTGACAATGCTCCGGTCAGACCATGTCTTCAGTTACTTCAGTTGTCTCTGAATCCTTGTCTTTCCTATTGTCAGTAGCTTCGGACACTGACTCCCCCTGAGGATCAGCAGTGAGAGCCAATATTTGAAAGATCTGCCAGCTCACTACTGTCTTGAAAGATCTGCCCGCTCACTATTCGAGCTATCTTCTTTGACTTATCTTTTTCGAAGGACAGCTTCTCTACGATTTCTCTTCTCCACTCTCTACTATTTCTCCCCCTGAGATGGATGATCTTTCAACCAGATGCCAATATAGCCTCCAGATTTGCAATCTGCTGCTACTGATCAGTCTCTGTCTGATCCAACTTGGCATGAAGTTCACAAATCGCCTTTGTCAGTTGAAGAATCTGTAATTCTGTGAATAATTCAAGGCTAACACTGTATAGACTTAATCAACAGATGAAACAAGTCATTAGATGTTAGTAGGACATTAAAATCATTATTCAACGATAAAGATAAAATGAAACTCTCCTACTTAAAGTTTTTGAAGGTTTATAGCGTAAACCAAACACGAGAACTAAGTTCGAGAGAAACTATCATTACCTTTGTTTAAATAGTCCCAACCTCGTAAGTTTTGAAAAACTTTTGAACAATTTTCAACACTTAAATGAAAATTTTGAAAATCTTTGAATAAAATTCAACTTTTTCAACTTTTTCATGTAATGGAGGTTTACAACCTTTGCAGAACCAATCACACTAAGCAACAGATTTTCACGCAATATTTGTTTATTCAACCAATCATGCATCCTTAGAAACTTTGACCTTTATCCTACTGAAGATAAAAATAAAATAAAATAAAATTAATTTTAAACTTAAGCTACTCTAACCTACACTAAATAGTATATTTTTGGCGAGAATAGTCAAAGAATGATTCAATCAGATAGCGATGTCTGATACTAACTTTCAGTACTTAAACTTTCACACTTAGGAATTTTTTTTATTCCTTTGTTTGTTTGTCGTGACATAACTATTTAGCCGATTGTTGGTATTTTACCCCTTTTAAACATTCTACATTTCGGAATATCCCTTGGCCTTTTTATTTATCAGGAAATTATCTTACGTGACGCAGACATAGACATACTTTTATGATCAAGGCACACAGACAAAGATTCTAACTTGTTGGTATTTGCAAACTTTCTTTAAAAGACAAACATCGGACACAGGTCTGTATTTTCATACAACAAAGTGTCTTAGTTTAACTTAAGTTTTATTTTTAAAGTTAGCAGACAGCGGTGACAGGTCTGTACTGACGTACAACAGAGCGACATATCTGCTAACCTGAATCTAAACAGAGACAACAGGTCTGTACTTACGTACAACAGAGTTGCATGTTTTCGACTCTCAGTTTTATATGATTTTTCTATTCATTCCATTTTAAGATGTATTTGATGTTTCCATACATCCCCAGAAAGTTTGCATACCTCATTTAGACTCAAAGTTTGTATGTCTTGTACATAAAAATTAAGACCGATTGGTCGTACATATAAGTTAGTGACACGCTTGACTTTTTCTAGAATATTTTATTAGCCTTGAGATTCCCTATATGTATTATGCCTACCAACACATCAAACTAAATAAAGTATAACACTTAGAGTTTAGTTGCATTATGTGTGAAAGCCTAAACACTTAGAGTTTGTAACGACTGTGCTAATTTTCGTCACTTTGAACCTATGCATCTAAGACTTAACTCAATTTTCTGATATTCTCCTTTTTTGATTTTTTTGATTTTTTTTTATGGTTTTCTCTCTTTTTTTTTTTTATTTTGATTTTCATAAATAATAATAAGCTAATAAAGTAACTTACTAATTTACTATATAAAAAAAATAGCCTAAGGTCAAATTACTTTGGATTACACATGCCATTCAGTTGAACTAACAACCCAAAGCATGAACTAACAAATGCTTTTGTGACTAGATTCGCATTGTTTATACAGACTGACACAATTGACACACCTTACATGTTTCCCTTATAACTTCTCACTTTGGTCTAAGGACCCAGAAAGCATACCTGCTGTTTCGTCCTTTGTACCCCTGTCCTGTATCAAGAGAAACCACTATCCATAAACCATTTGTCATTAGGATCTGTAGCTAACTCCTGCACACTAAACAAGAAAAGTTAGTTATCACGGGGGACCCAAGCCATGACTGACTTGGTAATACCATCCTCATCCAAAAACTTGAATTCTTTCAAATACCCATCTCTCCTTTCAGGTGACTTGGATTTTTGATTGAGAATCTGTTGTGAAGCTGAATGATTAACATCCATTCTCGACCTTTGTATTGGTCTTTTCGGTTCAGCCCTTGAATAATTTCTGTTATAGTACATTTCAGTCTCATAATTCCGGGCTCTACCTTGTGTCGTATGCTTATTAGGAGAATTAGACCTAACGAGAGTGTGACTCCTCTTAGGTGAATTTTTCCTAATAATGGTATGGGGGCCAGACATTGAGTGACTAGGAGATCTATTCGGTGAATTAATCCTAAGTCCGTCATTTTGTCTAAGAGACTCCGATGATTGACAACTACCTATACGTGACATCTCAACGGAGTTCTTCTCAGAAACTCGAGAACTACTCCCGCTTGCATCACTAGGCATTGTTTTTAAGATTTGCTGCTCTTGTTTCCCTATGCTCAATGAAGACTCTGACTTTTTGTAGGGACAACCTGAAACAACATGTCCTTTCTCATGACACTTAAAGCAAGACATCTTGTCAATAGATTTCTTATAGGCACTCTTTGACCTAGGTGTCTTACTAATACCCTGATTGTCTGTATCAACAGCTTGTTTTAACTCCCCTTTGTTAACATTGCTTACAGTATTTTCCTCTTCTAGGTTTGAATTACAACTAGACTGAACACACTGTACTGTTTGTCTAACCTGAGGAGTAATTGAAGATACTTCATAGGACTCAGTTACCTTGACTACCTCTGAGTTAACCATATCATTGGTCTCATCCTGAGCAGTAGGTACACGATTGCTATTGGCCTCATCAACCTTAGTACTAGACTCAGCTAATTCCTTATCTCTAAGAGAGATCTCTTTGGTCAGTGTCTCTACATGCTCATAAAGTAGTTCATTCCTGACACTTTGTTCAATCAATTTGTCATTCAGAACTAGGAAATCTTGAGCATCATTTCTCAGTTTGGCCTGAAGATCTTCCTTAATGTCTAATAAATTAGCATTATCTGATTTTAAGGATTGAATTTGAGCAGTCATAGATGAATATGTTTCTAGTACTAAATTCAATTTATCATTCAAAGTAGTACATAAAGCACATAAATCATGAAAAGTAGAAGAGTTTAGAATTACTTGTTTCCGATCAGATTTGATATTGGCCATCTGAGCTGCAAACTCCAGCGTAGTTAGCTCCTCAGCAATTTCCAGCACCAAAGGTTCTGAATCAGAAAACTGTGTATCCTCTTTCTCTTCCTCTTCTGCTCCCGTACTTCCAGTCTCTGTGACTTCAGCCATGAAGGCTCTAGCATTAGTCTCTGGATGTGTACTCCAATCATATGTGCCATCTAACTGTCTGTTAGACCCCACATTAGCAAGTAAACCAGCCACTGAACCCTGATTCCCTGATCTTTGATTCCCTGAACTGGCTAAATGCTGACGTCCTAAGTTCTGATGATTATCAATCTTAGGTCTTTGACACTCTCTCGCAAAGTGTCCC
The DNA here is from genome assembly GCA_020465985.1 of Centrapalus pauciflorus. NCBI lineage: Eukaryota > Viridiplantae > Streptophyta > Magnoliopsida > Asterales > Asteraceae > Centrapalus > Centrapalus pauciflorus. The sequence continues at coordinate 313,985 of JAANYP010004239.1, forward strand.
AATCCCTGACAGTTATAACATCTAACTTTTGACTTATCGAATCCTACGTTGTTCACACTCATACTTCTTCCTGTTCTTTTCATGAACCTTTTCAATCTCTGTGTGACCATAGCCAATTGCCATTGTAGGTCCATTTGTTCCAAGTCATCCGGATCCACCTGATCATAATCTTCTTCCCATAAAGCTGGATCAATTATTTTCCCTTGAATACAATTCCCGTAAGCCGCTACAAACGATGCTAGAAGCTTCAGTTGCTCCTCTGCAGTCTTAGCACTCATTGGCATTTTTGTGTATCCCTGAGACGATGATCCTGAAGTAGATGCTTGTGGCTGCTCATCCGGTCCACTAAACCCTATGAAAGCTCTACATTGTGCTTCCTCTGGCTCAGCTGGTGACGCAGTTTCTCCTGTGAAAAACGCTGTAGCTGTCCTTATATCAGCTGTCACTGAAGGTGTTGATTTTCCGAAATACATTGCCGGATTTTGGACTTGTTCATAATCCGTTTCAGCCTTCAATAACTCGAAATGATACGCCCTCAGCGTTCCCACTACATCCTCCAACGATTGAGTATAGTACTTATCCTCATCAAGCTTAATCATAGCCACATACATCGCCCATTTGGCGGGTAAGGCATCCAAAAGCTTGTTAGTCTTTTCTGTGTCGCTATACTCAATGTCGTGACTTTCAAGCTCTGTTAATAGATGATAAAACCGAGTGATAGTATCATTCAATTGTTCATCCTTTAATGCCTTGAAGATGGCGAACTGTTGTTTTAACAGCTCTGTACGCTTTCTCCTAACCCGAGGATTTCCCTCACACCTTTTCTCAAGCGACTCCCAAAGTTCTTTTGATGTCCTCTGAGTCCGGAATGTGTGTAGAATATCTTGCGGTAACGCCATTCGGATTAAAGAAAAAGCTTTGTTTTCGGCTTCAAATAATTTCTTGTCATCCTCTTTCATCATCTGGTATGACAAGACCTTTTGACGGCCTTCAACTTCAGATACTGGCGGAATGTACCCTTCATCTATGCACACCCACATGCGCATATCATTGAATCGTACAAAATCTGTAAATCTGTCCTTCCACCAGTAATAGTCCTCAACTTTCATCAGCTTTGGCGGTGCATTTGCCTTCCGAACTTCGTGATCCATCTCAAGGAATTTCTGAAGATTTGACATCTTTTCTGAAACAAATTGAATTTGAACTTAATTAATTTAATTCGAAACTGATTTAGACTAACTTATTCGAATCTGGATAGATTCGAAACTAATTAATATTAAATCTTTTGAGATTAAATTCGATTAAGTCTTAAAAGTCAATTAGATTCGAAATAATGTCAGATTCGAACAACTGCTTAGATTCGATGGTCCTTAGATTCGAAGGCTTCAGTAGATTCGAATGTCTAGCAGATTCGAAGCACAGAATCGAAACAGTAACAAACTCGAAATAAACTCGAAACAACACAGACTCGAGATCCAATTCGAATGAAGTAACAGATTCGAAACAAAGTAGACTCGAAACTCACTGAAATTGACTCGAAAGGAGCGTATTTAGGTTAGACTCGAGACTAGAGTGAAACCCTAATTACCCCTATAGATTCGAGCGCCGCAAACTCGAAAAACGGCTAACACTTTGATTTTTTTTGACGTTTTACGGATTTTGGTGCAAATGTGCGCTGTTCATTTGTGGAAATAACACTACCTCCACCTACCTTCTGAATTGATCCCTGCTGAAGTGCTGTATGACTTCAATAGCGTTGTTCTTGAATGAAATACGGGATTGTTGGAGATGGCTCTTGGGGATTGTGTTGTCACACAGAATAGGCGTTTCCTATACACAAGGCCATACTCTTCAACGCTGAGCTGCACCACAGAATCTGCCCACAGCCCGCTTCCAGCAGCAATCTATCTCAGCTTCATCAGTAGAAGTGGACCACTGAGTTCTGCTTCTTGCTACTCCAATGATCAACTTTTCACCAAGAAGTTGGACATCCACCTGTTGTGCTTTTCCTATCTAACCGCAGCCTGCAAAAATTCAGATCTGACTAACCTGTAGTCAAGGCTTGAGTCTTTGGGATACCAAAGACCCAACCCTGGTGACCCTTAGGTAATCTGAAGATTCTTTTCAGCAGATAGATGAGGATTCCTTTGGATCAGCTTGGGAAATCTAGCACATAGACAGGTGGCAAAAACATAATATCAGGTCATAGCAGTTAAGTAACGCAAGCTCCCAATCCTTGCCTTGTAAGTGTTACTGAACACAGCTTTGCCATGCCTCCAGCATCCAATTTTACATGGTTGCATTGGGGTTTTTAATAGGCGAACTTGATCAAATTTAAACTTTTTTCAAACGATCTAAAGTTTAACTTTCTTTGATTTTATAAAAATTCCAGTGATGTTTGTTAACATTGTAATCATAAAAGAAGTTAGTTCTCCATCATACTCATTCTACTTAGATTTCCGTAGTAATGAAAAAATTTGCATAGCTGCTCATTAGTCCGACCAAATATATGTCATCCACCTAGATTTGAACACGCCTAATATCAGACTTCCACCTTCTTTATGAACAGGTGCTATACACTTTACCTCTGGGAGTACCCATTTCTCATAAGGAATTCATTAGAGTGTCATACCGGTCTAGGGGCTTGTTTGAGAATAGACGAGCTTTGTCCACTTATAGACAAAACCTTTTTTTAGTTGTTGTTCATTTTCCAAAACCTGGAGGCTGTTGAAATAACTTTCTTCTTGCAGTTCCATTCAAAAAATGCCACTCTTCACATCCATTTGACATACCTTTAGCTCCTATGAGCGCGTAGGCTAGATACAAAGAATTGCTTCTAGCCTGGCCACAGGAGCAAAATGTTTATATAGGTCAATTCCTTCCTCCTGTCTGTAGCCTGAGCAAACTAGCTTGCCTTATTTCTAATGACATGACCTTGCTCATCATCTTGTTCCTGAAAACCCATTTTGTTTATGCCCATTACTGTTTACCTTTAGGGGCAGGACCAACTTCCATACTTGTTCCTCTCAAATGATTGCGTTCTTTTGCAAGGGCATTGATCCAATTGGCATCTTATGCCTTCATCAACCTTCTTGGCTCCATCAGTGCAAAACAAAACTAAAAACATCCAAAAGTCCTAAGCCGTCCCACCGAGTTTGTATCCCTTTGTCTGATGTCACCAATTATTTGATCATTGGGGTGACACCTGAATCCCCTTAGGATTCATTTTTCAATGATGATTTACCTGAGTTGTAACATCTTCGCAGATCCTGTTGAAACAGCCTCAAGATTTCTAGACCACACTGTTGTCTTGAGGCCTGTTCCCTTGTTGAACATGTCTGACCACGTTGAACATATCAGCCGAGGAATGGGGCGAAAAACAGCATTGATAGGTTCTGGACATGCAGTTGTAATTAAGTCAGTACCTTTATTCACACAGGTGTATTGCTAATCATCATAATGTCCATCCTGATTAACAGGTTCCACACTGGTTGTTAGTGGAAGCTTTTGAGTCTCTTCATTGATGAATGCCTCAGACATCAAAGTTAAGTTCTCCTGAATGATTCAGGAACAGCTTGGTGGAGGCCTTCCTGGACTCTTCAAAGGTGACATTGATAGATTCAATTATCACCCTTCCTTTTGTTGTGGTATACCCTGTAGGATTTAGCGTTAGCCAGAGTAGCAACAAAACAACACCTTCATCAGCTTTAGGTTCCAATTTCTACAGCTGGTTCCCTTTGCTCAGAATGAAACAGGCGACATCTAAACACATGGAAATAACCCGACCTTTGGCTCTCTCCCTTTGAGCAACCTCATAGGGAGTCTTGTTGAACCCTTTCACCACTAAGGATTGTTTTAGGTGACGCAGGCAGTGTTAAACAGCCTTCAGCCCAACATGATGAAGTAAAACTGAGCACACAAGCATGGTTCTGGCAGCTTCAATGAGAGTTCGGTTTCTCCTTTCAGCAACTCCATTTTGTGAGGAGTTCATTCCTGCTGAAAAAGTTTTGAGTGATACCTTTCTCTTCACAGAATCTTTCAAGAGTACTTGTTTCTGAATTCAGTACCATGATACTTCTAAGCTGCTTTTACTTGGGCAGGAGTTCAGCATTTCCATTCTTTTTGACCAATACAATAATTCTCCTCTAGCAGCCTCTCCTTTTGCTCTAAGAAAGATCACCCATGTGTACCTGGAGACGCATCAACCTACAGAGTGTATCTTTCCTCTCGACTTGGAAACATTAACAGGTCCAAACAAGTCCTATGGCTTAAGAAAGCGTGGAGTATCCACTAGAGAAATTATTGTTTGGATTTAAAAATATGATTTTCCATGCTTGCCTTTCATCACCACGCTGTGCCTAACTATCCTTAGCAAAGTCATAGAAGGGTAAACCTGTCCACCAACTCTGTCTTACAGAGTTTTGTTTATGTTCTTGCTGTCGAGTGACAGTCTCTGTGCCCTAGCCAGTTTAGTCAGCTCCCTTTGTTTTGTGAGAAAAAAGGTCTTCCCGTTGTGGCAGCAGAATGCATATCCCTACCCCCTCCCACCCAACAAACTATACACTTCTTCTCGTTTGAGCACAGAGCCCAACTCTTGCTCGGAATCCCATCTGTAACCCAGGTGCTCATCAAAGTTAAAACCTGTAGCCCGCATCACATAGTTGCTTATGCTAACAAGGTTATGGTGTTAGCCCAACCACATAGCTACTCTTCTGAAAACTGCGCCACCAGCTTTAAGAGTGCACAATCCTCAGGGGATCCATGTACATTGTCAAAAAAGGGGACTGGTGGCCCTTTTTCAGGATTGAGGTCACGAAGAAAGTCATGAAAACGGGAAGGCGGAACGGAGCAAGAACAAGAGAAAAGGCAAAAACGGGAAGGGCGGGGGGAAGGGGGGGGGCAGGGGGTGGGGGGTGGGGGGGGGGGAGGCGGGGGCGGGGGGGGGGGCAAGGACATGGGGAACAACAAAAGCAAAAAAAACAAAGGGGGGGGTGGGGGGGGGTGGGGGGGGGGGGGCAACAAAAAAAAGGGTGGTGGGGCAACAAGGGGGGCGGGACAAAAACGGGGGGGAAGAGGGGGGGGAAAGGGGGGGGGGGGGGGGGGGGGAATAGGGGGGGGGGGGGGAAGGGGAGGAAAGTGGGGTGCGCGGGGCGGGGGGGGGGGGGGTGGGGAGGGGGGGGGGAAAAACCAAAGGGGGGGGGGGGGGGGGTAGGGGAAGGGGGAAAAAAAAAACCAAGGGAGGGGGGGGGGGGGGGGGTGGGGGGGGGGGGGGGGCGGGGGTGGGTTGGGGGGGGGGGGGGGTGGGGGGGGGGGGGGAACCCGGGGGGGGGGGGGGGGGGGGGGGGGGGGGGGGGGGGGGGGAAAACCCGGGGACGGGGGGGGGGGGGGGGGGGAAAGGGTGGGGGGGGGGGGAACCAAAGATGGAAAAAGGGGGGGGGGGGGGGCGGGGGGGGGGGGGGGGCGGGGGGGGGGGGGGGGGTAGGGGTGGGGGACAAAGGGGGGGGGGAGGGGGAGGGGGGGGGAGGTGGTGTAAGGGGGGTGGGGACGTGCGGGGGAGAGGGTGGCGGGACAACGGGGGGGGGGGATGGGGGGGAAAGGTGACAGCACTGGGGGGGAGAACAACAGGGTCACCCACCATAAAAAGTGGTTGGGGTCCGGTGGTGCCCCCAGTTGGGGGGGTGGGGGGTGTGGTTGTGGGGAGGTGCACAGGGGGGCGTGGGAAACCTCTGGGGTTGAGGGGGGAAACCATTACGCTTTTTATTTTTTTTTTTTTTTTTTTTTTTTTTTTGTTTTTTTTGTTTTTTTGTGTTTTACCTTTTTCCCCCCCTGTTTTTTTTTTTTTTTTTTTTTTCCATGCAGAGTGATAAGAGAATTTATTAGTCATTTTTAGGGGAAATCATCACAGAGATGAGTTCTCCTACTTCATAACATTGTTGAGGTATTGGAAATATCCACACCTAATATTCCCTAACTCTGAAATGGTATCCGTTGACTACCATTCTCGTAATGTTCCATTTCCAACACTGCTGTGACAGCTGTGAGAGAAACAACAGAGTTAACAGACCTCCATGTCCTAGATCAGGGACAGTCCTTGGCCAGATGTGTATTCTTCCCAAATTTGTAACATTTCTTCTTTTAGTATTTTTGGAAGAAGATCCTTCAGAAACACATTTGAAGCTATTTTGTCGGATTCTTTCAGCAGGTTTAGCATTTTTGTTGACTCAACAGGGTTGTGCTGGAGAGTTCATAGCCCCAGCTTGACTGTCCTTTTTCCTCTTTTTGGAGGGCACGATGCAAAGCCCGGAAGCTGATTATAGCTTTTGAGCTTCACATGTTTTGGGCAAACTTTATTCCCGTTGTCTCAGTTGAGCAATGGCTTTGCTTTGCCCTACTGGATTTAGATTATGCTGCCTATCAGCCCTACTTCTGTGTCTGGTTTTGAAAAACTTATTTTCATTTAAAACAATTTACCCTATGATTGAAAACTTATTTGACATCACCAGCAGTTTTGTTTTCAACATGAGACTTACCTTGTTGAAAAACATGCGCTACCTTTTAAAAACTTATTTTCAAGTGTTTAGATCAAAGGATAAATGCTTTTACCATAAGCTTTTGGACTCAGAACCCTGTTTTGTCAATAGGTTTCGCCTCCACAACTTCAGTGTTGAACATGTTTTCCTTCTTTTGCTTGTGTGAGCTCGCAGAGAACTTAAGCAGGCTGATTTGGAGAACAAACTCCCACATCAGCTTTTGAGCTGATTTCAAAACAGCTGTCAGATTTTGAGGCCTGACACAACCTGTTTGTTGAGATTAGTTTACTTCACATTTTGAATGAATGTATTGGAAGTTCACCAAGAGGGATAAATCTTCTTCAGATTACTTTCTCAACAATTGAAGCTGCTGTGTCAAGATCCCCTCCAAGATAGGCTTGGCTTTGTGCAGGAACTGTTGACTTATACATGGCCTGACTTTTTGTGCAGATTGGCACCAGTAGTAACTATCCTTTGACGCTTGGCATGCTTTATATCTGTTTCTCTCTTTTTTTCAGCTAAAATAGAAGTTGCTGTGTTTTAATTCATCAAGCTCGTTTCCAAACTTATGAAACTGTCCAGTTAATGGATTCGTTTTAAGACAGCTTTAAGCTGCGAGATTTCAGATAGTAAAAGCATCATGCTCTCAAAGCAGCTTTAGATCAACAAGCATTATTCAAACATTTTAACTTTTTCTCAGAATGTAAGCCATAAAATTTTGTTACCTTATAACATCATAGTTAGGATTCCATGTTCTCTAAGCTGCTGAAGGCTCCGCTCAGCCATATCTTTTTGAAGCTGCTTGTTGATGGGGACATACAGTTGTTGGCATCAGACCATTGATTATCTTTTCCTTATAGAGATGAATCAGATTCCTCCCAGTCACATGTCTTGCCATAAGTCCTTTGGCGCTTGGAAGACATGAGTTTTCAAATTTCCTCAGCTAGCCATGGCCATAAGGTACCTTAACCCTATAGCCATCATCCTTGTTGTTTTTGGGTTTGTTATGACTGACCAACAGCTTTTGACCCACCGCATCAGCTATGTGACCAGTTTTGCCCCCACTTGAAGCACTCAGCTTTGGCTTTGTCAAATGCCTTCTTTTTGCCAGCCATTGAACCCTCCTTGCCCGCTGTTGTTTC
>JAANYP010004239.1:321681-354397 GCA_020465985.1 Centrapalus pauciflorus
CTGTTTTTCCAAAACCTTTTCCTGTTGGACCTTTGACACATGGGGGGGTGGTAAGTTGGCTATTCATTTGCTCCATCTTGTTCAGCAAGATCTGCGCATCTTCTTTCGTCTGCACCCTCCTCTTTTACATCATCCTGTTGATCAGGTTGAATGAACACATCACTCACCTGATTACAGGCTGTTCACATAGCCACAAGGCTGCCACCTCTTCTGGACATTTCCCAGGCATTCTCGTTTTTGTTGCCTTGACTGTTCATCATTCCAGTAAGGATCCATACAGATTGACCAGTCCAAACTCTGATGTACCTGAGTTCCTTAGGATTGTTGAAAAGTAGTTTCCACTCTTCAGGTAAAATGTCCAGAAATTTTCACAAGGGTTAAGACTGTCTTGGTGATCCCAAACGCTTTGAGATCTTCATAGAGCAGTAAAACCTGGTGTAGGTTTCAGTGAGTAGTCCTTTGGTTTAGCAAAGAAGAGTTCATACTGGCTAACAAGATTGTTGATCTGTTGTCGTGTGATTTGTGGGTCCATCTAGACGGTACAACAAGTATCCACATCTCCTTTGCTGTCTTCATTTTCTCAACCTGCTTGAACACCTCATCAGGGAGAGAAATGCCCAGGTGTTTCTCGGCCTTTGCATCCAGAGCCACCAATCTCTTGTCTCATCAGACCATTGAGCTTTGCTTTTCAAAGGTCCTGATTTCAGGAGGCACTCCTTCAACCGCTTGGAGTTATGGTAGTAAAAGAGGTTGGCACATAGGGACCCTCCATCCTATCTTGGCAAGTTGTACATCCAGATTCTCTAAATAGAGCTCATTCTGCACTTCCAACCAGAGAAGTTTTGATGACTTAAATTGGGCAGTTTGCCTTGCCCATAGAGCCATTGTCATAGTAAGAAGAATTTGCAGCACTGTTGTCCATGGAAACTTGGGAGAATGAGAGATCTAGAATGACACACACTCTAAACTGCTCTGATACCAGTTGTAGGTCCCGAGAGGTTCCCAAAGTATATAGTTATAAGCTGTAGAGGGGGGTGAATACAACAATTTAAAAACTAGACACTCTTTTCTCAATGTTTGTATGTATTATCAACAATTTGTTAATTACAAACAAGCTTGAATGCAGAATAGTTCAAGCTGAGATGACAGATACAACAGTATGCTAAACTAAGGGTTCCTTAAAAAAAAGACAGGGGGAAACTCAAACTGTAACAATGGAATACACTCACTAAGAAGCACTCACTGTGTTGCAAGACTCCAGAGGGACAGCTTATAGTAGGGACAGGCTTAGACATCAAAGAAACTGTATTACACAAGCAGGCTTGCATGCATGAAAACAACCACGTTGCTCGATTCACCTTGGGTTCAGCACTTAGCTTTCTCACACTTTCTTTCTGACCTTAGAAAGCTCCTTTTATTAAACTCACTTTAGAGGATCTTAGAGGAACATCTTCATTGGACGCGAATGAAAAGGAAAAGTCTTGTTGAAAAGACAACATAACCTTTTCTGCAACTTTCTGAAAAGCAGAACTTTCTTCACATGTGCAGAACTTTTTGTCTTTTTACCTTGTCTACTGTTGCATTGCCTTTAACCTAATTTAGGAATGTCAACTTTGCGTCTTTCTTCCTTGTAAAGGCCTATTTTTGATATAAGAAAAAGGTCTGTCACCCTTTTTCAAATATCCTTTTGTCTTCATGTTACAGAACAGCGTGGGCAGGCTGAGCAGTTCTGTTTTCCACTTTGTCTTCGACTTTGTAAACTGATCTTGTAGTAAAAAACAATACATGATGACTTGGAAACAAATTCCATAAAGTGTTTAGCCTGTTCACAAAGAACAGGTTCTGTTCACAAAGAACAGAACACTTTAAAAATGCCCAAGCTGCTCAACAGTGTAGAGCAGCGTAGACAGTTTATGTCCAGCCTGTTCAGCAGACAGAGCAGCTTGGACAAACTGTCTTAGTTGCAACACATGCAACATATAGAACTGCTTTAGACTGATATTGCAAATCATTTTCAGGTTTCAATAAGGCATATAACAGGCCTTAAATTCAACCTTCAAATGCATCAACAGGTTTGATTATAAAATCTCCCCCTCAGATGTAGAACAGGTTTGACTGAGGCCTTTTTGTGCCTAACATCATATAAATCCTGAAGCTTTTCTGTTGACCATGACTGAGCAATTATTCTTGATATTCCAGCTGAAGCAGAGAAGTTTATCAAAAATTTTCTATGTATTGCCTTTGAATGCCCTGCTGGCATTTTCCTTTTCTTCTGATTTTCCTTGACCATAAACCCTCTTAGATAGTCACTTAAGGTTTCATCATCTTTCATTGGTTCATGAGTTTGCTGGTCTAAGATTTCATCCTGTTCCTCTGCTAGTTTCCTTGCCAGTTCAGCATTATGGGCAACCTGGGCTTCTTTAGAAGAAAATTTGATCTTTGGAGACTCAATCAGAATGCCTTTGCCCTTGTCTCTGGAAGCTGATGCTGTGGATTGGACTGTTGTGACAGGAGCTTGAGAACCTTCTCTGATGACAACTCCACTTGTCCTGGTGGGAGCAGATTGAGTTTCTAGACTAACAGCTTGAGTAGTTGTTGGGACTGTTAGCCCAGAAACTGGGACTATTGGAGGGGAAGGTGAAGTTGTTTAGACTGGATGAGGGATCTCCTGATTCTCCCCCTTTTTGGATGCATTGGTTTGGCCAGGTGGACCAAAAACCTTTACAAGCAGGGTTCGAACTAACTTCTCAAGCTGTATGATTTTGTTACCACAGAGTGTGAACCCACGATGAAAATAATCCAACCTTTGTTGTTGGGCTGCTGTAAACTGTTGCAAAGCTGTGATTTGAGCCCCCTGTGAAGCAATAATGGACTTGTAATGTTCCAAGATAGCTACAATAGGTTTTAGCTGTTGATCCGTTAAAGCCATGAGTTGCAGACTAGCCTCAAGATCTTCAAATGATAGTGGTATTTGAGATCTATCACTGGCAGGAATTCCAGAAGTAGAATCATCTGGGCCCCTTTGTTCTTGGTACTGGGGACTTCCAGAAGGTGCTTGCACACCCTTTGTTGCCATGAGAGTGGTCTTAGATATGTTGACACTGTCCTGTGCCTCTTGTGTAGAGACATCAGTAGTGTCAGCCACAAAACCCATATGGAGATCCTCTGATGGGATGTCCACCTCCAGATTGAGAGTGGGAGTGCCCTCAATGGGTTCCTTTTCGATATTCTGTGCAGAAGTGTCCCCTTGCACATGGATATTTGACTCTTGTAATTGGGCTGAGGAGGAAGGAGCTCTCGAAACCCTTTGTCTCTTATACTTTAGTAGTGTGGGGGCTGGGGATGTATGTGTAATAGAAGGAGCAGATGGGATGTTCGTATCATGAGGAGTGGGTTGGGGTCCTGGGGGTGAAGTAGTAATGGATGGCTGAGCTTGCTCAGGACTCTCTCCTCTGTTTCTTGGATTGATGGCCAGCATTGCAGAAGGCAATGGGACATCCACATTTAGAAAGTTGGCACTTGGTTTCAAAAGTCTTTTGATTGATGGTAAAGAGTGCCTATGAGAAACATGTACCCTTTTATGAATTTTAAAGTTATTGCAGGACTTTGCAATTATTTCTGCCAAAAACCGTGGGTACATCAAAAATTTCCCATTCTTTAGGGCATGATGTCTTAACATCCCCTGAAAAATCATATTTGAAAAATTGAACTGTTGGCCCGTTGATAAGCACACCAAGGCAGTGGCTATATTTGAAGAAAATTCTGACCAACCAATTCTTTTAGGGCTTATACACTGTTGTATAACATGCACAAGATATTTCCATTTAGTGGCAAAATGTGCTTTAAAGAAAGTAAAAGAATCAGTAGGGCCCCTATACCCTATTGCAAAAAGTCCTTCATGTAAAGCAGTAAGGGATAAATCAGTTATACTTGTGGCATCTTGAATATGCAGATGTTGGCGTATAGACTCCTCAGTGATGGTAATGGGGCTACCATAGATTATTGATGCAAAAGAAGTGACTCCATTTGAGGTATTGACTGTGGCAGATTTCTAGAACTGCTCTATATGGGCGACATAGATGGTGGGATTAATAGTGAGAGCATGATGGATTTGGAAACTTCGAAGAAAATCCATCATGTCATGGAATGGTTGAAGGTCAATATGTTTGAGAGAGTAGGGGAGGCAATTGTGTTCTTTGACAAACTCCAATAGAGATCAAAACAGTGATTTAGGGTTTGAATCGACTGTGTGTGAATCGCTCAGAGAGTGAAAGAAAAGATTGTGGAAGATACTTTTGCAACTGGTAGCTGCAATCGAACGAAACTGGGACTTTTAAAGGTTTTGACATTTCAAAAATATCTAGTCCCGCGCACACACTTATAAGGAATTACAGAATTACCCTGCACACTTTAACAGATCAAGTGAAAACAACTAACAGTTCGAGTAAAATGAACTAGCAGCTTGAGAATAGACTCAAGCTGTTAGTTGAAAATTAGGCATTTTCTTATGAGACAGTGTCTCCCCCTTAACTAAGCACATTCAAGAAGTATGTTCCTCATAAAATAAGAGAGAAGAATGAAAAACAAATTAATCCATATTAACCATACCAATATTTGATACTAGGTAGGTGAATCTTCCTATATCAAATGGTTTTGTAAATAGATCAGCTAACTGATCATCTGTATGAATTTTGGTAACTTGGATTAATTTCTTCTCATTACAATCTCTTATATAATGAAATCTAATGTCTATGTGCTTGGTTTTGAGAAATTTCACTGGATTTTGTACAATGCTTATTGCACTTGAGTTGTCAATGTAAATAGGAGTAGATAGGAAGTTCATTCCATAGTCTCTCAGTTGATTCTGAATCCACATCACTTGGGAACAGCAGCTGGCAGCTGCAACATATTCTGCTTCAGTAGATGAGGTGTAAACAGTGGTCTGCTTTTTGCACTGCCAAGAGACCAGTCTTGCTCCTAGATATTAACATCCACAAGTTGTGGATTTTCCGTCTATGTTGCAACCTCCATAGTCACTGTCAGAATAGGCTGTTAGTTCAAGAGGAGAGTCCTTAGGATACCATAGTCCCAATTGTGGTTGTCCCTTTAGGTATCTAAAGATTCTCTTAACAACAAACAGATGTGAGTCCTTTGGAGCACATTGAAACCTGGCACAAACACAAACAACATTATATCAGGTCTAGAAGATGTGAGATATATTAGTGAACCTATCAAGGATCTCTATAAGTGAATATCCACATCCACTCCATCTTTGTCTGCATCAAGCTGCTTGTGAGTGTCCATTGGAGTGCTAGCAACTTTGGTATCTTTGTATCCAAACTTTTCAAGAATGTCATTTACGTACTTTGATTGACTTATAAAAAGTCCAGTGGGTTTCTGCTTGACCTGCAATCCTAGAAAGAAAGTGAGTTCTCCCATTGAACTCATTTGAAACTTTTTATGCATCAAGGTTTCAAACTCCTTGCACAGAATGTCATTTGTTGATCCAAAAATTATGTCATCAACATATATCTGAACAAGTAGAATCTCTGATTTGATGGACTTTGTGTACAATGTCTTGTCCAGAGTACCTCTCTTGAATCCATTTTGTAGAAGGTATGAGGACAAAGTGTCATACCATGCTCTTGGGACTTGGTGGAGTCCATAGAGGGCTTTGTCTAACTTGTAGACTCTGTCTGGATACTTATAGTCCTCAAATCCAGGGGGTTGACACACATAAACCTCTTCTTCAATTGTACCATATAAGAATGCAGATTTCACATCCATTTGGTACAGTTTGAACCCTTTGAAGCTGGCATAAGCTAGGAACAATCTGATGGCTTCTATCCTTGCTATTGGGGCAAAGACATCATCATAATCTATTCCTTCTTCTTGAGTGTATCCTTGAGCTACCAATCTTGCTTTATTCTTGATCACCACACCTCTCTCATCCTTCTTGTTTTTGAAAACCCATCTTGTACTAATTGCTCTCTTTCCTTAAGGTAATTCAACTAGAGTCCATACATTCTAAATATTGAATTGAAAAAGTTCTTCTTGCATTGCCTCAATCCAAGATGGATCTTTCAGAGCCTCAGATGCCTTCTTTGGTTCTAATTGTGACATGAAGCATGCATGTTCATAGGCAGCTAGACTGAATTCAGGGACTGCTGATTCAACATTAGTGGACTCCTTGTGAACCATTGTCCTTGTCTGCACAGGAATGCGTGGGTCTCCCATTATCTGGTTGAGAGGATGATACTTGTGAACCCTGAGTGTGGGTTCTCTTTCTGTCTGAAATGATGTTCCCAGATTTGTATCATCACTTTCAGTACCACTTGAGGATTCTGCTCCAGTGATAGCTTGATCAGAAGATGAGACTGTATCCCTATTATATGGAGCTGTTACTTCAGGGCTTGGGATTGGCACTTCATATTCTGGATTTGTATCGTGTTGATCAACCAGGACCCCTGGTGGGTCACAAGATAGAAGTGGTAGTACAGTATACTCAACCCATGTAGTAGCATGAATATTTGGACTGACAGTTTCAATACTGTCTTCAACATTGTTATCAGTAGTTCCTGCAGTATACTCAACAAAGCTCAGAGAATTTGTTAGTGAATCTAAATCAAACAACCAATCAGGAGCAGTGCCTTTGATATTTGCAGTGTTTTCATTAAACTCAACATTGTCACTTTCTTCAATGGTTTTAGACACACTATTATACACCCTATAGGCTTTGCTTTGAATAGAGTAACCTACAAAGAAACCTTCTTCAGCCTTACTTTCAAACTTTCCTAAGTGAGTTTTAGTGTGAAGAATAGTGCATGAACAATCAAAAGGTTTCAGAAAGGCTACTAAGGGAACTCTGTGATGGAATAACTCATATGGAGTTTTCCCTTGTGACTGAATAATTTGAACCCTATTTAGCACATAACAAGCTGTATTTATTGCCTCTGCCCAAAAGGTCATTGGAAGTTTGGAATCAGCTAGCATGGTTCTAGCAGCCTCTATTAAAGTTCTATTATTCCTTTCAGCTACACCATTTTGTTGTGGTGTTCTAGGTGCACTATATTGCCTTGCAATGCCTTTAGACTCACAGAAACTGTTTAGGATATGATTTTTAAACTCAGTTCCATTATCTGATCTGATCACCTTAACTTTTAAATTTGATTGGTTTTCTATCTTAAGAATAAAGGATTTGACTATCTCAGCAGTTTCATCCTTAGTCCAAAGAAAGTAAACCCATGTAAATCTGGTGAAATCATCAACAATGACTAAACAGTAAGCTCTTTTATTGTAACTCAAAACAGATGTTGGACCAAAGAGATCCATATGAATAAGATGAAGAGCAGATGAGATTGAATTTACCTCTTTGGCCTTATGAGATGTTTTGTGTTGCTTGCCTTTGAGACATGCTACACAATGATCATCACATATGAACTCCTTTTGTGGTAAACGTCTTACCAAATTCTTTTTGACAAAAACATTCATAGATTTGAAGTTCATGTGACACATCCTTCTGTGCCAAAGAGCAGACTCATTTGATGATGCTTTGGATATCAAACAGCTTAAAGTATTTGATTTGGATAAAAGATCTGTGTCCGAACATTAGACATTGTCCTTTCTTGGTGTTCTAAGTAAAACAAGATTTTCAGGGATTTTAAAATCCTTTGAAAGGACAATACACTCAGAGTCTATGAATAAAATAATATTTTGTTTATCACAGATTTGAGACACACTTAATAAATTGTACTTCAGCTGTTCAACATACAAAACATCATTAATTAACATGTTGCCTGCTTTGACAGTTTCCTTACCTGTTACCTTACCTCCCTTGGAATTGCCTCCAATTGCAACGAACCCTCCTTCAATGCTTTTGAAGTTTAACAAGCATTCAGAATTGCCTGTCATGTGCCTAGAGCATCCACTGTCCATATGCCATCTTGTCTTATATTGGGTCCTGTGGTTGCCCTGCACAGAAAAAGCTTAGTTAGTAGTAGAGTAAACCCAAACCATATTGGTTTTGGGTTGTCCTTGTGCATTGACATAACTAAACACTGTTTGTGTCTTTTTAAACTTAGTGAGATCTACTGCTGGGTTTTGTGAAGCGTATTTAGTTATAACATGAGGTATCCAGGTGTTCTTTCCAACTTTTTCATTAACAGTCTCAGAAGATCCACTACCAGTTCCAGTTTTAAACTTAGCAGTTTGAACTGGTTTTTTAGTGCTAACAGCTTCAGTATTTGCACTACCAGTTCCAACTTTAGACTTAACAGTTCCAACATTTGCATCATCAGTTTGATCTGTGTTTTTGCCTTTAACACACCATACCTTTTTAATGGTTGCTTTGGATTTTGCTAAAACTTGTTTTTGGTTTGTAGGCTGTTTTTTGTTGACTTTTAACTACCTGTGGTCAACTGTCTTCTTTGGAACTGGTGTAACAGGTGGTTTGGCCTTTGAATTTTTTGAGTTTTGAACAATTGCCTGTTTTTGAACCACAGTCTGTTGTGCAACAGTTGGTTTATATAGACAATGCCTGGCCAAATGGTTTTTTCCTGCCACAATGGAAACATCTTTTGACTGTTTTGATTGGAGAACTAGTTTTGTTGGACACAACTGGTTCTTGTTTCTTTGATTTCCCCTCACCTGCTGTTGTGTGGGAAAATTTTGTACACCATGCTTTTGGCATGTGCATATTGGAACAATCTTACCCTTCTTATTAGTTTTTGAGGAAGATGCAATGTTACAGTTAGAAGGTACAAAAACATGTGGAGCATTATTGCATACACTCATCTTCCCTTTTCCTTTCTCACTGGGTTTTTAATGAAACTGGAAGTAGGAGGTTCTATAGGTGCACTCATTGTTTTGAAATTTCTCTCAACTTCTTTATACTCACAGCCTTCATTTGGAATAAGTTCTTCTTTAGATTCAGGCTTGTCTTCAAGGATAGGATCTACAGTTTTCATTGTCTCATCTAATGGTTCATTCATAAGCCTATCAGCAACTTCACTCATGGGATGAATGTATTTGTCGTTGTATGGGGGTGGAGTGGCTTTGTATCCTATACCTTCTTTGGGATTGAGTTGAGATTTTACCCTATCTTTAAATTGGACCTCCATTAGGTGTTCTAGCTTTTGATTGGCCAGTTTGAAGCTACCTAAATCTATATTAATAGATACTATTTTCTTGTTGGCTTCTAAAACTTTCTGTTCAGCCTCATCTAGTTTCTTATTTAGGGTCTCTATTTTTTCATTCAATTCCCTTTTCTCCCACTCATGATATGATCTATCATGTCCCATCTGAATCTCATTATCCTTATAGTCATTGATCTGTTTTTCAAGATCTTCTATAGCCTGCATATACTCATATCTCCTTTCTTCCATCTTAGCTAGAGTTTTGCACATGCTCTCATTATGATCTCTGTACATTTTAACCATATTTTTGCATGTTTGAGAACAGAGTTTAGCATTTACCTCAGATGGTAGTTTAGTGGAAGTGACATTGGATGTTTCTGCCATAAGAGCTTGATTTTGAAACTCCTCTTCTATCTGATCACTCCAGTCAAACACATTGTCTTCTTGAGAGACAAGAGCTTGTGATTATGAAGTTTGATTAGTTTGCTGGGGTCTTGGTGGCTGCTGACCTTGGGATCTGCATTCTCTAGCAAAGTGGCCAAGCTTGTGGCATTTAAAGCATTCAACCTTTGATTTATCAAATGCTGGTTTGCCTTCTGATCTGGCTTTAAAGTTTGATATGCCAGTTCTTTTCAGAAATCTTTTGGCCCTCATAGTCAACATAGCATGCTGCCATTTCAAGTCCATCTCTTCTAAATCATCTGGATGGATTTGCTCTAAATCTTCAGCATTAAGAGCAACAGTCCATCATTTGCAACAAAAGCTTCATAATGAACTTCAGTAGAGTTACCATCAGCTCCTGAAAAAGAATCACAACAGTTTAATTTATCAGTTAATGCTGATGACAGCAGAGCAGTGTTGTGATTGTAAGAAAAGGATTTCTTTTTATTGTCAATCTCAGATTCAAACAGTCTCAGACTGTTGTAAAGATCATCCAACTCTATTTCATCTAGAGTGTCTTTGGTTCTCCATTGGGCAGCATAGACTGTCCATTCTTCACCAAGATATCTGAAAAATTTTCTGTTTACTTCATCTTGATCTAGGCTGACTTTGGCACTCTCCAATTCACCTATTAGCTTATTGAACCTATCAAAAATCTAAGTGAGGTTTTCATTCTTGCCACCAGAAAAGTTTTCATACTGCTGCTTTAAAAGATCTTTTTGATTCCTTTTGGTGCTAGCATTGCCAACAAATCTATTCTCTAAAGCATTCCAAAGAGAATGAGCATTATAGAATTTTTTAAAATGATGATGATAAGCATTAGGAATGGCTAGTTGTAAAATAGTAAGGGTTTTCACTTCATTCATTCTAGCCTTTCTTTGAAGTTCAATCTTTGGAGGTGTTTTTATAGGTTTGCCCTCAGCATCTAGTTCAGGATCAACTACAGGAGGATTTTCAACAGCTTCCCATATGGCATAATCAATAAATTGAATGTGTTGTTGAATCTTGAGTTTCCACATCTCGAACTCAGTGGGTTTGAGCATAGACACTTTGAGTCCTTGCCCAGATCCACTACTGCTATTTTCAAATTCCATTGCAGAAAAATAAAACTTTTTAAAAGAAAGTTTTTGACTTTGAAAACAAAGAATAATAAACAAAAACCTGGCTCTGATACCACTTTTCAAGATCAAAATTACCACCTAAGATTAACTGGTTTGAATAAATCAGAGTGTAAACCAATAACCTTGTATTGAATCATAGTCCAATTAAGAAGTTTGCGGAATAACACTTAATTGTTTTAAGAAAACTTTCAGAATAAATAACAAATAAATATAATCAAAAATCAAATCTTTTATATTGCCAAACCCACTGATTACAATCACCTCTAATCTATTTGATTAGACGAAGAACACAGACTGTTCTTAGGGTTTTACAACCTTAGAGGCTTGAGAAACTTAATCAGAAAGCAATTACAATAGAAGCACAAAATTACAGAACTTGCACGTACAGACTTACCATAGAAAGACCTAGTCTATCTTTATATATAGCCTTCTGGTTTGTTTCCTTGAGGAACTCTGATTTCTCTGGTAGTAGATATGCTTGGAAGATATTCAAATCTTGGAATATAAATCACTTCATGAATTTCAGCACTTTCTGTTGTTAATCTGTTGAGCAGCTTCAACTTTTAACTCTGGCAGCTTGAACTTTTGAACTAGCAGCTCGAACTTATTCAACTAACAGCTTGAACTTTGTAATTACACAGAAAACTACTAACAGTCTGAGAAATCTAACTGACAGCTTGACATACTTAGAATTTTTCCCAACATGGTTTATTTTAGTGTTTATTGAATATTAGAAACTTCCTTTAATGTATTATTTGCATATGTGTAACAATCTAAAACTAGTAGCTGGTATGTAAATATATTTTATCTAGGTTTATTGTTTGTAAGATAGTTCATTGTTGTTTTAGTCATTTAGATTATTATTTGTTTAAGACTTTAAGTGTTTAACCATTAACATTAAGTTGCATTTGTTTAAGTGTTTTAGCTCATTAAATAATATGAATCGATTTTTGAAAAAAAATTACCAAGATCCGATTTCCATCAAGTGGAAGAGATTCTAATACTTCTCCACAAATTTCACAATTAATTGTGCAACTGGTGATGAATGGTTGAGTGACTATTGCATTTGCATCGTAAGGAAAAATAATTAAATATTCTGGATGATGAGTCAATGATGTAATTACTAATAACCCATTATCAAAAGATGTAATACTGTAAGGGAAAACTGTGAAATCTAATTTATTTTAGTTTGTAACGATTAATTAGTTGTAGCATTTACGTATTTCTTTTATTATGTAATCTAGATGAACCGACCCGAACGTTTGAAGTGTGAAAATTTCTTTATGGAATCACAAAACTCGTACTGTAGCATGAAGCCGCAAGTAGAATTTACGTATTATTTCTTTTTGGATCTGCCACTGCCCGTATAAAATGAAGCCGCAATGGCTTTCCCACACAGTCTCAATGTATTTATATTTCTCATCATCCCTCTCTCTATCTCTTTATATGTTTATATTAAGTGGTAATTGCGTAAAAAACCTTAAAGTTGGACCATTTTTGTGATTAAAACCCCTAACCAATTTTTGTTGCACAAAAAACCTCTAACCGGTAAAATCTTTTGAAATTAGGCATTGACCGGTTATAATAGGTTGCTATGCTTACATGACACACATGTGCCGTCCACATGGCAAACCCCACTTACGTGGCGCCTACGTGGCACTACATTTATAATTCTTAAACTGAATTTTTGCATAAAAAACCCCGAAATTGGTGACTTTTTCGATTAAAACCCTTAACTATATTTTTCTCACCTTTAACCAAAAATAATATTTACCTTTCTTTTTTCCTCTACCTCCGGCAACTCCGATTACTCTATCTCCTCTTTATGTTCAGTGTTGTTTATTTTATGTATGTATGTTCGATTAACTTTTGTCGTTTAATCTTGAATTTTAACTTCAATTGTGCCGATGGAATCGATTTCATTTTGTGTTCACGAGTTGCTTTTTTAGGTTCAGCTTTATGTTCAATTTCATTTATTTGTATTCCATTTTAGCATCTGAATATGATCAGCCAGAGCAGTGAGGTTCGCTAGCCTAGAGGGTGGAGGTTACATTGGGAAACAAATTCTTTGTTTGATAAATAAAAGTTTAATAAATATCCATGTCATCAAAATGCAATCGGTGAAGACTCAATTTTAATTATCTTTGTTGGTTGGAGGTTTTTTATCAAATTAAAAATGATTTGGGGTTTTAATTGAAAAAACTAAACAAGTTGGAGGTTTTTTACGCAAAAATCTATTTAAAAGTTTTACACGTCATCGCTAAACCGGTTGCAAGTCAGATTTTTTGAAAAAAAGCCAAAATTTACAAAGTTTTAACCGGTTGGAGGTTTTTTGTGCGATGAAAAATGGTTGGGGGTTTTAATCGCAAAAATGGTCCAACTTAGAGGTTTTTTGCGCAATTTCCCCTTATATTAAATGGGTATTATGGTAGAAAGATGAGTATTTCCATGATAGAGTGATGAAGAGAGAAAAACTAACGTAGCGCTGAGTTGTACAGAAAGATGAGAAGTGAGAAAGATACCGATGCACTCCCATCATCCTAGAGAGACATAGAATCTAGAGTAAATTACAAAAAAAATGGTCCCTGTGGTTTGCATAAAATATTGGATTCAGTCACTGTGGTTACAATTTTGAATAAACGGTTCTTATTGACATTGTTTATTTGCAGAAATGGTCCTTCTGTCTAACTTTGTTTTTTTCCGTAAATGACAATTATACGTTTTCATTAATAACAATTTTGGTCCCTTTTTTTCATTAATTTTGTTTTTGTTTTAATATTTTAAATCTTAATTTAATAAATGATAGTTAAATTAATTAACTAATAATATTATTTAAGACGTATTTTTTAAAGTTATATTTTCTTATCTGTTTAGTTAATTTATTTTACATTTCTATTATGTATTTAATTATTTATTATAATTTTATTTATATTAGATTTCATTATCATAATATTTATATATTTTTATATTTTGTATGTTTCCATCTATTTATTTCATTATTTTAATATGTTTTGATTTCATTATACCTTTTAAGGAAAATATATAAACTTAGGATCTAATTCGTTTAAATTTAGATATTTGTTACATTATTAATTCGCTTAAATTTAATATTCTACTTGTTTTGATTTAAATATTTTGTTACAGTAAAACATTAAAGTCAAACAAATAAAAATGTCATGATTATATAGTTTCTTCTAAGTTATAATCAAACCAAACATATTAATATAACAAAATATTTATGTTATAACGAAATTTTTTTTATGTTTATATATTTTATTTGAAAGTTATAAATCAACTTAAAATGTATTAACCTAACAAAAAATTGAAAATCAAAATAAAGCAAATGCTAAGTTTATATTTTTTTTTCTTAAAAATTTTGATCAATTCGAATCGTATTAATGTAACAATATAATCATATTAGAAATAATAAATGAAATGTAAGATAAATAAAATTTTATTTAAACTATAACATAATAGTATAATAAAATTTTGAACTTTTTTTGTTAGGTTAATACGTTTTAAGTATGTTATAACTATCAAGTAAAATATATAAACTTGATATTTCATTTGTTATGACATAAATACATTGTTTTATTATAATGTTTTGGTTAAATTATATTACAAGAAAACTATATAAACATTAATTACATTTTTATTTTTTTTTTACTTAAATGTTTTAATGTTACAAAATATTTAAATCAAAACAAATAGAATATTAAATTTAAACCAAATAATAATCTAACAAGTATCTAAATCCGAACGAATTAAATCCTAAGTTTATATATTTTTCTTAAAAATGTATAATGAAATCCAAATATATTAACGTAATGAAATAAATAGATGAAAATATACAAAATACAAAAAAATATATAAATATTATAATAATGAAATCTAATATAGATAAAATTTAAATAATTAAATTAAATACGTAAAATTAATTAATTATAAAGATAAAAATATAACTTGAATAAAAAATAATTACATCTTAAATAATAATAATAATAGTAATAATAATAATAATTAATTAGATCGTCATTTGTTTAATTAAGATTATAAAATTACAAAAAAAATAAAATTCATGAACAAAATGGGATCAAAATTGTTATTAAGAAAAATGGTATAATTGTCATTTAGAAAAATAAATGGGACATATGGATCATTTCTGCAAGTAAATAATGTAAATAATGACCGTTTATGCAAAATTGAAACTACTGAATCCAAAATTTTATGCGAACCAAATAACCATTTTTTGCAGATTTCTCTAAGTTTATTATCAAGATTTTAGATTTAGTAATCAAACTCATATTTTTTTTTTTTTTTTAAATATGAGTTACTCGATCTATCTTTTATCATATTAATTGTTAAACTAGTACATGGAAGGCCACTACGGATGGATTATCTTCTTGTTTCCCAACAACTACGTAAATAATTATTAATTTTTTTTTCTTATGAAAATTCAACCACACACTCATTTCTGAAAAGTTAATTAAAATGTTGAAATATGTTGACATCCCAAGTCGCCTTTTTTATAGATAAATCATATAAACAGTAAAAGTTTCGTCACTTCAGAAATAATGCGACGCCACGACACCGGCAGATATAAAGTGTCCAGTGGCGGACCCAGCCACCTAAAAGAGCCGTTGCATAAATTTTTTTCGCGTTTATATTTAAATTCAAGTGATTATCTTGGTCGGGTCAGACCAACAAATGAATAATCTTAATTTAAAATAGAGCATATAAACTTAAAATAATAAATAAAAACATAAATCATAAGAAATATAAGTTAACAATGGGTGTGCAAAATAACCAAACCTGAATAATCCACCCGAAACGAATCTTAAATGGGTTAATTGGGTCGGGTTATTCGGTTTTCGGTTTTGTTAATCGGGTTAAATGATACCCGAATAATATTTTCGGTTCGGGGATCGGGTACCCGAATAACCCGTTTAAATTTTAAACCCCAATTTTAATTAGAATTGAAAAATGTTTATATATAAAAATGTAAAGATTTAAATACCCAATTTTGATACCCAAATCATTTCACCGTGTACCCAAATTACAAACTCATTTAACCCGTTTTAAACCAATTTGTGAAGTATTTCATTTTTATATCAAAACTAAATAACCCGTTTAACCCAAACCGAGTAACCCGATACCCATTTAACCCAAACCGGTTAACACGTCCTCTTATTTGGTTTGGGTTCGGCGGAGTACCCACACCATCAAACCCGAATAACCTGATACTCATTTAACCCTTCCGAATAACACCCCTAGTTAACAAGTTACTGTTGACATCGATTGGAAAAATCCTAGGGGTGATCGTTCATGTCAATTGTAATTGGGTTGAAGAATTTAAGGGATTTGAATGTTGTGATCGTGTATGTGTGCTTCTGTGCTGTTATTGTATACATTAGAATCGTTTAATCTAACTCTTGAAGATTGACTAACATTACTACCACATTTCGGTAACTTCATTTTAAAAATTTTATCCGTCGGTAAATATTATAAACCTACAATTTACAATCAAAGATTAAAGAATAAACTAACTGACTAAATACAAACTTTCAAGTCTCAAATTTCAATAATTCAATTAAAGATTAAACTAATTAACTAAACACATTAGAAACTTTTAAGTCATTTTCTCAGTTTTAAATTCTTTTGACATCCGGTCAAATTATTTGAATATATTGATTTTAAGTTAGGCAAAGAATATCAGTGGGTTTTGAGTTTAATTTGGGCTAAAATCATTTTATTTTTTTATTGTTTTATTTTTGTTAGTATTTAGGCATTCAACTTTTAAATTTTATTTGAGGTATAATTTTTTCAAATCAAGTTGCACACTTAATTTTTTTTTTTTTAATTTTTAAGTTGCTCAATAAGTTTTTTATTGGTTGTTCGAAAAAATATACACTACGAAATGTGGTTAGTGGGGAAGGGACCCGTTGTACGGACCCCTTTTCACCGTGGGTTCGCCTATGAAAGTGTTTTTCCATTATCATGTTTTAATTATTAATAGTTTATAGATATAGCCAAAGTTAATACCCATATAATATATGAGTTGATTTAATAATATTATTTAAAAACAAATATTTATAATATATAGAAAATAATAATAATAATAATTTAGAGTTTATATAATTTTGAGTAATTAATTATTAAATTAGTTATGTTAAAATTTAATAGTGAGGATTTGATTTTATTTAAATTTAAATTAGATTGTATTAATGGCATAGAAAATTGAGAAAATGACAAATGACTAATTAAAAAATAAAGATGACAAATGGTTAATTTTTAGTCGTTTAGTAGTATTTATAGATAGATATAGATGATAATCTTATCTGACCATTTATCACAGCACATTGACCATGCACTAGTGTGATATGATCATTCACAACAGTAAATTTCTTTCAAGCATTTTATCGAACATAAAGTTTTGTAATCGGGCCTACTTGCAGCAGTTAAGAATTGGTTACTCTTTGCAGCACATAGACAATGTGCAAGACATATATATGCCAACTTTAAGAAAAAAGTTTCAAGCCTTCATTACAAAATTCTTTTCTGGTATGCTGCGTCAACAACTATTATGGCTAAATTTGAAGAACACATGACTTAAATATATTGTGGTTTTCCATTGATGTAATTACACTTGAAGAATTCTAACACTTGAGTGAGATTGGGCATGGGTATCAAATCATCGGACTTTGAAGCATATAATCATCTAGTGGAAAGAGATCCTTACACTTTGTGTAGAACAATTCTTTAAATGGATAAGAGTTGCAACAATTGAAAATGGGAATATATGAGAGTTTCAATTCAGGTATACTTGAATGAAGAAGCAAACCAATCTTATCTATGCTTGAGGCCGTCAGAGTTTAAGTCATGCAAAGGGTACACAATATGCTAAAAAAAGCTCGGGATTTAAAAAACCATATTTGTCCTTCAATAAAGAAAAAACACTTGATAGGAACACTTGAGATGTTTTAGTTGAAAACAAAAAATCAGTTAGAACTAAATCCAACAATTTCAACATTTAAGGTACAAATGTATGTCAATCAAGTGCGTACAAATCAATCAATGAAGACATCATACTAATTTTAAGGATCAAACATACAGTTCCACTATTTTCGAATTCCATAAACTAGCGAAAACATACATTTTACAAAATAAGTCAATCAACTTAAACTAGCTTTTTTAATCATAAGTTTTCTACACAACAAGTGCTCATAATGAGTTTCAAACATTAATTTTAATCGAACAAACACAAATCATAATTATGGAATTTAAATATCAAATCAATCCTACTATCACAATAATGCTAATGATTGATTTTATGCAATAAGTTCACAGTTTATCAGTTAATTACTATTTCATAATCACAATAATATTAGAAATAACAAGCAACTAATAAATCATACAAATATGATAAAGTTTGTAAAAATCAACATTGAAATTCAATTCTCATGATCACAATAATGCTAAAATTGAAACTTAACTTCGATTTTGTTAACTCCAACGCATAAATCAAATCATACACAATTGAGACATACAAACTTCAATTAAAACATCAAAATCTTATCATAAATCTATAAGAAATAAAATACGAATGTTAATGAAATTACTCACTAATCATGATAATAAACAACAATACACGAACCTAAGCTACACATAACCATATCATAAGGTTTAAGGAAAGATTGTACCAAAACCATAACAAAAATGATGAATTTAAAAGAAGAAATCGTAATCCCAATGCTTGAACCACCAACTAAAACCAAATGTTTTGCTAAATCTAACCCTAACTATGCCAGAAAACACATAAACCTTAACTACACCTATTAACCGCACCTCTAACTATGTGTAAAAGTCGGCTATCCTAAGAAAAATAAGAGGTAAATCCTAAATTGGTCGTTGCTTTTTTATACATCTATGGCGCGTCATGGTCATCACAAGGTGTCGTGATCACGATCCTAGCAGGATACCATTCAAATTTCAGCAAAAGTCATGCATTCGACTTTAGAGGAGATCAACTAAGTGCCTAGATTCGTCGTTTTCACTTCCCTTTTCGTTCTTTTGGCATTAAGGTGGCTTTGAACCTAAGAAATACAAATATGAAACAAATCAGTACCATTTTAACAACACCAAAATGTATGGTCAAATTACATGGAAATATGTATAATAAGCGATTGAGAATCTCGAGAACCTAAACAAAAAAGCAGAAGTGAGCGTACCCCAAGGCTCTCTCCTCTCTCCTCTCTCTCTCTCTCTCTCTCTCTCTCTCTCTCTCTCTTTTCTAGCCATCAAAATACCCCACACTTGGGCTTTGCTTATCCTTAAGCAAACCTGATAAAAAAATTTCCAAAGCTAAGTATCATCTCAAATAACTCTCTCAATCAGTCAATCATAATGCAGATAGACTCAAAAGTAGTAAAGATTCGTAAAAGAATGCATTTTAGACTAACAATCGCAAGAAAGAGTTATCTAATCCAAGAAACACAAAAAGTATGAAGTAGCATGTTAGATATTTTCGAACCTAGCGGCATGAAATAACACCTCAAAAGGGTTTCACTCAACACTCATACGTGTACAGGATGTGTATATATGCACAAAAATACACTCGATGCCAAACATGTCAACGATATTAGCATAGACTTGAAAATAAATCATATCTCCATCACATATTACAAAAAATCAACATATAAAGGACTTAGGGTTGTAATGTGGCTAGGCTAAAGGTAAATATATGGGGAAAAGTTGGCGAAAACAAAACAACGAGAACCGATATGAAAGAGCAACAATCAACTGAAACAAATAGAAATAACAAATATATATACGAAAGGATGAACGAATAACAAAAACAAACATATCCCACAACTCTATAACTTCTAAGAATCAATGTAAGTATCAATTCCAACAAATATCAAGAGTAAATTGCACAAATCTAAATTTCCATAATGGTCGAGTGATTTCTATTCCATAGAGAAAGTTTTACAGTACATAAAATATAAAAATAGACCCTAGATTTAACAATCATAAACAAAATAACTTTTCTCAACAATATCCTCCTTTTATGAATGTTAATCTAGTAGCCTTCACGGTAGCCCAGCTTCTTCTTAAATCTTCTGATGACACGTTTGTTGCTAAGGCGTACCTCGATTTCAGTAACAAATTCTACCATCATCAGTCTCCTTTTGCAGACATGACATCTTCAGTTCTCTTTGTTTGGTCTTCATCTGGAATCCCTTTTAAAGCAGTAACTACCAATATGAGGGTTCTGAGTACTTGTTAAGTTCAAGGATCTTTATCGATTTCTTGTGTCCATCCCGATTCTTGTATATTACACTGATGACGTCTAAACAAAAAACTTGATATTCTCTGTACCGTTCAATATTCTCCAAATATCTTTTTGGTGCTGTCAGATTTATACGTCACATGCCCCTTTCCACTCCAATTTGAATATCTTGAATAGACATGATGATCATCTTTTTATGCATGAAATGGAAGACAACTTTCAGTGAAAATCTACAGTTATCTTCTCTTCAGTTTCTACAGAACTCACAATCTTCAATATCTTAAAGAAAGACATAAAAGAAATCTGCCTCACTAAATTTGTATTCCTTCTGATCTGTTCTTAAAACCGTAAACACATGATAGAAGACGTTCACAGATCTTTCCTTGTCAATTCTCCTCAATTCAACTATCCTCGGCAAAACACAAACTTTTTCAAGGGGTTGAGCTTTGTTATGCATGAAGCTTGCATAGTTGACCATATTTGGCATATTTGGCTCAATAACTCTGAATAACCTCAAAAACGTCAGTAGTCCTTGTTTCTTACAAAATATCTTTCTCAACAAGATATCTTCAACAAAAGGAAATTTGTTTATCTTCTTAATGAACTCTTCAAATTGATGTTTTGAAAACTTCAATACTTGTTTTCTTGTTTAGCTTTTTGTTCAACTCTTCTTGATCTAACAATGATAACATATCTTTAATTTCTCTCTTCAATTTGTCTTGAACAACTTTTCTCAGTCTATGCTCTCTATTCGTCTCATTGGCCAAAACAAATTTATTCATTAATTATCCATTAAGTCCTCATCAGATACTTAAATTTCCATAACTCCTTCAGGTTCTCCAACAAAAATCAATGGAATATCCTCGTCTTCTTCAACCTTCATTGTAACATACTTCTTGTTAGTTACATCATACATTGTAACTGTTTTTTCGTCTCATGATTATACTTTAAGCCAAACAACTGAGGTAATGTATCATCATACTCAGCAACCTCAGGCTTTTGAACTGTTGGTTTTTGTTTATACTCCAGTAAACTTTCTTTTAAGATATCATCAACTAACTCCTCTTTCTCAACAAACCTCTCACCTAACAATGAAATTTCAGCAAACTCAAACTTCTCCAACTCAGATCTTTATGATTCAACCTTCACAGACTCTAAACCTTCTAACAGAAACACATCCCCATCTTTATCAGAATCATCATATTTCTAAAAAATAAACACACCTTCAAATTCAGACTGCTGTACTCAATGGAAATGGATTTGGAACATCTTCATTAAGAATCAATTCCAAACCTTGTTGAGTACCACTTAGTTGTTCAGACACAGTTTTAGCTCCTTCACATTCACTTTGTTTCTCAGTATACACTACAATCTGCTTATCCAAATCATCAAGTCTTGGCCTCTTCTCCCCCTCATGATGATCATCAGATTCATGATCATCATACTTTCGTTTAAAACCGGGGGTTGAGCCTTGAAAGTTTATTCTAATCTTGAGAATATCTCTAACAACATTCTCATGGCATTAACAATGGTAGCTTCAGGACTAGACATTTTTCGTTCACGCTCGTAAGCTGGTCTTCACAATAACCTCTCAGTTCAGCAACAACCTTTGACACAGTTTGAGTAGCATCAGTCTAAATAGCTTTTTCCTCCAACAATCTCTTAATATTTAACATTTGTTCCATCATTTGATCAAAGTTCTTCCCCATATCCCCAATAATATTTTTCAGATCCTCCTCCAAGAATGATTAAGAAAGAAAGGGTAAACAAACAGAAGGACCTGGCTAACTCAGAGTATCATTTGTCACAACAGTCAAACTCGTGAAAAGAACGTCTGTATGGACTACGGTCAGAGTTGGCAGTGATGTATCTCTGGTAGGACTTCTGTAACTCCCATACTAAAGCATGCATTCAACATTTATCATATAATCACTAAGAACATCAAGAACATGTAGAACACTAATATGAACAATATGAATATAATAAGAACATTCAAAGTAATTAAGAATAACCTCAATGTCTACAAGCACACGTACGTACAAAAGCTTCCAAAAGATTGTTACATTGAAAACCCTAATGCATCTATTTATAAGCAAAATGGATTCAAATACTAACCATAAACCCATGGGTTGACCTTTTAGGTCTTTTGACCCATTTAAAATCAAACTTTGAATCCTTACATTTTAGCCACATAACAAAGTTCTATCTATTACATATTTGACACTGAAACTATCACAATATTTAGAACTAACATTCTCCCGCTTTGTGATTAGCTTTCAGATTGAAGCTTCAGTTTTGTTCTGTGCTTTCTCTGGTCAAAGTATCTATCCAGTCTGTCAACCTGTATTCCGATCAATCTACTCTCTTTTGTTGACAATCTTCGTTTCCAATTCGACTGATTAGTAGATATGATAATAATCTTCAGTCGATCTTGCAATAAAGAAACCTTCAACTGGAATGAAACTGATCTTCAACTTTGATAGGAATCTTCAGTCAAACTTGGCAATAAAATTTGTCACTTTGAGAATCAGATGATAACTTCACTTTAACACAAACTGCACATAGGTCGTAAAATGATTTCTTCTTCACCTTTGGTCTTGAAATCGCTTGAAGCTTTTGAACTTTTAAACTTTGGTTTTCTCTGATCTTTGACACTTTAACTCTATTCTCTCCCCCTTGATAATTCAACCAAACACATATTTATCTTAAGATTAACTTTCAGATTTGTGGTTGAAACTATCTTTTTCTCATTGAAGTCTTCAATTATCTCTCTCCTTTTATATTCTCCCCCTTAACTCATGTACATATTCTCCCCCTCATGATGATTAAGAGCATCTTGATTATCATGTAACCTTCTCAGATATCCTTGGCAAGATGCTTACTCCCCCTCAAAATATGAATACCTGCTCTTCATCATCACAAACAGTCATTAGGCTTTGCAACCTGTGACACTGAAATAAGAATTATTGGAAAAAAATAACAACCAGGACCACTTAGGTTTCCTATTAACACAATAGTTATGAACTATGTGACCCATGTTCAGCGCTGGCTTGACGTAAGACCCAAGATTTCTCAAAGGTCTTAATACTAGGCCCCAGTAGCAATGCAATATCAATCAGGAAACTAAGACAATAATTAACAGTGCGGAATTAAAGTTAATTACAAATAAAGACAATTTTAAGTAGTAAGGTACAAACTTCTATGACAAGTTCGATTCCTAGTGTATTTTGCACTCAAACACAATAAATCAAACGATTTTTATTACGATATATGAAGATTACAAGAGAGAATTTTAGACACTCTGTCTTTATGAACTTTCAAACTCTCAAAACACACACTTAGGTGGAGGCTACTTGGAGGCTCCTTTTAGGCTTCTTCAAAACTCTAGGAGAAAAGTATTATTTATACCTAAGCTTAAGTTTAGGGGTTTGTCCAAACACTCCCCTCAAAGTCTAGGAAATTAAGATCCCCCCCAAAGCAAACTTTTCCTATTTTACAAATTGAACCTAGACTTTTATTATATTTACTTATACACTATTTTAGGGCTAACAATCTCCCCTTTAGTGTATAATTAAATAATTACAATTAAGCGCAATTACACAAGCTTGAATTACAAGAAATAAAATTTCTAATAATCTCTTCCTTCTTGTAATAAAGGCTTGTATCCTTCTTGCGTGATCTGTAGGAACAAAACAATGAGAGTTCGTACGTTTGGAAGACTTAGACTTTGAGAGATTTCCTTGGTGAATGGGTTTCTTGGAAAACTTTGATCGACTCTTAGCCTTCTTTGAAACCTCAGCTTTTGAATATTTTGAACACTCACATTCAAAAAGGATTACAGGTACTTCAATCTTAGCTTTACCTTTGTCTGATGATGCAGGTGGGACTTTGGAAGGATGAGAAACTTTTGAATCTATTAAATGGGAATTTAATATTTCTGAAACCATGTCAAACTTTTCTTTGCAGATGGTTAACTCTACATCTTGTTCAAAACTTTGTCTTACCAATTTTTCTTCGCTCTTGAGAAGAGCTTCTTGATAAATAACAACTTTCTTTTGAGCTGTCCCTAATTCTTTTTCTAAAACATTTATTTTATGTTGAAGAACTTTTGTAGGAATGTAAGGATGAAGGATTGGTTGGACAGGTTCGTCGTTCATTTCAGCTAATGAATAGCTAGACAAGAAGTCCTCCTCTAGAGTAGGTACTCTATAAG
This sequence comes from Centrapalus pauciflorus, assembly GCA_020465985.1. NCBI lineage: Eukaryota > Viridiplantae > Streptophyta > Magnoliopsida > Asterales > Asteraceae > Centrapalus > Centrapalus pauciflorus. The sequence continues at coordinate 345,880 of JAANYP010004239.1, forward strand.
GATAACTCTCATTTAGTTCATCATATTTAAAAGAAATTTCCTTTTCTTTATTTTCACTTCGTTTCTCATCCATTTGGGTTAAGACTTCTTCCGATGATTCAAAAAAGAAAGACTTAAACCCAGCACCCATATACCTTAAATCATAAAAAATAGGTAAAGCTGATCGAACCTTTTCGAAATACTTAGGATTTTTAAAACCAATTCCTTGTTTGGAATGATAAAACCTAGTCTCTTTGGGTTAATTTAGATGAATAGTTTGTTCAATTCGACCCCTTTTAGAAATTCATCATCTAGGGTTTTTATCTGTGAGTACAAATCTATTCTCTCTTCTTCAATAATTTTGTATTTACCCAGATTGTATAAGATTTCCATGCCTACAGACTCTAAGTGTTGTGAAAGAACAATCATTTCAGACTTCAAGGAACTCTTTTCCTTAGTGATTGTATCAATTCAACTCTTAAGGTAAATGTTCCTATCATCAGCATCTACTTTTTCAATTAACATTTTCTTTAACAACTCTGATCGTTTAGCCGATTTTTTTATACACAGTGGATTGTTCTTTTTTAGCAATCAATTCATTCTTTATATCATGTAGTTATGCATGTAGTTCATCTAATTCAAACACTAGATTTAAAATTAGATAAGGATTGTGTATCATATAAATCAGACGAAGATGAAGAACTTTGTACTTGTTTGGAGGGGTTCATGAGGCAGACTGGAGATATATCAACTTTCTCCTCTTCGACAGTCTTCTCATGTGTGGAAAATCCTTGAGTCTTGATTGTGGAGTGCAAAAGGTGGATCTTCTAGATTGGAAACTTGAAAAACAAGGCAACAATGGGGTAAGCTTATTTGCTTAGTGAGAATGTAGAATTTCACATTTAACATGCAATTATGAATGCGGAAAGCTCATGCACTGCACTCGGCTCATGCACAACTCAGCTCTATTGCTCATGCACTGCACTAGGCTCATGCACAACTCAAATCTCGAAGGGTCATTGGCATATGTAAATGCTCTTGATGCGCGTCTTTGCTCAGCTCCCAGTTATAAAACTGTTGTTGCACTTGAGAATTTTAGACAAATTCATAAGGAATGCTCGGATAATGATATCACCATACACACGCATCATTAGTGGGGATCAGCCATGTACCAGGCTAGCTACCAGTAATTGATGTACGTGTATCATCATAATGCTCAACTCTAGCTACCCTCTGTGATTTCATCATATAAATCAACACATCATAAGCCTAACATTAACCCAACACTGAGCACTAGTGTTGATGTTAAGCTTAACAATCAAATGACTCGTCAAAGAATAGAAGTTAGAAGAAGAAATGCTCTGTTCAACAAATCATAGTAAGCATGCTATGAAAATATATCAATATGCTCAAGATCTGAATGCCAATAAAATCAGGATAATGCAACAAAAGTCTCAATTCACATATTTGTAGTTAAAGTAAAATATACAACTCACAGTTAATGATTATTTTGCACTTTCTGACTCTGGCTCTGTTGCTCACAATCTGTAGTGGGTTAGAACCACTATCTGACTAATATCAGACTTACGGACAGCTTGCCACTTTGCTACAGCCTTCACTGATGCTCTTTAATGTGACTTTTAACTTCTCTTGTTGCTCAATCCGCTATTCATATGATTTTTGGTATTGTAAGGTCTACCACTATACGAGATCTATCTAGACGCGGATCCGTCAACGAGTGCGGAATCCTCGTTAACGGGTAGACGGACAACTCTCAACTACGAAACACGGAGACTATTAGACGCTGAACGAACGACTGACGAACGATCCTACGAACTAATCTCTCCGAAAGAACACACACCAAGCTGATAAACTCGAGATCGCTTTATGCTTAATCCCTCACGAATTCTGCAAAAAGTCTGATATTATCTCGAGTCTATCCCTAATTATAGACCCTGATTCGAGTCTGTTGTGGGCCAAACTCGAATCTGGCCCAAGGCCCATTCGAGTCTGTCCACAAAGACACTCTCGAATCTGGTCTTCATTCGAATGGCTACATTCGAATCTATCACAGATTCGAATGCCAAGCCTTAACTGATTCGAATCTAACTCATTTACTCAAAAACCTAAGTGTTGAAACTTATGTTTTTACTTATGCTTGAATTAATCTTTGATCTTTATGTTTGAACTTCTTGTAATATGTTACATCAAGTTCAAACATAGAATCAATTACTATTAAACATATATAAACACATATATCAAGCACTCGTTAAACCATAATGTTGAATATTACTTAAACCAAAATGTTAGATCGATTAGACTGCTATCGTCACACCGGGTGTACCAACAGACTCCCCCTTGACGATAGCTTCTAACTATTTACATCAAGTTTAAGTACTAGAACTATATATACTACTGCCTGCATATAAACCAGCATCTATACAAACTTTAACTACCTTCTGGAACTTCCTGGCTTCAGATCTCCATGCTTCAATAAAGAAGATAGGCTGATCATGTAGCTTCTTCAGGTCGTCCTTTGATAGATTTATCAAATGCAGTGGATCATATACCTTCAAAATGACCTTCTCGTCTTGATCCTCCATGATGGCTTCAGCAGTGTCAATCTCGAGGTACCACCATTTCATGTTGCTCAAAATATTCTGTGGCATCGATTTCATTGGCACTCTCTTCAAGCATTTGACTGACTTATAAATCATTCTGGCCCAAGGCCGTCCAGTATGAGGATCTATCCTTGATCCATCCTCGACCCTCTTTCCGGTCCTTGGCTTGAGTCGCTCAAATTTGCCTGATCGCCCTTCTTTCCTTATAATTCTTTCAATCACTTCTGCATACTTATCATCTCCAATATTAATCAGCTCCTTCTAGGCTAACTCTTTAACTTCAATCTTGGGCAGTGAATTAAACGCTTTCAGTGTTCGCCTCAAGTATTGGAGGCCATCTCTTCTTTTCAAAATAAACAGCTGCAGTTCTCTGTCAAAGAACCAGCTAATAATCCCTCCTGAGAAGTTTCCGGCACCCGGTATTCTCATCTTCTTCTTCATCTTCAGCTGTCTTTTTGTTTCTTCCTTTTTAAACCAAAGATTTATCAATTCAGCTCTTGATGGTTCCTTCTCCGCCTCTTCAAGTTCAGTGTCCTCGACTGAGGCTATCTTGATGTAGTCTATATCAATCACATTCTGATTATTGCCCACATACAGTTCCGTGACAGGTTGTGAATTTATTATGATCTCGTTGACATGATCGTCCTCGTCATCTAACACTTCATCATCCGATTTCCAGTCAACGACTTCCTCTGGAATGAATTCACCTTCCTCCAACTCTTCGACTTCGTCTTCAAAATCAAATTCCATAAGCTCTTCCTCAATATCTTTCAGCGCATCTATCATGTCACTCTCCAAAGTTCTTGAAGAACCTGCTTCTCCTCCTTCTCCTCCGGCTAGACTAGGCTCCCCCTGAGATTGAGCAGTCTGAGCAGCAGAAAAATCTACTGGCTCATCCTGTCTATTTGGGCTGGGATCATTGCCTTGATTGTCCTCATCATCATCTTCTCTTGGCCTCTCAATTTCCTGATCACGGCAGGATGTCTCCCCCTGAGCCTGTAGATTTTTCATTAACTGCTCAATGAGGGAGCACATCGATCTTAACTCAGCTGCCTGATCGCAGACGAACGTCTTCAGCTCAACATTCTCTGCCTGGATTTTTTCTACAGTCTTCTTCAATTCAGCATTCTCATTATCAAGATTTGCATTATGTGCCTGAATTTCACCCATTGCCGTTGTTATGCCTAGGATTTGAACGTGTTGGAAGTCAACGCGAGCTTTGAGCTGCATAAACCTCTGGTTATCAGCGAGGCGGTCGAGGTAGATGGAATGGACTGAACAGGAGAAGGGATGAATGGTGATGGAATATATGGCTCATGTTGAGGTGGTGGTGATGGTGGAGCGGTGGCTTGTGGTTCTTGAGTTTGAGGTTGAGGTTGTTGTGCATCGGATGCTGAGGATGTCCCTTGCATAAACCGGTGACGCTTGGCCCTTTGCCGAGTCACTAAGGGAGCAACATCCTCCTCTTCAAAATCTGAATCATCAGATTCCCTTGCCTCTCTCCTCCTCGATCCTGCTTCATTAACTACCAACCTAGATCCATAGGTTCCGATTTGAATATTGGGTTCTGTAGCCACTGATTCAGGAGCTTCAACCTCTAGCTCCTCCATTTCTTCTGACTCTGTTTCCGATGATGTCAAACCTTTATCTGCCCGCTCTGGCTCATATTCTTCAACATCTCTAAACACGTCTTCCTCTCCTTCTGGTGGACTGAGCAACTCACCTACTAGTGCTGTAGCCACATCTTCGTTCGCATGAGGCCCTGCCTCCCAGATTTCATTAAGTGTCTGGCATAGCTGTTCAGCTTCGCTCGGAACATTTGAGGGCCCGGCTTCTTGAACATTTGAGGGCCCGGCTTCTTGAACATTTGGTTGCTGACTTGTCGAAGGTCTTGATGCCTGAGTTTGACTCGCTGATGGTCTTTGTCGACGTCTTTGAGCACGCGGTTGCTGTTGTTGTTGACGTTGTTGTGGTTGTTGTTGCGGTTGAAATTCAACTACCCTGCCCAGTTGGCATCATCCGGGGCTTGAAATTCCCTATCCAAAATTGCTCCAAATAATGGACGCTCAACAGGAACAGATAACCTTCCTCTGTGTGAGGAACAGTCAGCGAAAATCCTTTTATCCATAATAGCAACGCTCAGAAAGTCATTTGACGGCGGCAGATTTGGCAAAAAATGCCTGATCAACATCATAATGAACCTTGGATATAGCAAAAACTGTTGATTTTCAGGAGCGGTTATCTGGTGAACAAATTCCGAGAAGAACATCTCCGAAAAACTATACGGGCGATTATAAACCATAGCGACTATCCCAGATTGCATCTTCGCAACCATATAATCAAATCCTGCCTTCTTTGGAGCAAAGCACACCATAAACACATGTGCCAAAAACCTCCACTGTCCAATTAATCCACTTTTCATGTAGGACACCTTTGTCACGTCTTGACTGTATCCCATTCTCAGAAAGGCCGCTTGCCTTATGCTCAAAGGAAACTCTATTGGACCAGCTTCTTCTTCTTGTGTGCCCAGCTGCAGCACTTGACGAAGCATATCTGCCGAGAATACCAACGGCTGTCCTGCAATACGAGTGCGTAGAACTGTCGGTGTGACCGAGCAGTCTACCTGCAAATGATCGTAAAACTGACGAATGTATGGTAACACAAGCTGCACATTATGTGACAGTGCAAATCCGATTATAGATTCAACGAGAAAATCAAGCACTTGACGGAATCCCTGCGCCTCAGGAAGATTCAGATCTGGATGAAGCACCATATTGTGCTTAGGCACAAACGCTCGAACAGCCAATTCTGCACAATAAACAAAAGTATTAGATTCATTAAAAATCAATAAACTTGTTTAAATTTAAATCTGTTTTATTTTGAACTTGTTTAAGTACAAAATCCAACACAATTAAATTTCTACAAGTTTAATAATATTTAAGTTAAATAGTGCAAATAAAAAATAGATTCGAAAGTAACAGATTCGAATTGTCCCTATTCGAGTGTAATGGACAGATTCGAATGTCATGGTCATCTCGAATCTAATGACAGATTCGAGAAACCCATGAACAGATTCGAATGGCCGTTTTTTATTCAAGGACTAAATCTCTTGATTTTAACCTTTTTGGACTTAGAAAATTACATTCATTAGTCCTACTAGTTACTAATCACAGATATATGCCTTTAATTTGATTGTTTATCGGCCCAAACTTGGTAATTTTGTAAAAACCCTATTTTGACCCTTAAACATTCAAAATTCGATGATTTTGCCTAAAATTGTGTATAAAACTGCATGAATCTTGTACAATCAAGTTGATTATACCTAGATGCAAGAGTAGAATCGAACACACTAGCTTTAAACTCGACAAAATGTCGTTTAGGAGAGAAACGATAGACTCGAAGATAGATTCGAAATCGCCGGTATTAGATTCGAGGAAGTAGATTCGACAACAGTAAGAAATAAATGACTTCACTGTTGACCTATATATACTACCAACCTTCGAGTCTAAGGCCCTAGTCGAATCTACTGACAGATTCGAAGCCTTACCACTTCGAGTCTGTACTAAACTCGAAACCACCAAACACTTAGAAAAATTTCGAAATTTTTTTGAAATATCTTCAACTTTTTCAACCTTTTTCTACGGTATTGTGTAACCAGATAAACTATGCCAATTCTTTTACCCTAAGCACAAGATATTTCACGCAATGTTTATTTTATCCAACTTTGAATGCACCCTCAGTAATTTTTGACCTTTTACCTAAGTAAAAATTTAAACTAAAATAAAATAAACTAAGGTAAAATAAATTAAAATAAAATAAAATAAGATAAGTAAACCTAGAAAATTTTAAACTTGACTAAAAATTTAACTAAGACTTACACTATACTTATTAAAATTAACAACTTATGCTAAACTCTAAACACAATATTTTTGATGAGTAAAGTCTAAGAAAGGTTCAATCAGATAGCGATGTCTGATACGTACTTTCAGTACTTAAGCTTTCACACTCAGGAATTTTTAATCCCTTTGATTGTTTGTCGTGACATACCTATTTAGCCGATTGTTGGTATTTTACCCCTTTAAACACTCTACATTTCGGAATATCCCTTGGCATTTTTATTTATCAGGAAATTATCTTACGTGACTCAGACATAGACATACTTTTATGATCAAGGCACACAGACAAAGATTCTAACTTGTTGGTATTTGCAAACTTTCTTTAAAAGACAAACATCGGACACAGGTCTGTATTTTCATCCAACAAAGTGTCTTAGTTCGACTTAAGGTTTATTTTTGAAGTTAGCAGACAGCGGTGACAGGTCTGTACTGACATACAACAAAGCGACATATCTGCTAACCCGAATCTAAACAGAGACAACAGGTCTGTACTTACGTACAACAGAGTTGCATGTTTTCGACTCTCAATTTTGTATGATTTTTCTATTCTTTCCATTTTAAGATGTATTTGATGTTGCCATACATCCCCAGAAAGTTTGCATACCTCATTTAGACTCAATGTTTGTATGTCTTGCACATAAAAATTAAGACCGATTGGTCATACATCTAAGTTAGTGACACGCTTGACTTTTTCTAGAATATTTTATTAGCCTTGAGATTCCCTATATGTATTATGCCTACCAACACATCAAGGTAACTAAAGTATAACACTTAGAATTTAGTTGCATTATGTGTGAAAGCCTAAACACATAGAGTTTGTAACGACTGTGCTAATTTTCGTCACTTTGAATCTATGTATCAAAGACTTAACCCTTTTTTCTGATATTCTCTTTTTTTTTTTGTATTTTTAGAATTTTCTCTCTTTTTTTTTTCTTTTGTTTTTCATAAGGATTAAGATAACCTACTAACTTACTAAAAATAGAAACTTACTAAAAATAAAAACTAACTAAAAATAGAAACTTTCCTAAATTAGCAGACTACGGTAAAGAAAGAAAATAAGCTACTACTACTAAGGTGAATTTACTCTGGGTTGCGCATTCCATTCAGTTGAATTAAATACTCAAACCGTGACTTATCAAACGCTTTGGTAAATAAATCTGCATTATTATCTTCTGTTGCCACTTTTACCAGTTTGATTAAGTTCTTTTCAGCACAATCACGAATAAAATGATGCCTAATATCTATGTGCTTTGTTTTATTATGTTTAACTGGATTATTTGTTATAGCAATTGTAGATTGATTGTCTATCCTAATTGGAGTTTGAGTGTAAGCCAAACCGTAATCCCGCAATTGTTGTTGTATTGTCTATCCTAATTGGAGTTTGAGTGTAAGCCAAACCGTAATCCCGCAATTGTTGTTGTATCCACAGAACCTGTGAGCAGCAACTACCAGCAGCAACATACTCGGCCTCGCACGTTGACAAGCCTACCGATGTTTGTTTCTTGCATTGCCAGGATACGAGTCTCCCTCCTAGGAACTGACAACCTCCAGTTGTTGATTTGCGCGTCAAGCTGCATCCTCCGTAGTCAGAATCAGTGAACGCCTCCAACTCTAGATCTCCCTCCGCGTGATACCAAAGTCCCAGCTTCGGTTTCGACTTGAGGTATCGTAGAATCCGCTTCACAGCTTTCATATGCATCTCCTTCGGATTCGCTTGAAACCTAGCACAAATACAAACAGCAAACATAATATCAGGTCTTGAAGCAGTTAAATACATAAGTGACCCAATCATGGCCCGATATAAAGTCGGATCCACATCGGTATCACCATCAGTACCCGGCCCGCGATTGTGATTCACTTGAATCGGCGTGCTGAATGGGCAGTCAACTTAGTTTCTTCCATCCCAAACCGTTCTAGTATGTCATAGACATACTTAGTCTGATGGATAAACATCCCTTCCTTCTTTTGGTCAACTTGCAACCCTAAAAAGAAATTTAACTCTCCCATAGCACTCATCTCGAA